>CM038552.1:14616364-15058864 GCA_021527575.1 Ensete glaucum
ATCGTACTCTTATGGATATGGTTAGGAGCATGATGAGTTATTCCTCTGTACCTGAGTCAATGTGGGATGAGGCTCTTAGGACAACTATGTATATCCTGAACATGGTTCCTAGTAAATCAATTCAATCAACTCCATTTGAGTTATGGACTAATAGGAAACCAGTTTGAGACATTTACATATTTGTGGGTGTCCTGCAGAGATAAGAGTATTCAATCCACATGAAAATAAATTAGATCCAAGAATAATTTCTGGATATTTTATTTGTTAGAAAGATCCAAGGATACTGATTTTATTGCCCTAATCATAATATGAGGATAGTAGAATCTGGTAATGCAAAATTCTTAAAAATGGTGAAATAGTGGGAGTCAAAAATTTGAAGGATTAATTTTGATATTGAGGAGATTCAGGCTTCTTCTCCTATATTATCCCATATTCGAGAAATTATTGTTTCTCAAATCAATGATAGAATTAATGAGGGTGAACAACAAAATAACATTAATGAATTCTCAAATGATATTGATATCACCGCTGATAGTCTTGTAGAACAATCACAATTGATAGATTTAAGAATATCTCAAAGAAGAAGGAAACATGCCATTTCTAATGATTATGTGGTATATCTATAAGAATCAGATTTTGATATAGGAATAAAAAAAGACTCCTTATCATTTTCACAAGCAATAGAAAGTAATGATTCTGAAAAATGGTATAATGCAATGAAAGACGAGTTAAAATCAATGAACTAGAATGGTGTTTGGAAACTCGTTGAATTGCCCAATAATTGTAAAAGAGTCGGTTGTAAATGGGTCTTTAAGACTAAACGTGACTCGGTGGGCAATATCGAATGATATAAAGCCAAACTTGTGGCCAAAGGTTTTTCTCAGAAAGAGTGAATTGACTATCATGAGACCTTCTCTCTAGTTTCTCGAAATGACTCATTGAGAATCATCATGGCATTAGTAGCTCATTATGATCTTGAGTTACATCAGATGGATGTGAAAACAACGTTTCTGAATGGGGATCTAGATGAGAAAATTTATATGGAACAACTTGAAGGATTCATAGAAAAGGAAAAGGAAAGTTGGGCTTGCAAACTTAAGAAATCCATTTATGGCCTTAAACAAGCTTTCAGACAATGGTATATAAAGTTTCATGATACCATTACTTCCTTCGGATTTAAGAAAAATACTATTGATCGGTGTATATATCTGAAGTTAGTGGGAGTAAGTTTATTATATTGGTCTTATATATGGATGATATATTGTTTGCCAGTAGTCATCTTGGTTTGTTACATGAAACCAAGATATTTCTCAACAAGAACTTTAAAATGGTTAATATGAATGAGGCATCCTATGTTATTGGCGTTGAGATATTCAGGGACAGATCTCAAAGTTTGTTAGGATTATCTCAGAAAGGTTATATTAATCGTACATTGGAAAGGTTTAATATGCAACTTTGTAAAGCCAATGATACACCTATTACTAGAGGTGAAAAATTCAGCCAAAATCAGTGCCCGAAGAATGACTTAGAAATGGATCAAATGAAAAATATTCCTTATGGGTGCATAATTGGAAGTCTATTATATGCTCAAACCTGTACAAGGCCAGATATCAGTTTTACAGTGGCAATGCTAGGTAGATACCAAAGTAACCCAGGAATGGAACATTGGAAAACTGCAAAGAAAGTAATGAGATATCTGCAAAGGACAAAAGATTATATGCTCACATATAGGAAGTCAGATCAGCTTGAAGTAACGGGATATTCAGATGCTGATTTTGTAAATTGCCTCGATAGCAGGAAATTCGCTTCAGGATTTATGTTCATGCTGGCTGGTGGGGTAATTTCTTGAAAAAGTATAAAACAATCACTTATTGCATCATCTACGATGGAAGCTGAATTTATGACATGCTTTGAGGCCACAAATCAAGCTTTATGGCTGCGAAATTTTATCTCAGGACTTGGTGTGATCGACTCAATTGCCAAGCCGTTGAAGATATTTTGTGATAATACTGCAGCAGTTTTCTTCTCTAAGAATGGCAAGTACTCTAGTGGTTCCAAGCACATTGAGATAAAGTACTTGGTGGTTAGAGAAAGAGTCCATAAACAACAAGTGTCGATTGAAAATTTAAGCACCACTATGATGATTGCTGATCCATTTAATAAAGCTTTGCAGTGTAAAACATATAAAGAACATGTTCTTAGAATCGGGCTTGTGAGCAAGCCATAAAGGATATGGTGATGCATGTTTAAGTGGATGCTATTATTGACATTTCTTTTTGCATAATTAAAGTTATTTGTTTCTGCTATCATATTTGTGTTTATGTTTATGCATATTATGGTTGAATGCAAGAAACAGGATTGTCTTGACAAGACAAATTACATGGGTCATTATAGACTATATAAGGAAAGACTAACATTGTTGTAGTACATAGAAGGAAGTGTGACATTGATGACATACAACCGCTATGACTCACATTGATAGTTGGACTGAATATAGTATTATTATGCTTATTGGACTTATTGGCCTATTTTTAAAATCATGGCTATGTATAAAATGATTTTGAAAATTTTCGGACTCCAATTATATAAAATTATTTTTAAATAAATTTTGTTTTGTTTATTTTGATTTTGGATATCTTTTATATCTTATCAATTAATGGGCCAAGTGGGAGAATGTAAGATTATGTGGCCCTTATTAATTAAATAAGATATATTATGAATTATTTAGATTTTGATAAAAGATATTAGCCAATATTAAATAAAGTTCATATTATATTGGGATATTTTAGGGGATGCCCTTAATGGAAGAAACTCTCCTAATAACTTACCCTAGACCCTCTGCTCTCGCCTATAAATAGATAGGACCTACTCTAAACCCTAGACACAGCACGAGTGGCACGAATATGCAAAGGGGTGAATAGATCAAGAGATTACAATTATCCTCTTGATCTAGATCAAGAGATTATGGTTATCCTCTTGATCTCCCAAAAATCATCAATTAAGGTGGTCCTGTGAAATGATAGGAAGAGAGGAGAAGGGGTCTAGATCTATTCTAATTCCTCTTGCAGATCGATATTCGGTGTCATTCAGATCTGACGGGTGGTGCTCTTTAAGATTTAATTGGATCTCATGCAGATGGTATCTAAAGGTACGCATCGTAAACAGATATAGTATTATTTGATTTCAATCCTGGCATAATAATTTTTTCCTCATAATAGATTGCATAATTATAGTTTTCATGCCAACACCTCTGGTACTACTCTTGAAAGGAAGAAAACCCTTATTTCAAGTCGCTTAACTTATATGACACCACGCCTACTAAGTTGTAGAAACAACAACCTTATTTTGAGTATTTTAAGGCAAGGCAGGGGCACAAACCTCTTATGGCAAATTCGCTATTGAAACTAAGAAACAATCCTTCTGATGCATTTGTTGAACCTAACATCATAGCCGATGCTTCAATAAGGGATTATCTTCAATTCCATTATTACTTTAGAGTTTCGTTTAAAGACTTGGTGCTAGCAGGAGTTTACATTCATTCTTAAATGGGAAGGGTGTTCAGGCAAGGATCTCTGTGTTGGTAGTTCAGATAGCCCACATAGCAGGAAGGAAATAATACTTTAATCAATCCTAGTTTGCCTTTTTAATTGTTAATCAATCTTAGTTCACCTTTAATTAAGAGTTCATCTTTTGAATTTCAGAATTAACATTGATTAGATAGGTTAGAGTATATATATTTAAGTAATAGGAGAGGACACCCTTTCGCTTGCTTACTTTGTTTCCGGTGCAAAGAAAAGAATTGAATCCGGATAAGAGCTTAGTAACGTATACAATTAAGTAAGAGGCGAGAGAAGAATCCCTTGTTTCCATCTCAAAAGTCTAGGTTCTAGTTTGAAGTCCAGCTTTTAAAGCACCGGTGCAATTCAATCAATTAAAACAAGCAAGCAAAGGAACAAACAAGGATGTAAGACCTTCTGCTACCGAGAGTTCTGCAATTCAATTAAAACAAGCAAGCAAGTGAACTATAAGTTGTGCTACATCGAGTTCAACTATCAGCTCTCAGGGCGCATTAGTATATGAGATGAGCTTTCGTTGTGCTAACTGAGTTTCGCTATTTATTGTTTCGGAATGTTTAGTAGTTTTTGAAGTTCGTTTTTCTAGTTTTTGTATCTATAGTACATTATGTGACTTCTCTTTCTTTGATGAAATGGTTAAAGCGCCAAGCTAAGGCTAAGGGCAACAAGAATAACTAGCTCTTTCTTTTGGTTACCCACTTCCATATGAAGTCAGTAAAACAAGAACTTGAATTGCAGCTTACTTTGGCACAGCTTCCTCCGTGGAAACTGCATCTGATGTTGCTTTAAGAAAAGAAGTTGGAAGGTAATCAACTCAACTCCTTGCTTTTCTAAGAAAAGAAGCTGAGAGCTTGGAGGGGTAAGATGCTTGTTCTGAGTCGACAACTCTCTTTCCTTTACCCGAGTATTCAAGGTAGGAATAATATGACTTTTTCTATACAAAATCAACTTGAATTTGCCATTAACCATAAGTGGGGAAAGTGTGAAGTAAACCAACCCTGCTTCGACTTAAGTTTTACGTAGGACCCAGTAATTGATGAATTGAAGGCTAAAGTAAGTCAGCTACAAGCGGTAGTGCAAGAGGTATAAAATAAGTGAAATCTCATTCTGCCAGCGGAATATGGAGTTGGAGAAAGTAGGTCAGCTGCAGTGAGAGTTGCGTTTACCATATCTTAAGTGGCTAATATAAGATTAATTGGTTCTTTATAATTGAATAAAATATATTATAAATTAATTAAATTTTGATAAAATATATTAATTAATATTAAATAAAGTTCATATTATATTAGAATATTTTGGGGGATGTCTTTGATGAAAGGAACTCTCCTAATAATTTATCCTAGATCCGTTGCTCTCACCTATAAATAGACAGGACCTACTCTAAACCTAATGCATGAAATGATAATAGGGAATAGTGTTAGAGAGATTATGGTTATTCTCTCAATCTTCCCAAATAACATTAATAACAGTGGTCCTGTAAAAGGATAGGAAGAGAGGAGAAGGGGTCTAGATCTATTCTAGTTCTCCTTGCAGATCGACATCTCGGTGATATTCAGATTCGTAGGTGGTGTTCTTGAAGATCTAAGTAGAACTATTCAGATGACATCTAAAGGTATGCATTGTAAACATATCTAGTATTTTTGATTTCAAATCCTACCATAAAATTTTTTTCGCATAATAGTTTATAATTAGCATAATAGTTTATATAATTATTATTTTTATGCTTACAATTGGTATAAGACCATAGATTTTTTAGATCAAAAATATTATATCTATTATTTTAGTTTATGATGCGTAGATCTGAATATTTGATTAATCTATATTCATATCTATTAAGTTTAATTGTTTACTTGCAAACAATTTTGATGGTTGTTGTGCATCATAGAAAAGACACAACAATCTTGCTTCGTTTTAGCCGGATCTGCTTGTGGCAGCACCAAGTGTGTGCACATGCAATAGTAGCGACTACGTAGCCGATGGCCCAGGCTGTTCGCTAGGTCGGTCGCGCGTAGGCGACAACCGCATCAAGCCGCGACTGCACGTGGGTCCGCCATAAGCGGCTGATCGCAGCCACATCAAGAGGCGACCGCGTGCGAGGGGTCGTGTCAGCGACCGCGTGCATGACCGCCGCACGCCGCCGCGACTTCTCACACCGGTGGACATCCCGTGACCGACGCGTAAACGCCACGCAGCGCATCGCCGTTGGCGCGCTGGCGACAACGGTGGCATTAGGGAATGAATTAGGGTTAGGATTTTTTTCTTAAATAAAAATTACAGTTTTACCATTAAGTTAAAATTATGATTTTACCTTCAGTAAAAATTATGATTTTACCATTTAGCTAAAATTACAGTTCTACCTTCAGTTGAAATTACAGTTTTGCCATTTAGCCAAATTACAATTTTATCCTTAAATAGGATTATTTACAGTTTTACCCTTTTTGTGTTTTATTAATCCTATAACATTTCTACTCTTTATAAATTCTGTAATTTTGTATATCATTTTAGAATTATAGTTCTGCTATTATTAAATTTAGAAATTATGATTTATTTTCTTAATTATGAAATTGATCAATATATAATCTAATAAAATTTAATCATGATTATATTTTAATAATTTATTTATTATATTTTATTTTAATCAAATTAGAATTAATGGATCTTGATCAATTTTTGTTATTTGATCAATTTATTTAATTGGACTTATGGGCTTCTCCAATTAAATAAAATTAATTAGTTTCATTATAAATTATTGTTTCTTTATAGTTTTCTCATATGAATTATTAATTACATGTGTTAAATCTAATTATTAGTTTTTGGATATCTATTCAGTTATTCACATACATTGTTGGGAATTACGAAATAATATATATTTTCATATAATTTATGTATTATCATGATGACAATTATCATTTGATTTTTTTCTTGCTGATTAAGTGTTTAATAATTATTATGGTTGTTATTCTATTATTGAACTATTTTATCATAAATTAGTTCAAATGAACTTGATAAATATTATTTATAATTCATCATCTTAAGTTATGCCTGACCGGTAGCTGTCAAAGTAGCCTGGGATGGTAGGCTTATATATAGGATGTAAAATATAATTAAAGTTTTATCATTCATAGGATAATTTAATTTATATTTTATATTACTATATTGGTCTTGTAGTCACCAAAGTGGCTTAGATCAAAGATTTATAAAATTACATTAAAGAACAAGTCCTCAATGACATTAAAGAAATAATATTTAAAATTATATACATAATTAGGAGATTTAGATAATCCCAAAGGATATCTATTTTAAATAATTATGTGATGGGATAGGATAATACTATTTTGGATATCCTTGCAGTTTAGAATTATATGCCCAAAAGTAACAAAACTATTCCACAAGGATGGTATCAGTCCTCCATAAATGATCATGAGTGAACACTAAATATGTCAATATTTTTACCCAAAGGTTAAATATTAATGATATCTAATGAAAGTACTATGGAACAAGTCAATGAAGGCTTAGAAAAGATCTGATATGCTCAATTTAATATTTATAAGGTTGACAATTGTAAATAATATAAAGACTTTATTATCGGTTGTAACTAGCGCCCATGAATACTTAAAGGTTATTGAAGACAGATTTAAATCTGCTAATAAGTCATTGGCTGGCACATTAATGAAAGAACTGACTACAGCTCAGTATGATGGTACTCAAGGAATTCAGGATCACATCCTCAATATGGCTGACAAAGTTGTAAAACTTAAGGTATTGGGAATGAATGTTGATAAATTTTTTTTTGTGCAATTCATTCTTAATTCTCTTCCTTCTCAGTTTAGCCCATTCAAGATTCACTACAATGTAAATAAGGATAAGTGGGACTCCAATGAGTTAACTAGTATGTGTGTTCAGGAAGAATTAAGATTAAGGCAGGAAAGTTCATATAATGTACTGACAGCTATTCAATGAGTTAGCAATAAGAAAAGAAAATCGAAGCATCATCTATCAAAAAAATTTATCGGGTCTAAAAATGTTAGACAGACTATTGAAAAGAAAGCTATTTCAGTAAAATGCTTCTTTTGTAGTAAGAAAGGACATATAAAGAAGGACTGCATTAAACGTAGGACTTAGTTCGAAAAGAAAGGTATAAACTCAACCTTTGTATATTTTGAATCAAACATTGTAGAAGTTCCTTCTAATACATGGTGGATTGATTTTGGAGCTTCAATGTAGGGATTTCTTTCAATCCGAAAACTAAAAAAACATGAAAGATTCATAATTATGAGAAATCGTCTCAAAGCAAAAGTGGTATCAGTAGGGATTTATCGCTTACGCCTAGAGACGGGTCATCTGATGGATCTTAAAGACATATGTTTTGTTCCTATAATTTTTAAAAATTTAATTTCTATTTCTAGAATTAATGAGTTAGGATATTATATTTCTTTTGATAATAGTAAACTCAGTATATTTTATTATTTAATAAAAGTTGGTTCTAGAATTATATATGATGGTTTATATAAAATTAATTTAAATCTTGAGTTCAGAAATACATTATTAACCCTGCAATCAAGCATTTAAATGAAACGCAATTCCAATAATGAAAGATCTTTTATATTGTGGCATAGACGTTTGTGTCATATCTCCAAGAAAAGAATTAAAAGATTAGTGAAGGATAATATTTTAAAAATTTTATAATTTACTAATTTTGAAGTTTTCATAGATTGCATTAAAGAAAAGCAAACTAAGCATACAAAGAAAAATATCACAAGAAATTAAAAACTTCTTAAAATTATTCATACTTATATTTACGGACCACTCAATATTCCTTGTTTTAGTGGAGAAAGGTATTTCATCACATTTATAGATGACCTATCCAGATATGGCTATGTTTATTTAATACATGAAAAGTCTTAGACCATTGACACTCTTGAAGTATACATAAATGAGGCCGAGAGATAATTAGATAGAAAAGTTAAAATTGTCAGATCTGATAGGGGTGGTAACTTTTGTGATAAATATGATAAATTCGGTCAGAATATTGGTCTTTTTGCTAGATTCCTAGAACAACGAGGTATTTATGCTCAGTATATATTGCCAGGTGTGCCACAGCAGAACGGTGTTGGTGAAAGGCGAAATCATACTCTTATGGATATGGTTATGAGCATGATGAGTTATTCCTTTGTACTTGAGTCAATGTGAGTGATGCTCTTAGGACAACTATGTACATTTTAAACAAGGTTCCTAGTAAGTCAGTTCTATCAACTCCATTTAAGTTATGAAGTAGTAGGAAACCTAGTTTCAGACATTTACATATCTGGGGGTGTCCTACAGAGATAAGAGTATTCAATCTACATAAAAAGAAATTAGATCTAAGAATAATTTCAAGATATTTTATTGGTTACTCAGAAAGATCTAAGGGATATAGATTTTATTGCCCTAATCATAATATGAGGATAATAGAATATGGTAATGTAAAATTCTTAGAAAATAGCAAAATCAGTAGGAGTCAAAAGTCTCGAATGATTAATTTTGATATTGAGTAGATTCAGGCTTCTCCTATATTATCCCCTATTTGAGAAATTATTATTTCTCAAATCAATGAGAGAATTAATAAGGGTGAACAACAAAATAACATTGATGAATTCTTACATGATGTTGATATCGCCGTTGATAGTCTTGTAGAATAATCACAATTGGCAGATTTGAGAAGATCTTAAAGAAAAAGGAAACATACCATTTCTGATGATTATGTGGTATATCTACAAGAATCAGATTTTGATATAGGAATGAAAAGAGACCCCTTACTGTTTTCACAAACCATAAAAAATAATAATTCTGAAAAATGGTGTGATATAATAAAAGTTGAGTTAAAATCAATGGACCATGATAGTATTTGGGAACTCATTGAATTGCTCAATAATTGTAAAAGAATTGGTTATAAATGGGTCTTTAAGACTAAACACGACTCGTGGGTAATATCGAACGATATAAAGCCAGACTTGTGGCCAAAGGTTTTTCTAAAAAAAAAAAGACATTAACTAACATGAGACCTTTTCTCTAGTTTCTCGAAACGACTCATTAAGGATCATTATGGCATTAGTAGCTCATTATGATCTTGAGTTACACCTTAAACAAGCTTCCAAACAATGGAATATAAAGTTTCATGATACCATTACTTCTTCGGATTTAAGGAAAACACTGTTGATCAGTGTATATATCTAAAGGTTAGTGGGAGCAAGTTTATTATATTGGTCTTATATGTGGATGATATATTGCTTGCTAGTAGTGATCTTGGTTTGTTACACGAAACCAAGATATTTCTCAATAAAAACTTTAAGATAGTTGATATGAATGAGGCATCCTATATTATTAACATTGAGATATTCAGGGATATATCTCAAGGTTTATTAAAACTGTCTCAAAAAAGTTATATTAATCGTATCTTGTAGAGGTTTAATATGCAGCTTTGTAAAGTCAATGATACACTTATTATTAGAGGTAAAAAATTTAGCCAAAACCAGTGCCCGAAAAATAACTTAGAAAGGGATCAAATAAAGAATATTTCTTATGGGTGCGCAATTGGAAATCTATTGTATGCTCAAACCTATACAAGGTCATATATCAGTTTTACAATAGTAATGTTGGGTAGATACCAAAGTAACTCAAGAATGGAACATTGAAAACCTGCAAAGAAAGTAATGAGATATATACAAGGGACAAAAGATTATATACAAACATATAGGAAATCATATCAGCTTGAAGTGATAGGATATTCAGATGTTGATTTTACAAACTGCCTCAATAGCAGGAAATTCACTTCAGGATTTGTGTTCATGCTGGCTGGTGGGGCAATTTATTGGAAAAGTGTAAAACAATCACTTATTGCATTATCTACGATGGAACCTAAATTTGTAGCATGCTTTGAGGCCATAAATCAAGCTTTATAGCCACGAAATTTTATTTCAGGACTTGGTGTGATCGACTCAATTGCCAAACCATTAAAGATATTTTATAATAATATTGCAGCAGTTTTCTTCTCTAATAATAGTAAGTACTCTAATGGTTCCAAGCACATTGAGATAAAGTACTTGGTAGTTAGAGAAAGATTTCAAAAATAACAAGTATTAATTAAAAATTTGAGCATCACTATAATGATTGTTGATCCATTTACTAAAGCTTTGCATTGTAAAATATTTAAAGAACATGTTCTTAGAATAGGGCTTGTGAGCAAACTATAAAGGATATGGTGATGCATATTTAATTGGATGCTATTATTGATATTTCTTTTGTATAATTAAAGTTATTTATTTTTGTTATCTTGTTTATGTTTATGATTATGCATATTATGGTTGAATGCAAGAAACATGATTGTCTTAACAAGATAAATTATAGAGGTCATTATAGACTATATAAGAAAAAACTAACAGTGTTATAATATATAGAAGGAAGTGTGACATTAATGTCATACAACCGCTATGACACACATTGATAATTGGACTGAATATAGTATTATTGTGCTTATTGGACTTATTGGCTTATTTTTAAAATCATGGCCATGTATAAAATGTTTTTCAAAATTTTTAGAATCCAATTATATAAAATTATTTTTAAATAAATTTTATTTTATTTATTTTAATTTTAGATATATTTTATATCTTATCAATTAATGGGTCAAGTGGAAGAATGTAAGATTATGTGGCCCTTTATAATTGAATAAGATATATTATGGATTAATTAGATTCTGATAAAAGATATTAACTAATATTAAATAAAGTCTATATTATATTGGGATATTTTAGGGGATGCTTTTAATGGAAGGAACTCTCATAATAACTTACCGTAGATCCTCTACTCATGCTTATAAATAGTTAGGACCTACTCTAAACCTAATGCATGGAACGACAATAGGGAATAGAGTTAGAGAGATTACGGTTATTCTCTCAATCTTCCCAAATACCATCAATAATAGTGGTCTTGTGAAAAGATAGGAAGAAAGGAAAAGGGGTCTAGATCTATTCTAGTTCTCCTTACATATCGACATCTTGTTGATATTCAGATCTGTAGACGGTGTTTTTGAATATCTAATTGGATCTATTCAGATGACATTTAAAGGTACGCATCATAAACAGATCTAGTATTTTTTATTTTAAATCATGACATAAAAGTTTATTTATATAATAATTTATATAATTATTAATTATTTTTATAGTTACAGCTAAAACATAAGTAGGTAAAAAATAAGGAGAGGATTCATAAAATAGGAAAGCTGTCTACGGGGTATTGAACAGAAAAAAAGTCATTATATCAAATGCAGGAGATCACTTCTCAAATAAGCAGCAAGTGGGTTTTCAAGTGAAACTTCAATCCCAAAAACATTATCTGTAATAACGTATTATTGTGAGTTATTTGCTTATTTTTCTTCATTAGAATAAGGATTTGTCTCGTAATTACTTGACTGTTGGCTACCAAAGGCAATTAACCTGTTCTTAAATTGATGTTCGAGTATCATCTTTTATACAGATACAGAAGCTGAAGCCTAAGATCATCTCGAATTTTAACTGCCCACGCCACTACAAGGTTAGGCGAAACAGGATATCAAGCATAAGGGGTGTTTGGCATAGAAATACAGTAGGATTACTTATAATACAGGGGCAATAAAGATTCAATGAATTCTGTTACTTGCGCTTAAAGCTCAGTGAAATTAACTGTTTGAGTTGACAACTTAATAGCTACAGCACGAAAGAAAGCAATAAAAGGTTGACTTCAGACAGAACAAGCCCATACTCTGCTGTGTGTTGTCAGCTAAAGAGAGAGTTGTTGACAGCTAAATTGATTTCTGCGCATAAGGAGTTTGTCGGGCAAGACGAAGCAGGAACTAAAGGAAAGTAGACTCAAGAATCAGCTGTGCTTGGAATGGAAAGTAAACACAATAATCAGCGGTTCAAAAGTAAAAGCGGTAAGACGATAGGATTGAGCTCTCTCTCTTGGTATATATAAAAATAAAGAGTGCTAGGGAATGCTACAATAAAGTAATGAATTCAATAACCCCGAAAATCATTCAATAACCCCGAAAATCATTCAATAACCCAGAACAATCAATTTGTTCCGTTACTTACTTATTTGTTGTATCGAGCATTGATGATGATATCCGGATCAGATAAAGGGAAGTTAAGTTTCAAGTGCAATTCCTGTTCTAATGGAATCTATTTTTGTTGATGATAAGAGAGGTGCTTCTTCTACGCTCAACTCTAAATCTGTTTTTGCTTGTTTCCCGCATAAGAGGTTTCTGTTTTTGCTTCTGCAGTTACGTTTGCCGGCGATGCTAGAGTTCTAATATAACTGCTATTTTACTCAAAAATAACCGAAATAATTGTAAGTGCACAATCTGATAGAAACAATTTAGTAACAAAACATCCTTTTCCTTCAGCGTGTTCCTAATAATTGAATAGAGCATTTCCTCATTCTAAAGTTGAATAAAGCATCTCATCTCCTCAATCAACAGAACAAGTAACTCGGGGTGGGGTGGGTCAGAGAAGTACAGAGCAGGATATAAAGTGTTACCGACAGCAGCAGCAACATATAGTGAAGCTAGGGAAATGCAAGCACATAAAGATAAAGATAAAAACAAGCAGGCAAAGATGCTCTCCTATCAACTCAAGCTAGGATATACTGATAAACGCACGGTAAACCACTTTTTGCATCGTTAAAGTCTGCCGGGCATAACCCACCTAAGAAGTTTATAACTCATAATAACCAAGCAACGGCGTGAGGACAAGCATAAGTGTAAGAGACATGAAAGGGGGAGTAAGAGACACTAAAGCAAGACTGATAGCCCCGGAGTTAGGAGTGGCGGACATTAAATAAGAAGAGACGATAACGAGCAAACTAACAAGCAAACTAATGAGTAAGGCTGGGGCTGCTGGGGTGAATTCTTGTTATACCCTATTGGTTTGCTTATGGCTCTTGGCCTTAGACAAAGATATCCTGCCTTGGTAGTCGGCATTCTTATTAGTATTGGTTTTCTTCTTAGATTACTGAGTTTGATTCCTGTGAGAGGGGTTCTCTATTCTTTGTTGAATCGTAAGATATTGGTATAAAGTTAACTATAACATAACTTATTTGGTTTTATGGGAGAAAATACATGTCATACACTTAATCGAGTTTATAATTAATTTGATGCCTATAACATAGGGCTATAAGAATGATAGTTAAAAGTGTAAGGCTTGGAAGCAGGAATACCAGAGAGGACAAGTAACTATTAGATTAAACTAAGTAGGGGAAGGCTAACTGGTAGTAGTGGTAGGGTGAAACAATAAAATGGGAATGCAAGAGACAACTAAGCAGTAAAGCAAGGTTGGAGGGCAGTAAGGAAAGTCCTGTTTATAAGAATAAGTATTGTTCGCAATGATTCAATTCTTTCTATCGGTTTTATTGGTACTTGTAGTCCACCCACATAGGTCGGTACCTTTTATTATGTCTTTCATTTTTGTATATATTTGATTCATTCTGAGAAGCACCAGCTTGATTCTTATAGTTAACAGTGAAAGCTCTAGTTTCAAGTGAAAGTCTTGCTAGCAGTGATTGAATTCGCAGTTGCTTGTTTCGATCTTAAAGGTATTGGTTAAAGGATCTGATGCAGTAGTTAAATAATGTAGCTGAGGAGCGAAAAAGCAAAGATAAGTCTTATAGCTAGTAGTTTGATTCTCTGTCTTAAGTTGAAGTATTTGAATCAGTAGTTAAAGAATGGAAGACAAGGTATTGAGAGTGAAAAAGCATAACAATAAGGATCTGAATCAGTAGTTAAAGACTAAAAGCAAGGGGACATAGACTGATAGTTGGGAAAGCAAGGATCTTAATCAGTGGTTAAAGAATAAAAGTTAGTCACTCAAGTCTTAGAGGCAGTAGTTAAAGGATACAAATCAGTAGCTAAAAAATGAAAGTAAGCTAGGGCAGACCCATAGGCACCAGTGAAAGTCTTAGCAGTAGTAGTTGTGTCCCAATAGTAGTATTTGTATTCCCAATTAGTAGGGTATGTTGGGCAAATAAGCAAACGATCCAGATTCAACCCATAATGAGCTTTAGTGAACTCCACAGCCTTAATCTTCATTTATCTTAACCTAAACCTTAGATTTTGTGGTTAAGAGTTGTGAAAAAGAGGGCAGCCATAGCTGAAAACATGAGAGAGAGAAAGAAGGCTATAGATTGACAGTAGAGAGTAAAAAATAAGAGATCTAGGAAAGGGAATAAGACAAAGATAGAGAAAGACTATTCTCAATTATCCATATCTCAGGTTAGATTAGTTTGTAGTGGATTCTTACTATGATCACTTGGGAAGGTTTTAAATATTGTGTATAGTAATATAGTCCTTGTATCCCTATGGTTTTCTTGTGGCTCTTGTTTGGGTTTAGGCAAAAAGTCTTGAAAAATATATATTCATTATTTTGATAGTGGATTTTCTTTGGCTTATCTTGTGATTTTTACCCTTCGAGTTGGAGGGATTTTCTATGTAAATCTTAATGTTTATTTGATTGTGATTTATGTTTGATTCCATTGTATGTAACGACCTGCTAGTATTTATTCATATACAAAGTTTATTTCTTTTATTCTCATCAAATAGTATAAGAGTAGGGTTTTAGTAGCATCTAATTTTTGTATTTGAACATAAAGGCCGATAGTGTTTCTTGCATGATTAGTTTGAATGGAAACAATTGGATAATATAGAAACCAAGAATTAAAGATCTCTTATATTGCAAAGACTTGTATGGACCTTTGCAAGTGGATAGTGAAAGCCTACAACTATGATAGATGATGAGTGGAAGAGATTAGATCGAAAAACAGTTAGGTTTATTTGACAATGGCTTAATGATAGTGTTTTTCATCATGTTTTTATTGAAAGTTATGCTTACTCTCTTTGGAAAAAGTTAGAAGGTTTTCATAAAAGGAAAACAACTGGCAACAAAGAGGGCACTTATATTGGTAAGCATTTGAATGAAATACAGAGTATTACTAACTAATTATCCTCTACAAAAATATCTCTTGATGATGAGTTGCAAACATTGTTACTTCTTAGTTCTTTGTCAGAAAGTTAAGAGACACTAGTGGTTTCCCTCAGTAATTCTGCACCAGATGATATTATCACCATGAGTTAAGTAACAAGTAGTTTGTTGAATGAGGAGTTAAGGAGAAAGAATTCAGCAACTTCTCAGGTTGATTCACAAACACTTGTCTCAGAGAACAGAGGAAGGTCAAAGTCAAAGGATAAAAGTGATTCACGCATGGGTAGAAGCAAGTCAAGATAAAAAAAAGATATTATTTACTATAATTATGGTGAGAAAGAATATTATAAGAATCAGGACAAGCAACCTAAAAAGAACAAGAAAAAGAGAAAAGAAGTGGAGCATACAGAGTCAAAAGAGAATATCACAACTACAATATAGTGATTATTTAATTTTGTTTACTTTTGATGATATTTTTCCTTGTGTGTACTAGGATCTCGAGTGGATAATTGATATAAGTGCTTCTTATTATGCTATACTATGGAAAGAGTTCTTTGCTAGTTACACGTTTGAAAATTTTGGTGTTGTCAAGATGGGCAATTATTAGCACAACAGACATCATTGGCATGGGTGATACCCACATAAAGACCAACCCTGGCAGCAAGTTGGTGCTTAGGGATGTGAAGTATGTGGTTGACTTAACACTGAATTTAATTTCAGTTGGAAGACTGGATAATGAAGACTTTGATGTTATATTTCACAGAGGGTAATGGAAGCTCAGTAAAGGTTCTCTAATTATATCAAATGGGAAGAAATATCATACATTATACAGATTACAAGTTAAAGCTTATGGTTAGCAGTTGAATGCTATAGAAAAAGACTTCAACATGAAGTTATGACATAGGCGACTGGGACCTATGAGCGAGAAAGACTTCAGCTCTTTCCAAGAGAGAGATATTGTCAGACCTTAGAGGTACACATTTGAACCCGTATTGATTGTTTGACTGGTAAATAACATAAAGTTTTCTTTGTTAGTCCTGCTTTATCTAGAAAAATGCATGTCTTGGACCGTGTCTATACATATGTGTATGGTCCCTTGAGGACAAAAACTCCTGATGGATCTATTAATATTCCTAGTATTAGTGGTGCACTTTTATTTTGTCACTTTTATAGATGACTTTTCCAGAAAAGTTTAGGCCTATGCTTTGAAGACCAAATATCAAGTTATTAATGTTTTCAAGTAGTTTCATACTAGAGTTGAAATGAAGATAGAAAGATAATTAAAATGTATAAGATCAATTAATGATGATGAGTACATATGATTGTTTAATGATTATTGTAGGTAACATGACATCCAGTATGAGTTGATAATTTCTAATACACCTCAGCATAATGCAATTGCATAGAGGTTGAACTGCATCATTATAGAAAAGATAAGATGTATGCTTTTACAGGCTAAGCTACCCAAAAGGTTTTGGGATGAGGCTTTGAGAACTGTAGTTGATGTGATCAACTTATCACCATATACAGCTCTAGATGGTGATGTTGCAGAGCACGTATGGTTAGGAAAAGATATCTCCTATAAGCACTTGAAAGTATTTGGTTGTCATGCATTTGTATATATTCCAAACAATGAGAGGTCCAATTTAGATGGTAAGATAAAATAGTGTATTTTTCTTAGCTACTCATATGATCAGTTTGGTTACAGGATTTATGATCTAGAAAAGCAAAAGGTATTTAGAAGTAAAGATGTTGTCTTCTTTGAGGATCAAACCATTAAGGATTTGAAGAAGGAGGCGCCAGCTAAGACTTCTGTAGAGAGATTTATAGATTGTGACCCAATTATTCCTCCAGTATATCAGGGTAATGGGAGAGATATGCATAAAAATGGTGTAGAGCTAGATGTTGATCTACCTGTAGGACATGTTGAGCAGGAATAAGAAAGAGAGCAAGTTTCCATAGAACCTCAGTTAAGAAGATCTTCTAGACCACGTCAACCTTCTAGAAGATACTCTATAAATGAGTATGTGATGCTTACTAATGCAGGTGAACCAGATAGTTGCCAGGAAGTAGTTGAAAGTAAGCAAAAAAAGAAGTAGTTTATTACTATGCAGGAAGAGATAAATTCTCTGTAGAAGAACCACACATATAGTTGGTGCAACTACCAAAGGGAAGTAAGGCATTGAAGAACAAGTGAGTTTTCAGGTTGAAGACTTAAGAATATTGTTCTCAACTAAAGTACAAAGCTAGGTTGTGAAAGGCTTTAGTCAAAAGAGAGGTATTTACTTTAAAGAGATTTTTTCTCCTGTTAAAATGTCTTCTATCTGTGTTGCTCTTGGTATTGTTGTTAACCTAGACTTGGAGATTAAGTAGTTAGATGTAAAGACAGCTTCCTTCATGGTGATTTGGAGGAGAAAATTTATGTAGAGCAATAGAAGACTTCAAAGTCCAAAGTAAAGAAAATCTTATCTGCAAGTTGAGGAAGAGTTTGTATGGGCTGAAGCAAGCTCCAAGATAGTGGTATAAAAAGTTTGATTCATTAGGATTAAAAATGAAGAGCTTGGTGAGAAATTTATTATTCTCTTACTTTATGTTGATGATATGTTTATCCTTGGGAAAGATATGTTTATGATTGACTAGTTGAAAAAGAAACTGAATGAGTCTTTTACAATGAAGGACATGGGGCCAACAAAGCAAACACTAAGCATGCAAATTTCTCATGATAGAAGAAATAAGAAGATTTGGTTGTCACACGAAAAATATATTGAGAAAGTATTGGAAAAGTTCAGTATGAGCAATGCAAAGCTAGTTGATTCTTCTCTTGTAGGTCATTTCAAGTTGTGCTCAGATCAGAGTCCGTCAAGTAATGAGGAAAAGGATAAAATACAAAAGGTTCCTTATACTTCAACAATTAGAGTTTAATATATGCAATGGTATGTACGAGGTCGAACATCACATATGTAATGGATGTTGTTAGCAAATTTCTTACAAATCCAGTCAAAGAGTACTGGACAACATTGAAGTGGATTTTTAAATATCTTAAAAGAAGTTCTAAAGTTTGTTTAAGCTTCGGAGGTGGACCACCTATGTTGACAGGTTACACAGATGCAGATATGACAAAAGATATTAACACATGAAACTCCACATCAGGTTTTTACTTACTTTTACAAGGGGAACTGTTTCATGGCAGTTCAGATTACAAAAGTGTATTGTTCTCTCCACCATAGAGGTAGTATATATTGTTGCTATAGAGGTTTGCAAAGAAATGTTATAGATAAAAGGATTCTTATAAGAATTTAGGCTGAAATAGAAAAATTATATGGTGTATTGTGATAGCTAGAGTGTTATCCATTTGTGCAAGAACCCAATATTTTATTCCAAGTCAAAGCATATAGATGTCAGATATCACTGGATCTGAAGTGTACTTGAAGAGAAGTAGTTACAGTTTTAGAAAATTCATACAGATGATAATGGGACAGACATATTGACAAAGATCTTATCGAAAGAGAGATAGGATATATGTCGATAGCTAGTCGGTATGACTTCACATTGATGAGTCATGAGACAACCTCCCTTATGGGCTGAAGGGGAAGGTTGTTGGGCAAATGGCCCAGATTCAGCTCCTAATGGGCTTTAGTGAAGCCCACAACCTTAATCTTCATTTATCTTAACCTAAACCCTAAATTTGGTGGCTAAGGGTTATGAAAAAGAGGGCAGCGACAGTTGAAAATGTGGGAAAGAGAAATAAGGCTACAGATTCACAGTAGAGGGCAGAAAACAAGAGATCCAGAAATGGGAAGAAGATAAGGATAGAGAAAGACTATTATCAATCATCCATATCTCAAGTTAGATCAGTTTGTAGTGGATTCTTACTACGGTCACTTGGAAAGGTTTTAGATATTATGTATAGTAATATAATCATTGTATCATTATGATTCTCTTGTGGCTATTATTTGGGTTTAGGCAAAAGGCATTTAGATTTGTATATTCATTATTTTGATAGTGGATTTTCTCTGGCTTGTCCTGTGGTTTTTACCCTTCAAGTTTGAGGAGTTTTTCACTTAAATCTTGGTGTTTATTTGATTGTGATTTCTGTTTGATTTCGCAGTGTGTGACGACCTGCTAATATTTGTTCATATACAAAGTTTATTCCTTTTATTCCCATTAGGATAAGCCTTATTAGTATAGTGGTTTCAGTTTGATAACCAGTAATGGTAGGATTAAAGCAAAGGGAATACAGAATGCATGAAGAGAAAGTAAGCCGTAGATAGAGGAGTAGTAGTTTGTAGTTATCATATTAATGTTAAGAATTGAGTTTGATAGCACTAGATTAGTTGGCAAAGAAATAAATAAAAAGAGGGAGGGTTGGGCAAGATGGAGGGCAACTCTTACTTTCCAGTTGTTTTATGTATTTCCTGGTTATTTTTTGTCTTTTGAGATTAGTTCTTATCAGGTACTATTTCATTCTTTGACTGCTTACAATAATTCTTGTACTATAGAGAGGAGAGTTGGGGCTCCTCTTTTGAGTTATGCATCTCTTGGTTAAGTCTTTTCCGTACTAGATGATTTTCAATGTTCAAGTTCAAGTATTAGAAGTAGTAGTGGCAGGCCAAGAGAGATGGGGAAAAGCTAGGGGTGCACACCTACAACTAAGGTTTAAAAGAAGCAAGTCAAAGGCTAGGATGCAGCAACACAAGGCTCAAGGTCAGTAGGAAAGGCTAGGTTAAGGTCCTTAGTATGCAAGACTAAAAGCAGGGGAGGGGATACTCAAAGAAGTCAGATTAGGTGAAGTACTAGTTCCGAGCTATAGTTTTATTGGTAATTTTTTTATTCTAATAGTTAGTAGTTGAAGAGTTAGAAACAGGCAAGTCAGATTAGGTGCCCTAGTAAGTAAAACTTGTAGGCAGGAAAGGCAGACTCAAACCGAGGAGAGGTAGTTTGAGGCTACAACTAAAGAATATAAGTTAACAAGTATAAGTTTGAGTACGACACCACTGACTTAAACCAAGCAAAGACAGGCTTATAGGCAGCAAAGTAAGGATCCAGATCAGGAGCTAAAGAATGAAAATCAGTAAAGGCAGGCTAGGAGCAACGAAAAACAGACTTAAAACCCATAGTTCGATTCTAATAGCTAGTAGCTCAATGCCGAGAAGCACCCGTTTCATTCTTATAGGCCGTAGTTGAAGTTTAAGAGAAAAGAAGAGTAGGCTCATAGGAAGGAAAGTAAGCTTGGGATATAGGAGTCACAGAATGAGATACAGTAAAGCAAGAGTTAGCCCATAGGAGGAAAGTCCTATTTATTTGTTTGACTCTTTCCGGTAGTAGTTGAATTCCTATGTTCAAGTTCAAGTATTAGAAGTAGTAGTATCAGGTTGAAAGCAAAGAAGGGCAGCCTTAAAAGTAGTAGTTATAGTCTTGGTTTCAAGTTATCATATTAGAAGCACTGGTCACATTCCCAGTTCTGAGGTTAGTTCTTGTAAGTACTAGTTTTATTCTTTTCAGTAGCAGTGAAAGCCCTAGTTTCTAGTGCAAGTCTTGTTGGCAATAGTTTGATTCCTGTTATTAGTAGTGTGATTCCTATTATTACTTGTTTGATTCTTTCCAGTTGTCACTAGTAGTAGCCTTGTTAGCAGTAGTTCCATTCTTATAGCTAGTAGTTACATTCTTGGACTGCTTAGTTGAGTTCCCAGTTTATAGCTATATCTTTGTTACCAGTAGTTCATTTCTTTATTCCTAGGTTGATTCTTATCAGTAGTGGTTACAGTCGCTAGGGGCACTATTGCACTCTGAGATGCAGTAGTTGCATTCTTACTTAATAGATTGGTTCCTACCCTAGTACCAAAGCCTTGCTGGCAACAGTTCAATTCCTTGTTTCATGTTTAATTCTTTCCCATAGTAGTTTAATCCTTGCTCTCACTAGTTGGATTCCCTTTCTCATGTTTCAGTCATAGAAGAAGTAGAAGCAACTTCAGCCCTATAGTTAGTAGTTATTATATTGTTTGGTTGCCGCTAGTTCCATTATAGAAGTCAGTAGTAGTCCATTCTTATAGCTAGCAGTTCCATTCTTTAGTGCACTTATTTCAGTCTTAGAGTTAGTAAAGTAAGTCTGAGAAGCACTAATTGATTTTCTAGTTCTGAGTTTGAGTATTGTTAGCAGCAGTGGAATTCCTGGCTCTTGGGTAAAGTCTTGTTTTCATTGTTTGTTGTCTTCTACTGCTTTCCTTAACTCGGAGTTCCGAGTTGAGCTCTCATCAATAGTAGTTTGATTCCCAAGTTCTATTCTCTATATTGACACTTAGCCACAAGCTCTTAAATAAGTAGTTGAAGAGTGAAGGGAGTTTAGGAATGAGAGAAAGGATAGTAAGACTAAAAACAAGCAGTAGCAACTTTGAGAGCAGTAGTACTAGGTTGAAAGCCAGTGAAGTAAGACCAATAGTAGAGCTAAAGAAAGCAAGGAAGCGGTGTTAGTTCTAAACAAGCAAGTAAAGATTCAAATTAGTAGTTAAAGAATGAGTTCCAAGCTAAGGTCTTATTACCAGTGTTTGGATTCCCTATTGAATTACTAGTATAGAGCCCGAGAAGCAATAGAAGCAATCTGATATTAGTAATTACCAGTTTGAAACTAACAAGTAAGAAACCACTCCTCAAAAGATGAATCACATAACTTGGGCTTCACTACTACCAAAAAGACAACCACTTTTAAGGAAGAATGCATTAAGCTCAAGGGAGCTCCAAACCAACAAAAGGAACCTAAAACCAACAAAATATACTCAAAACCCTATAGGAAAGGACTTATTCCAGCATGTTTGTTAATGGAGCTAAAGTACCCCTTGCAGTCTGCCTCTCTGGACTCTCAGGCTTACTATCCTGCATTAGGCTCTATAGAAAGAAGATTCAAACTACTTACTTTTAGGCTTACTTATTAGTTTACCACTCTTTGGCTTGTTCCTCCCACTTCCCTCTCTAAGCCTCTGACTCCTTGCTCTCAACCTTACCTTTCACCCTTAGACTTCTTACACAGGGAATCCAACTCACAACTATAGCAGTAGGGGGCACCCTTCATTCTTTGCCTCACTTTCACTCTGCTTTCTAGGGGAGTGTTTTGGTCTGCCATTTCCTTCTTTTACTCTATTACTACTACCTTTAAGTTTGAGTTACTACTCTTTCGTTCCTACCTTTAAGCCTTACTCGCTAGTTGCATTCCATCAAGTAACTACTAACCACTAAATGGGCCAGCAAATACTAACAACTAAATAGGCCAAGCAACTACTAACTATTATAAGAATAAACCCACTGCTCTAACAAAACTTATGCTTTAAACTCAAACCTTCAACTACTTAACCTAACCTTGGCTTTACTATATCTCAGCCCTTATCCCCTTTTAGTCTTACTTTCTTGGCTACCACCCTTACTTTCTTTTTAATTAGTCTTCCTCTCCTTGAAGTCTGAATTGACTAACTCACAAACTAGTACTCTCGAATCTGAATATGAATTACCACTCTCAAGGCCTACCTTTTATGACTATAAGTCTGCCCCTACTTGCTCTCAAACTTATATTAGTGCTATCAATACTTGTTCTCATAACAAGAATGAAACTACTGCTTTTAAGAATAAAACAAGGAATAAATAGTACAGGATATAGGTATTACTTGTTGGTTTTTCTGTAGAACTTCAAGGAGAACGAGAAGAGAATAGTAGAAGACACTGGGAGTACTTCCAATCTGCAGTCTACAGTGTGCAGTGCCTTAGAATGATCCAAAAACACCTATTTATATTGATTAAAAGATAAAATATAGATTTTCAAATACTAAAAAATCTATCATATCTTAATAAATCTCACCCTCATCTAAACTAATCTCATTATTATCTAAATAGGATTTAGATTTAAATTTTTATCTAATCTTAACTAATTAAATTAATCTTAACTACTTGAATTGTTTCCAACACATCCCCTTAATTCAAGTAGTTATAATTTAAAATAATTTTTAAAGAAATATTTTTTTACCAAAATTTTTTTGAAGATGTCGACAAGCTTATCTTCATTGTTGTAGTGGCTATCTTATATTTTTCTCAATTTATAAATCCTTGAAAACTTCGGACCTAAATTCTTGTATCCTTTTCTCTTATATATATAACTTGATATTTTTCTCTTCGGTAGTCATCTTTGATCATCTGATGGAGACTCTGTATTTGTAAAATCGAATCCCTTTTAATATAGAAGCTTCATTTTTCTTATCTTTCTCTTAGCTTTCTTCACATCATCAAAAACTTCTACCATCTCTGTGTATTTACTTTCATTATTATTCGTGGAGTTTAAGATCTCATCCTTTTCCTGTGGATATGTTTTATCAACTGTAATTTTTAAATTATCATGAGCTGTACCATCTAATATAGTTTACATAGATCCACATAAATTTAGATAATTATAATTTTTATGTCATAATGTTGATTCATCAGGAGTAGCAAAATCTAAAAATAATAAGGGAAACACTTTATTTTTTATCATCCTTACTGTTGCTATCAATTTTTTAATTTTTTTACCATAAATCAAGTATTTTTCATCTTCAAAAATAATATAATATCCTTTTCTTATTAGATATCTTATATTAATGAGATTTTATTTTAAATCAGGAATAAACACCATATCATTAATAACTTTTTTACCAGATTTGTTCTTCATAACAATTTTTTTTTTCTTTCATCTGAACTTTGTTGTTATTTCCCATCTATACAGTAGATCTAATTGAATCATTAAGCCTCTAAAACAAACTTTTATCCCATGTCATATGATTACTATATCCACTATCCAAAAACCAAATAGATCTAGAATATTCTTCATCAAATGCTATAAAAAAAATATTCTTTTCATCTCTTTTGTCATTATTATTTTTCTCATGATAGTTTATTTGATTTTTGTTCTAACAGATGTCTCCCTTGAGATTTGATTTTTAATTTTTTTTTAATTCTTCTTCTGATTTATCTTCATTTGAAGAATATGTTCCAAAGTTCCATCTAAAGATCTATTTACATTTTGTTCATGAACTAAAAGAGAGCTCATTCATTCATCAATAGATAATATATTTGTATCTTTAACTTCTTTTATAACAGTAGAGATCATATTAAACTTTGGAGATAAACTTCACAAAACTTTTTCTACAACAGTTTGATCTTTTAGAATTTTACCATAAGATCTCATTTGATTCATAATAGAATAAACTTTTGAGAAGAAAATAATTATATATTAAGAATCTTTCATCAAGAATTTGAAGCTTCGAAATTTTTACCTTTTCTGTACCTCCAAACACACTTTTTAGTATCTTTCAAGCTTATATTAATGTTGATGCCATCATGATTTTGGGAAATAGAGAATCATCTATTGCTTGTTGTAGTATATAAAGGACTCTTGTATCTTTCTATATATTTTTCTTGATCTGATTCTTTTTATCTTTTGTAATACTAGGACCCTGTAGATGATACTGAACAAAATCATCTTCTACCAAATTTTATAATCCATATGAAATAAATAAAATTTTCATCTTAACAACCCAAAACTAATAATTATCATATTTGAATAATAGAAGAAATTGATAAGGAACACTTACTCCCAGGTCTCCATACCAGGAGTACTTCGAATCCAAGAGCATTTATTTATATTGAATAAAGATATGATATAATTTTTTTAAAATACTGAAAATCTATCATATCTTAATAAATCTCACCCTTATCTAAACTAATCTTATCATTATTTAAATAAAATTTAAATTTAAATCTTTATCTAATCTTAATTACTTAAATTAATCTTAACAATGCCTTAACTCGAAACCCAGACTCATGCCTTAACTCGAAACCCCTATCCTACCGCTAACTTACATTCTTATTTACTCTTCTTTCAGTGTTGGACTCCCTACTCTAAAACTGGTATTCTTAGCTGCATTCCTAAAACACATAAGAAGCTAGAATTCATTTAAACTCCTTGATTCCTTGCTGCCGCCGATTACAGAATAAGTAATAACTAACACAAGACTCATTATCTGCAAACTTAACTGCAATAAGAAACAACAACAAAAGTATTTATTATAAGGTTGTTCTTTATGCGTTCTGTTTTCGTCTTGCAGTTTGCCTTTATGTCTTAGTTGCTTGGCTGTTTCGAGCTTCCACTACTAACTGGCATTCCACCAAAACACCCTACTACCATAGTCAGCAACTAACAATTAGAAGCCGCAGTTATCCGAACACACAACTTTCTTTAGGGCTAGATACCCTTGCTTATTCCTAGTTTGAGCCTAGGCCTGCCATTCATTGCCCTAAGTATGAATTGCCTATCTTTGATTCTTTTACTACTTGGCTTAATTGCTATATTAATACTTGCCTAGTAGTTGCTTGGCCCATTATTCTTTGATTGTTGGTATTTACTTATATTTATCATATATTTATGTATACTCTATTTTCTTAGTGGTTTATAAGTGAAACAAGGTAGTTGCTTTTTTCTTTTTTAATCAAAAACCAGTTTTTTTTTCATTTGCATTTTAGACTGCTTGTGTGGGCGTCATGTACCTTCTATGCACGAGCAATGGTCCTTCGATGCACATCAGAGACACCTTCAATGGGTGCATGTTCGTTCTAGATTAGGTGTGTTTGTTTCTTCCTTGGGTAGGTCAGTGAGTATTTGGATATGTGCAAGTAAGCTAGGCATCCCTCTACCTCGCCTGCTACCAAAGAATATCATTGGCACTGTCCCAAGAATAGCATCGACACTATCAAAATATAGTATAGAGTCGTTCTTCTATTGATACAAGATAGTTGGACGGTTCTTCTATTAATACAAGCAATAGCGCTACCAATGCTATTGATACACACAATATATAGTGGTGGTGTTTATTGCTACTTTACGGGGTCCTAAGATACCAATACTGATATGGTACTAAAATGTCTCATATAGAATAATTATTATTATTATAAGTTAACGAAAAAAGAAGACAAAGTCAAACTTAGTTGCTTGGCTATAGTAGTTGCTTTTTATGGTGCTTAGCTTACTGGTCTACTTGCTTGCCTGTGTTTTAGTTCTTTTCCCGTTGCTTGCCTTTATTCATGCCCCTCTGCTTTCATTCCTAGTTTTTAGTTTTAGCTTTATACTTCAGTGTCTGAAAAGTGAATCATTCCTGCTCGCCCTAAACAAACATTCTTCTACTTCTTGGTTGAGATATGCTTTATATGAGTTGTATTGATTACGTATATCAAGTTCGATTTTCCCGATTCCGATGGTTCCTAGATTATTATAGTGGTATCTTTTGTTCGATTCTGATGACTCCTACCTTATTATTGTAGTATCCTTTATTCTTTAGTGGTATCACTCTCGTTATTATTAAGTGGTATCTTAATATATAGTAGCTTAATCTAATTTTAGAGAGTTTGCAATCAATAAATGATTTTTCTATAGTATGCTTTTAATAGTAGAGAAAAGGAAAGAAAGCGAGGAGTTGGCCGATAAGTATCGCTATCACCTCATGATCGTAAATCAAGTTCCATTAACAAAAGATAGTATTAATCATAAAAAAATATTTGCTCCTTAAACTTACACTTACGAGAGCAGAGGCAACTGAACTAAGGAGTAAAGTAAGTAAAGCAGAAAGAAATCATTAAAAGAATCAACGAGAAGATCAAAGTTACAACCATAATTGTAGCTAATGAGTAGCACATTGATAAAGGCAACCGCTTTTATGTGGGCATTCTCTTAGAAGTTGGCATGCCAAGGAAAAGCTCGCCTAAAACCTTCCGTAAAATCTTTCCTAAATTTAAGGGAGCGTAGTTAAATCTAAAATACTATAGGGCGTGGGCTTCGGTATGCAGATGTGTCCCAAAAGAGGATCCAATGCCAGAGACATGGGGGGAGCATTCTCTTGAGCAAATAAACACAATTGTAAAGGTGCAATCAGCTCATCGAAAAATACCTTACACTAGAAAAAAAAAATTTAGTAATGAGGCAATCATCTAGAAGCTAAAGGAAGTCAATGAGTGGGACCAAGTTTATAAGGTGCCGGAACTTGCTGATAAAATCTTCTCCTCTTATAACAACCTTAGAGCTATTTATGAAGACATACAAAGCCAAAAGCATAGAGGAAGTAAACTATATGATAGACTCGTGGATTACTTGAGAAACAGGGGTGGCCTGAGGAGTATACGCTTGAGGATCTCCACAAGAAATACTTCCTATTGGATTGGCTCAGTTGTAACTTAATATTCAATAAGCCCATCAAGACAAAGCAGCTATTGTTATATGGTAGACCTAGTTCATAGAAAACTTTATGCTTTGAAATGCTCAGCGATGTTCTCAATATATATTATGCCAGTGCAAGGAAGAAAGACTATGCGGGGACGCACGACCACTATGATCTATGGGTGTTCGACGAGTTCCACATAGTCGAAGACACTAGCGAGGCCCTATTTTTGAGACAAGAAGCAATGACTGCTAAGAATAATACACTACTCTGAGTTTTAGACGGACAAAAGTTTTGGATTAGATTTAAAGTATGGCAGGATCTTTTTGAAAAAGCGTAATGTGCCAGTTGTAAATTGTAACAATAACAAATTCGTCGCCTCTAAGCATTCATGTGCGGAGACCTTTCAATGAGCGATTTATACATCTAAAGTTCGATTTTAGCATCCCTAACCTAAAAAACGAAATATTTGTGGCCACACTTTTTGGGTGTATGCGACGAAGGTTGCAGCAGAAAGATAAAACATGGGAAAACACAAATTAAATAGCAATCCAATACAATGAGGAGGCCGCTTTCATGGAGTTTCAAATACTTGCAGATAGACCTTTGGATATAAGATGGGATCACATGGCAGGGCAGCCCAAGGGCCTCAAAAAGCTGTTACTCGAAGGAAATATGGGGGTGTTAGTAACCAAGGAAAATAAGCAAGCGGTTGTAGTAACTATAGAGTACAAGGGGGAATATGATGTCATAAAGCATAGGGAAAACATGCATTTTGCTGTACAAATGTCAGTAGAGCAACTATATACCGATCGAAGATCAAAGGAGTCTGTGCCCGTGCTCATTAAAAGAAATGAGACATTATCCCTCTTGAAATTCGTCTTTGTACTGCTCAAAATACATAAGAAGGTAATAGGGAAGCACCAAAAGCATAGAATGGCAGACAGAAAACCCATATAATAGGCAGTGGCATCCTTTCTCTATACGGGTGCTACACCAGGATAAGCTTGTGCAGGAGCTACAATGGGTGCAGACCGCAGGGGTGTTTATGGGGCAAGGTGGCTCGCAAGGAGGAGACATTACCTACTATGCTGCCTAGCCACTTCACATGTACTACAACGGGTTCAGAACATCCAACGCATTAAGTCTCATTTATATACGCAAGGAGGAAGGTTGGACAGAATGTTGGACGGAAGCGCTCTACCCTTGGTCAGGCGAAGTCCCCAGGGAAAGCGTAGAAGTAGTTACCTTAAAGATTGTGAGATTTCTAGTGGAACGGTGAGGGAGCGTGCAGAAGGCGGTGAATCTAAGACTTCAGAGATATGAGAACCAGAAGATACCTGATGTACACATTTCATAGGGATCAGTGCATAAATTGACCACTGCAATTCTTAGATTCGGATTCGAGTCTGACTTCCTGCGCCTGCCACCCCAGTTTATATTACTTCACCAACCAACAGTTTCTTAGTTGAGAGTGAAATGTTTTAGTTCCTTTTTTATTCTTAATGGGAGGCCCCGATGGCATGAACAAATGGAATCTTATCTTATCTTTGGGTTCCGAGCTTAACTCAATAAAAAGAGCAATTTAGCAAATAGGTCAAACTGAGCTCCACAGAGATTAGCTACTAAATCGGATCCAATTCTGGCCGTTAAGTTAGTTACTTCAAAGGGAGGGGGTTATCATGTATAACAACGAGAAATAAGAAAAGGAAACCCGATTTTGGTAAAATTGAATATACCACTAATTCTTAGTGGGCCCACCAAAGGATCATTGTTATATAATGACAAATCATTCTTTATTTCTAGTTTGATTCTGCCGCTAGAAAACAGGGCTCAGAAGTAACGCATACAAAAATTATGTATTGTTTATTCCTGCTGTTGTCTTTGAGTTGCTTGTCTAGTAGTTGCATTCGGCTTACTTGTTTTGTTGAGGGTGCTTACTCTTTCTTCTCTTACTGAATTGTTTTCTGTATTCTGGAAATTCTTTATTTAGTTAACTTATATTAATGATTCTTTTCACTTATATTAGCATGTGTTTTCTTTAAGAGGAGTTTTCTACTTATAGAAGAAAGAGGAAGTTTTCTACTTATGGAAGAGTTTTATACTTATAGAGAAGTTTTCTAGTGGTTTATTAGTGGTTTGCTTGGAGTAATGGGAGCAATGGAACAACTCTAATTTTTCGTAAAAACAATAGCAGTTATTATGTTTTCCGATGGATCTGTTGTTTGGGTGCTCAGTCAATTGTTCCATCTAAGACTCGCTTTTTTGTTTCTGTTTGTAGCAATGGAATGCTACTATTTTGTCCATTTAATTAGAGCAAACAACTTCTCTTGTTTTTGTTGGAACGATGGAGCTCTTGTGCGAGTGTGATGTAATCCAAAGAGTTAGTTTGCGATGTCGTCTGTTGTTTTGCCCGAAGACTTAGTGCCTGGGGGTCGCTCTAGGAATGAGTAGATGTTACTCTAAGACTGATTGAATACCCACTCTAAGAATGAGTGGATGTTACTCTAAGACTGGCTTAATGACTTGGTCGTTCCAAATGTGTTTGTGTTTTCCGTTTATGTGGTGAGTGTGTGGGCTCTATATATAGTTCGATTATTCTGATCGATTTGGTGCCCATGTAAGGGCTTCGGGCTGTAGGGAGAGATTGTTCAAGCTTGTAGATTCAAATAAATACATCCCTATTTTGTTATTGTTCGATTCTATCTGTTCCTGTTCTCTAACGGTATCTCTCCTATTTGTTCCTGTTCTCTAGTAGTATCTCTCTGACTAAGTCTACCGCCAACTCTATAACTGAACGAGCCAATCTCATTTATTAGTTGAGGGAAATCCTCATTAGTTGAGGGAAATCTTTTGACTAAGTCTACCGTCAAATCTGTAACTGAACGAGTAAATCTCGTTCATTAGTTGAGGGAAATCTTCATTAGTTGAGGGAAATCTTTCCTCATCCCTGTATAAATAGACGATGCATTTATCAATAATATCAAACTTTTATTCTCTCATTTCCATTTCTAACATGGTATTAGAGCCATAAGAGAAATTATTTTCTCTGTCAAACGATAGAAAAATAGTTACCATTACATGCTGCCTCCTCTACTGCTACCTCATTGCCGAGGCAACGCTACTTGCTGGATCTTTCAAATCTACTATCACCTGCAAACAGCTCCAGCCGATCAACAGTAGTTTATAGCTCTACGCAGGAGTGCTTCTCCTCGTGTGCCGACGTCGCTACCACCATTCTCTGCCCTTTCAGTGTCTGTATTCCAACAGTAAGGTAGTCGGATTCCCATCTGCGGCTGCACCTGTACCTATTGGACTACCGTTGGATATTCTCATTCGTCACTCACTCCCGTATATATCAGGTGTTTTCTACACTATTCTGTTCAGTTCAGTTTTGTTAGCCACCTTCTGATCTATGCTAGTACCTACAACTTTATAGCTATTAATTGCTTTTCTTTTTCTTTTCTTCTTTTCTTTTTCTTGGTCACCAGTTGTGTTACTGTTCTCAACTCTGTGCAATGGCTTTTGCGATTTCCTAATGTCTTTCTCATCCACTTCTGATGTTCCTACTCTTTTTCCTACTAATAATTCTGTTTCATCGTTCGGTCTTATTTCCATTAATGCTGCATCTTTAATCCCCTTTAAGTTATCTAAAAATGGCAATTATGCCTCTTGGCGTGCTCAATTCTCTAACCTCTTGTTTGGTTATGATTTATTAGGTTATGTTGACGGTTCACTTAGTTGTCCACCAGCCATGATTCATATCCCAGGAGACCCTAGCCCAGTACCCAATTCTGCCTACAAGTTATGGCTTCGGCAGGATCGACTAATTCTCCAAGTCATTCAGGCCTCTGTTGCTGGATCCATCGCCCGCCTTGTGACCTCAGTACCGCGCGGAAGCATGGAACAAGTTACAGACTATCTGGCGAATCGCTCTCGGACTCGCATGCTTGGACTACTCTCCAATCTTATGACTCTCAAGCAAGAGGGAAGTTGCATTGCTGATTACTTACAAAATATCAAAGTCATTATCGATGATCTGGCTTTGATAGGTCATCTTCTTACTGATGAAGAAATACTGGTTCACACGCTCAATGGCTTAAATCCTAAGTACAAAGAACTTACTGCTGCTCTTCGGGCGCGTGACTCTCCTATCCTCTTTGAAGAACTTTATGACAAGCTGATGGATTATGAAGCTTACTTAAAGCGTGACACCAAGCTATCGGGACCTTTGTCAGAACCTCCCATCACAGCTCAGTTCACCCAAAAACTCAAAAAGCCCAACCGTAAATACCACAACAATACTGCAAAAGGTGTAGTCACCCAACCTCCCACTACTATGAGTTTTCATCCATCACTTCTTCCTCCATATCCTTCGTCCGTCAATTCTCGTCCAAATGTTTCCTTTTCACCTCGTCGCCCCCCACCTATGTCTCTGCAACTAGTTGTCTGTCAATTGTGTGACGAAATCGGTCACACTGCCAAAGTTTGTCGATCGCGTCTTCCAGCACCATCTACTTGGCCTCAAGCAAATATCCTGACTGCTTCTTCTGAAGGTCCGTCTAACTGGATTGTGGATTCTGGCACTTCCCACCATATCACCTCTGACCTCTAGAATTTATCACTCCATAATGGCTATGGCGGCCATGAAGACGTCATCGTTGGTGATGGTAATCAAATCCCTATTACTCATGTTGGTTCTAAGACATTACATTCTAACGACTCTTCTTTTACACTTCATAATATTTTGTGTGCCCCTCACATCAAGAGAAATCTTATTTCTGTCTCTCAATTTTGTCAACAAAATCATACTTCTATTGAGTTCTTTCCTGATTATTTTCTTGTTAAGGACTTGAGCACGGGGGCATCTCTAGTTCGCGGCCCGAATAAAGACAACATCTACGAATGGCCGTCTACCGTGTTTCTCACCCAGCCCACAGCAAACACTTCCATTACTCTCCAATGATATATGGCATCGTCTTGGTCATCCTCAAACTCTATTCAACAAAATTGCTTTCTCGTTATTCTATTCCTGCTTTTAAATCCAAAGAATGTTCTTACTCACTGTAATGCCTATCTTAGTAATAAAAGTCATCAATTACCTTTTAGTACTTCCTCTCTTTCTTGCTCTAAGCCGTTTGAGGTTATTTATACTGATGTTTGGGGTCCTGCATCGGTTGTTTCCTTTGACAAGTTTAGATTCTATGTTGTCTTTGTAGATTATTTTACGAAGTATACATGGTTCTATCCTCTTCGTCAAAAATCTGATGTCATTGTTGTATTCTCTAAATTTAAGAACTTAGTTGAGAACTATTTTTAAACTACTATTAAAACCATCTATTCTGATGGCGGAGGTGAATATCAAGCTCTTGCATCTTATCTATCTACTTGTGGTATTCAACATATTAAGTCACCTCCGTATACTCCTCAACTGGTTGGTTCTGTCGAACGTAAACATCGTCATGTTGTTGAAATTGGTCTAACTCTGCTTCATCAAGCATCTATGCCTTCTGCCTTTTGGTCTGTCGCCTTTCAAACTGCGGTGTACCTCATTTAATCGTATGCCTACTCTAGTTCTTCAGTATCAGTCACCATTTGAAAAGCTATTTCAAAAATGCCCTAACCTACACATATTAAAAGTTTTTGGTTGTCTGTGTTATCCTTGGTTACGCCCCTACAATTCTCATAAACTGCAGCCACGATCTCGCCCTTGTATTTTCATCGGATATTCTCTTGAACATAACACTTTTCGGTGTTATGATCCTCTATCTGCTAAGGTATTTGTCTCCAGACATGTCACTTTTGTGGAGTCTGTCTTTCCCTTTCGAGATCAAGGTCATTGTGTCATCCCATTGAGTTCCTCTAATACATCTTCCTCCTCCCCCGTGCCTCTACAAGATCCACACTCTCTTGTTATTTCGATTCCGCACATTCCTCCTTCGTCTTCTTCTCCGGCTTCTTCCTCTCCTACAGAGTCAATGCCTCTGTCCTCATCTTGTCCTGGTTCCTCTGTAGTCCCTGCGTCCACCTCCACTAGTGATCACCCTCAATCCTTACCCTCTGCTACTCCTATCGTCTCAAGCCATCCAATGCAAACCCGCTCCAAAAGTGGTATCTTTAAACCCCGTCAAGTTCTTAATTTACATGTCAGCACCAACTCTTCTCTAGCCTAGACTGAACCATCATCTTTTACTCAAGCCCAAAAATTCTCACACTGGCGTACAGCCATGAGTGACGAGTATGATACGCTTCTTCGTAATGGTACATGGACTCTCACCCCCTCTCACCCCACACAAAACATTATAGGGTGTAAGTGGGTCTATCGCATTAAGCGAAACCCTGATGGCTCGATTGCTCGCTATAAAGCTCGACTTGTGGCTAAAGGTTTTCATCAACGTCCTGGTCTTGACTACACTGAGACATTTAGTCCTGTCGTCAAACCTACTACCATTCGGCTTATCCTGAGTTTGGCCATCTTCAACGACTGGTGCTTACGCCAACTCGATGTTAATAATGCCTTTTTGCAAGGAACACTTACTGAAGACATTTTCATGCAATAGCCTCCAGGTTTTATACATCCTCAGTATCCCCGGCATGTCTGTAAATTACAAAAGTCATTTATGGCCTCAGCTCCACGAGCTATATCGAGCTTGGTCTCTACTTGTCTTGGTTGGCTTCATTAACTCTAAATCGATGTCTCTCTTTTCACGCCACCAACATGGGTTTACTATCTATCTTCCGGTTTATGTGGACGATATTATTATTACCGGTGATAACTCTATGGCGGTTCAAGCATTTATTCAAGAATTGGCCGATTCTCTCTTAAAGATCTTGGTCACCTAAATTATTTTCTGAGTCGAGGCTACATCTACGTCTTGGTCTCTTTCTCTCACGTAAAAGTATATTCTTGATTTGTTGTTCAAGACGGCTATGCAGATGCAAAAGAGGTTGCCACTCCTCTATCCTCCGTGAATCACAAGTTATGTGATGGTAGTCCCGCTGCACCCTACTCGGTTTGTAGTTGGCTCATAACAATATCTTGCCCTTACCGCCGGATATTTTCTTTGCGCTTAATGCCTCGCTTCATGCATCGCCATCCGTCCATTGGATCGTTGTCAAACGCGCTTTGCGTTATCTTAAAGGGACTATTGATCATGATATTTTTCTTCGCAAACATTCTCCTCTCGCCATGTCTTTCGATCGATTGGGCCGCAATGTTGACGATCGAACCTCCATATCGCTATATTGTTTTTCTTGGTGCTAATCCGATCACCGGAGTTCTAAGAAACAAAAGAGATTGCAGTCTCGTGAATATCAAGCTATAGCCGCCATCTTGAACTCATTTGGATCTCCAACTTGCTTAAGGAGCTTCACGTTTCTTCTTCTACTCTGCCTGTTATTTATTGTGATAACCTTGGTGCAACTTACCTCCGTGCGAACCCGGTTTTTCACTCTCGCATGAAGCATGTGGCTATCGACTTTCATTTTGTGCGGGATCAAGTTGCTCGTTAGCAGCTTCGTGTTTCTCATGTTCACACGGCTGATCAACTTGCTGACTCCCTCACAAAGTCTTTAGCTCGCAAGCCCTTTTTTATTGCATCGGTCCAAGATCGGCATCCTTGACAGAAGCTCGATCTTACGGGGGCATGTTAGCTGACTAAGTCTACCGCCAACTCTATAACTGAACGAGCCAATCTCGTTCATTAGTTGAGGGAAATCCTCATTAGTTGAGGGAAATCTTTTGACTAACTCTACCGCCAAATCTGTAACTGAACGAGTAAATCTTGTTCATTAGTTGAGGGAAATCTTCATTAGTTGAGGGAAATCTTTCCTCATCCCTGTATAAATAGATGATGCATTTATCAATAATATCAAGCTTTTATTCTCTCATTTCCATTTCTAACAAGTATCGTCTTGTTCATTTACTTCCTCTGATTCGAGGTGTCTATTTTGTTACTAATGAGTGAGTGAATGGTCGCTCTAAGACTGATTTCATGTTTGCTCTAAGAATTTCCAATAGTGGGGAAAGTCTACGACTAAGTTCATAGTGGCTCTAAGATTGATAGATGCTACTCAAAGACTTAATATTACTATCGTAAGAATGAATGATGCTACTCAAGGGATTAGTTGAGTGTATGGTCGCACATATGCGGAACGAGTGAATGACTATTCACAGAATGAGCGATGTCACCCTAAGTTACTGGGGTTGTGCTAGGTGGACACATATTAAAGAAATAGGGGTGCTACTCAAAGACTGAGTATGCCTTCCTTCCCCTCCACAGAATGAGTGAATGGCTCCTCCCATAATGCGCGAACGTAGCCCCTAAGTTACTGTATGTATGTTTTATGCCACTCCTGAGTATGCCGTCCTTTCCTGCTTTTAGTTTTGCTTTACTATCTATCAGTATGAAACCACTACTATCAGACTTTAGCACTATCTTTCAAGACTGAATCTATCAAGTAGGAATCCAAACATTGATAACAAGGTTGAAACAGGAGACACAAAATTCAACTAATAAGTAAGAGAATGAAAACAGGACTAACTATCGGAAAGAATGGAACAGGTAAGTATAAGGCTGCAATGGGTACTGGAGCTCCTTTAACGAAATGCTAGCTTCAAGTGCTTCCCTATCGGATATGTAGTTACTTTTTATGGTTTTGAGTACCTCTTCTTGTTTTTAGGTTTCTTCTTTTGCAAACAAGAATTGGACTGAAAACTAGGAAACCAACTGGATATTAGCAAGAATGAAATCACTATTGATGAGAATCTAACTAGTTCTTCTCAGATTAAACTCAGCATACAAGAACAAAACCTTGGTGAACAAGACCTGAATTGGAAACAGGGAATGCAAATAATGCTTCTCATCATTAAGCTAGGAACAAGGAATCCAACCACTATTAACAAGGCTCTCACTGCTGTCTCTTAGCCTCTACCCCCTCGCTTTTAATCTTACTCTCTAATCCCCGCTCCTGGCTTCAATACCTTAGTTTGAGTTTGAGTATTCCTTTACTTGCTTTCAAACTGACATCGTTATTAATACAGATTGAACTAGGACTTTGACTGCTACTTTTAAGGATGCCCTGCCTTGCTTTAAGTCTAATATCTTTGTCTTTCAAGATTACTTTACTATTTCTAAGACTGATACAAGGGTTAACAAGAATCGAACTAGGGATAATAGGACTAAAAGAGGGGAAAGCAAGAATCGAACTAATAAGATAATGAAATCACTGCTAACAAGAATAAAATCACTGATAAAAAGAATTGAACTAGTGAGAACAAGGCTCGAGCTTCTGCTAATTAGAATGAAATACATAATAAAAGATACCAGGCTAAACTACAAGACAAATAAGATCCATAGAAAGAATAAAAGTAGTGCTGACAAGAATCGAGCAATGCTATAATAGAACCAAACTCGATATTATTAGAATATAGGCACACCTCTCGGTCTGTAGCTCCTTGCTTTAAGTATACCATTGATCTATCCCATTCTCCAACTACTAGTTATTAGAATCAAACTTAGTAGTAGAAGAATTAAAAGGAATCTAAGGAATTAAACAAGGGGATACGAACTCAACAAGAGGGTATGAATTCAACAAGAGGATATGAATGAAACTGGTAAGTCAAAGGATGAAACTAGGCATTAACAGAATGAAAAAACAACTAAAGAACTCAATCTATTAATCGAAGAATACACATCTAATGGAAGAGTGCACACGGATTAGAGCAATTCAACACATAAAGAGAAGACTGAAGTTGGTTCAGAGGAATTAAACTCAAAACTAGGACTTTTCACTCCTTAAGTAAGAATCTAACTACTACTGGAAAGTCGAACTACTACCGAAAAGAATGAAACCAGATCATATGGGACTTCGACTCTAACATCAGGATTTAAGGCATTGGTATCAATACTTACTAACTATCAGACTTTCATTTATAAGTAAGAAGTCAACTCATGGGTAATAGAACCAAACTGAGTATTATAAGGAATATACGTATGATCTAGGCCCTAAACCTACCCCCTTGTTTCATCTGCATTTCAGGTCTCTTGGCTTGTTACTCCTGATCTTGCACCTAGTTTAGTCTTTGACTTGCTTCTTCTATTCTTTCTTATTAGCTTTATAGCCCTATCTTTTTGGGTACCTTGCTAAGCTAGGATGAAATTGAACTCATCGGTACAAGAATGAAACTCAGAACTATGAATTATATCAGTAAGAATATCCCTCGGTAGCACAAAAAAGAAACTAGTAAGCAACAGAGCGTGGCTACTACTGATAAGACTTGAATTGGAGCCAGGGAATCACTCCTTCTTGCATGAACCTAGTTCTTTGTAGCGCCCACCTATACGCCTATTTATTTAAAGTAGGAAATACATAATCCAATTAGAAAGTAAGGGTATGTGGCTAAGTTATCCAATTAGAAAGTAAGGATACTGGGCTAAGTTAACTAATACTAATATCAAAATTGGAATTGACAAGCAATACAGCTGCTATAAGAATTTAACTACTACTAAAAAGTATGCGCAACTACCCCCTACTGACAAGGATGCGCAACTAGTACCTCTAAGGCTAAAATCACTGTTAGCAAGAACTAAACTAGAAACTTAAAATCAAGGAAAGTAGTAGAGGAATTAAACTCAAAATAGGGAATTCAACCACCAAGTAAAGATACCCAAATATTGAACTAAGGCTAAGAGTCATAAGCATAAGAATGCAACTAAGTCGTATGAGAATGGAATATAGAATACAAAAAACAATTTAGTAAGGGTGCTAACACTACTATTCGAATTGATCTAAGGAGCCTAATTTTGAAACTGGGAATTCACCAACTAATAATAGGAATTGAACTAATGTTGATAAGACTTGCACTACTATCAATAAGAATTGAACTAGTAAAAGCAAGGCTGAAGCACTACCTCTGGGAATTGAACTAGTGCTTCTAATAGTTTAACTCGGAACTAAGAATCAAAGAAATAAGTAGAAGAGTTAAACTTTAACTAAAAGCAAGGAACTCAACTAGTGCTTTTAATGCTTTCACTAGTACCTCTAAGAGTGAAGCCGGTGCTTGTAAGACTGAAGAAGGTGCTATTTATATTTTAACTTGGAACAAGGAGATCAACAAGTACTTCTCCAGCCATACTACCCTTACTTTTATTCTTTAGCTACTTATTTGGAGCCTATGTGTTTAATTGCTAGCATGCCACTACTCAATCTAAAACTGGTATTGCTTTCTTTCACTCTCACATCCCTTGTTTTCAGTCTGTAGCTATTGCTTTCCAATGCTTTAACTTATAATAAAGAATTAAACTGATGCTTGTAAAGCTCGAATAGATACTAACAAGGCTGATACCACTACTAACAAGAATCGAACCATAAATGAACTAGTACCTAATATGACTATAACTCTCGAATAGGAATATCAATACAAGAATACAAACTAAACTGGCAAGTCAAAGGATGAAACAAGCAATAAGGAATGAAACACATAACTAAGGATCGAACTACTACTTATAAGGCTGAAAACATAGCTTCTCATAATCAAACTAGTACTTATGAGAACTCAAGTCGAAACCCAAGCTTTCACTACTAACGGTAAGAACAAAACCACTACTTATAGAATCAAACAGGGAATAAAGAATTTGCTTACTAACAACAAGACTGAAATCGCTGCTAACAAGGCTTTCGCTAAGAGCTCGAACTGTAACTACTGATCCAGATCTTTGCTTGCTAGCTTCAAACTGATACCACTACTAACAGGAATTCAACTACTTCCAAAAAGACTACTACTCCTTGCCTTTGCTTCTTGTATATCACTTTCATTCTTCTACTCCTTGTTTAAGACCTCTATTCCTATATAAGAGCTTTGGCTCTTATCTTGAATGCCCATGTGTGAGGTTCACTTTGTCACTACTACCCTAAAGTCTGCAATTCCCTTCCTAGGCCTATATTCCTTGCTTAAGGAAACCAATTCCAATGTAAGAAGAAAAGATAGAAGTCGGAATGATGGTCTAGTATAACAGAATTGAGCTTAGTAGTCCAATCCTCACTCAGTTAGCTTCACCCCTCATTGCCTCTTCTCTTGTCTCAAACTATATCCTAGAACACTATTAGATTTTGGGGCACCCTATACATGGCGAAAAATAATCCTTATGCTACTAGGAAACCCTAGCCACTAGGGACACTCCTTCGGTTAGGAGTCCTTGGAGGTATGGCAACCTTGGGCGGTCAAGAAACCCTGTCCCCAAGGTGTTCCTTACAGCCAAAATCCTTGGCTGCAAGTTGCTATGGCAGCTATCAAAGTCCTAGCCGCTATGATGCCCCTTGCGGCTAAGAGATCCCAACCATAGGGTTACCACCTATGCTTAGGAAACCCTAGTGGGTTCCCCTTGGGGACAGGACTCCTTGGCTGCATGAGAGCTTGCTGCTTGGCCAAGAGCAACTTGTCTGCTCTCGATTTGCAGCAGGTGGCCAGGCCGAGAGCCTCTTATAAGGCTCTTGGCCAAAGCAGCCTTCGGTTGAACCATAGGGCAGTAACAGTTACTACCCTCTTCTTTCTTTTGCGTCATTAATTTTGACATCAAAATGCATCTCTATTACACCTCTTAACAGTGAGAAAAGGTCAACATAGAAAACAATCTATATGATTATTAACAACACACGTAGTTAATAGCCAATCATCATACGATGAACCAGGCTCTGATACCACCATTGGAAAATCTATTAGGAGCATCACATGCATAGTAAAAAATAAAAATAAATCTGATTTCTCACATTTATCATGTTGTTGTGCGATGATTGATGTGCGAGAAATCATAAACTAGAAAACTACATAACACGTGTTAGATATTTTACCTTGAGAGATCGTATATCCTTAAAAAACCAGATCCAAAGGAGAGAATGAAAGATGTCAGATGTTTTCCTCTCTAACAGTATCAACATGGTGGAAGAAGCAACGATGCTAGTCCCTTGCATTGTAAAAACTCATAGCTTTTATGCACCTTCTTCGTAGCTTTTGCACATCACTTAGCAACAAGTGTAGAAGAAGAACTCCTTTTTTCTTTGCCATCCTCACACACCAAGGAGAAGGATGATCGACTGAGAAGAAAAGGGAGGGAGGAGAAATATTCTTTTTTTACACAAATTAAATGATTTGTGTAATGACCCTATTAGTTTATGCTATTTAGATTTTAGGAATTGCATAGTAATACAATTAAAGCATAATTGCAAGAGATTATGATCATTTGAATGAGCCAAATATGAATTATTTTTTAAAAAATAATTAATTAATGATGTTACTCAAAGATAATTTTGTTAAATGATTTAAAATGAGATTATTAAGTAAAAGGTCAAAATTTGGTATATTTTTTTCTAAATTATAATAACTATTGTATTGTTTTATCTTAAAAACTTTTGTAAAGTTTTATATATGATTTTGCCATGATACTCGGTTTGAAATATATACTTGAGGTAAAAATCAAAACTAAAAGTGTTTTTCATAAAGATCAAGTGAGAGAGCGATTAAACTTAAGACCGAATGAAGAATCACGATTTAGCTACAAAATGCTAAAATAAAAGTAAATAAAGAAGGCTCACAGAGTTTATAGTGGTTCGGTTAAAAAATTTGACCTACATCCGCTTCCCGACGAAAGCCCACTGGTATCTACTAATGATCTTCTTCCACAAGTAAAGATCAAAACCCCTTATACTTTTCTCCTTTTCACATGTTCAGGAGAGGAACCTTTACAATTTTTTTTTTCTCTTCCCTTAAACTCACTTTGCACTTTAAAGCACTCAAGGAAAGCTCTCAAATTTTACATACTTTTAACTAAGATTACAATCACTTTTCTTATACTTTCTTATCACTTTCTTGCTTACCCATGTAAGAATACTTAGGGTATTTATAGACCTCAATTGGCTTCAAAAAATTAGAGTCAAAATTCAACCCTTGTCAAAAAACCTGAGTACGGGCGATACAACCATCAGCACTAGTAGTACTACCGAAAGTGTCTCAAAAATAGGGGCGGTGATGGTACCACTGCTATCTGGGCGATACCACTATTGCCCACCGACGATACTACTGTCAAGAATCTCAAAACAACACTTTTCCTGTATTATTTGATACTCGACTTGTATCTCTTATTAGTCCCTATCTAAATCAGCGAAATGAGCTCAACCTGAGCTCAAATCTAACCCAAAGTGGACTTAGTTATCTCTTATTGAGTTAATTTAGATTTTTATAAATCTAACTCAATTATGACTCAAAACACACAATGCTAACTATGACATACTAGGATACAATTATAATTATTCTTATTGTTCAACACGTCAATCGATTTTTTGAATTCCTGGTAAACTTCTCGGTATCCTCCTATTAGGATCAAAGGTGGGAAGAGGGAGAAGAGAAATTAGTGCTTATGAAAAATTTACGTCAATTTAAATATTCGCTCAATAAAAACTATATCAAAAATACATTTAAGCGTAGAGATGTTTGTAAGAGTACAAGAAAAAGTATTAGACAGTTAAATCAGAAAGCAATGAAGGAAGTAAACTGATTTTATTATGGTTCGATCTTGTAACCTACGTCCACTCCTGATTCCTCCTTCGTTGAGGTGACCAGCTTCCACTATTAATCTTCCTTTAATAGGTGAAGATCAACTACCCTCTTACAACTCTATTCTCCTTTTACAACTTTAGGATATAATCTTTATAAGTCTCTAAGCTCTCATTTAAATAAAAAACTACATAAGACAAAATGAGTAGAAGCTCTCAAAGAATTACAACAGTATTTTCACAAGGTTTTTGCTCTTAATGCTTGCATACCTCAAGCAAGGATTTGGGGGGGGGCGGTGTGGGGTGGGGTGGCCTATTTATAGGCCCTAAATTGCTTCAATATTAGAGCCAAAATATAAATTTTAAGAGTTCCCAATGTGCTGGTCTCGAAGATTGTGTTTGGCGGTTGTACCACCAGTCTGAGCGATACGACCGCTTAACATAGTCTGGGAGACTATGTTTGGGTGGTTTAATAGCCTGACACATCTTTGAAGACTATATCGTCTTGGAGACTATGTCTTCGAAGACCGTGTCTTTTCTTACATTGGGTTACTAAAATAACTTTTATAATAAGTCCAAATCAGCCCTAATTAATATCTAATGACCTCTTAATTGAGTTAATAAAATTAACTCTCATTATAATACTAATTATGACACTTAAAATACAATCTTCATTGTTCAACCGTTAACTGATCTCTCGATGAACTCCCAGTGAACTCTCGGCATCCTTCCAATGAACCCTCGGTAAGCTCCTGATTTCTTTCGGCGAACTCCTAGCATTCTTCCGACGAACTCCCGACGAGCTCCCGACAACCTGTAGGTGAACTCCCCCTTAGTAAAATACAAAGAAGACTAAAGTTAGAATTTACTTCATTTTCTCTTTGTGAAAAAAAAAGAAAGATAAGGATAGAATTTTATGCATCACAAATGTCACATCAAATTTTTTTTCTCCCTCTTTGTAAATATCAATTACGAATAGAATAATTTTGAATAAGAGCTCAACAAGCCGAGAAGTCCAAGAAGACTATTATAGCTACTAATGTATTCAAAATCATCTTATATAAATTTCAAGCAAAAGATCAAGAAATATACTAATTCATATATTTGGATGGTTTAACATTTCTAACTCTCTTCTAATAAAGTTAAATTATTCTTCATTTAATGGCTTGGTGAAGATATGTGCCAATTGATGGTTAGCATCAATAAACTCTAAAGATATATCATGATTATTACATGATCTTTAATAAGGTGATGCCTAATGTCAATATGTTTAGTTCTTAAGTATTGAATGAGATTTTTAGTTAAACATATTGCACTAGTGTTATCGCATTTGATAGGAATATTTTTTAAGTGAATTCCATAATCTTCTAAAGTATTTTTCATCCAAAGGACTTATGCACAATATGCACCAGTTGCTATATACTTAGCTTCGGTTGTAGATAATGCAACATAATTTTATTTCTTGGAAGACCAAGAAACAAGAGCATGTTCTAAGAATTTACATGTTCCAATTAGACTCTTTCTATCTATTCTACAACCTCCAAAATCGACATCCGTATAGGCAAGCAAATCAAGGATTTTAGACTTAAGATACCATAATCCTAAATTAGAAGTTCCTTTTAAATATCTAAATATTCGTTTAACTGTCTTAAAATAAGAATATTTAGGATTGGATTGAAACCTTGCACATAATCCAACACTAAACATTATGTCCGGTCTAGTAGCAGTTAAATATAATAAACTACATATCATTCCTCTATATATCTTTTGATCAAAATTTTTACCTTCATTATCCAAGTTTAATTTTGTAGAAATGCTCATGGGTGTGTTTAGGGCCTTAGCAATTATCCATACTAAAGCGTTTTAACAAATCTAAGATATATTTTGTTTGACTTATAAAGATACTATCATTTAATTATCTTATTTATAATCTTAAGAAAAAATTTAATTCACCTATTAGGTTCATTTCAAATTCTTAACTTATACTCTTAGCGAAAGATTCACATAAGGATTCATTTGTTAAACCAAAAATAATATCATCAACATAAATTTAAATAACTAGAAAATTATTTTTAAAATACTTAAAAAATAATATGGTATCGACCTTACCTTTTAAAAAAATTATTTAAAATAAGAAAAGAGATAAGTCTTTCATACCAAGCCCTTGGGGCTTGTTTCAATCTATAAAGAGTCTTCAATAATTTGAAAACATGATTCAGAAAAAGATCATTTTTAAAACCGTTGTTCAACATAAATTTATTCAACAAAAAGCACTTTTGACATCCATTTGAAATAATTTTTTCTTAAAAGAGGCAAAGACAAAGAGCATCCTTTTGGCTTTAAGTCTAGCCATAATCTATCTTTGTTTCTAACCATGATATTATTTTCATCTTGCTTGTTTCTAAAGACCCATTTAGTACCAATCACTAAACGGTCATTAGGTCTATAACTAGCTCCCACACCTCATTTCTTTCAAATTGGTTTAACTTTTCATACATTAAAATACCTAATAATCATCTTTTAGGGCTTCCTCAATGTATTTTGGTCTAATTTGAGATAAAAATGCACCATTAGCATAAAAATTCTTAAATGAGAACGAGTTTGAACACCTTTTGATGTATTTTCTATTATTAATTCCTTAGGATGAGCAGTTACATACTTCTATTCCTTAGAAGTAGATGCATCCAAGTTGCTTTGGAGAGGAGGTTTATCATTCAAATTTAACGTATCAAAATAAAAATTATTATGAAAATTAATTTTCTTCAATTTGGGAACTGCATTAAAAACAATATGGATGGATTCCTCGATTACTAAAGTTCTTTTATTAAAGACACGATAAGCTTTTAAAATTGAGGAATAACTAAGAAATATATTATCATCGGATTTTGTATTAAACTTTCCTAAGACATCTTTTTTATTCAAGATAAAATATTTATAACCAAATACTTCAAAATATGAAATATTATATTTTTTATTATTCCATGATTCATAAGAAGTTTTGGAGAGTAATGGTCTTATGAGAACCTTATTCATGGCATAACATGTCGTGTCAACGGCTTTGGCCCAAAAATATTTGGGTAGAATATGTTCTTTTAATATAGTTCTAGTCATTTCTTGTAAGCTTCTATTTTTTCTTTCCACTACTCTATTTTGTTGTAGATTTCTAGAAGTAGAGAAATTATGATTATACCCATTTGAGTGAAAAAATTTTAAAAATTATGATTTTGAAACTCATATCATGATCACTATGCATAGATGAAATCATAAAACCCTTTTCATTTTGAACAAGTTTACAAAATTTTAAAAGATATTTTAAGGAATCACTTTTGTATTCCAAGAAATAAGTCCAAGTATATCTATTATAATCGTCTATAATAACAAACGCATATTTACTATCTCCCAAGCTTGTAGTATCAATTGGTCCAAATAAATCCATATGGATCAATTATACTGGCATAGAGGTGCTTATTTGATTTTTTGATTTGAAACTACTTTTTATTTATTTTCCTAATTGACATTCATTACAAACTTTATCTTTTATGAACTTGATGCTAGGCATTCCTCTTATTAGATTTTTAGTTGAGATTTGGTTTATTAATTTAATGCTAGCATGTCCTAGTCTCCTATGTCAAATCCATACATCATTATTTAAGGTCAAAAAATATATTTCATTACAAAAATTATCGATGTCAATAGTATACACATTATTGCTTCTTAAGGTAATTATAGAACTATTTTTGTGTGGTATTTCAATTATATAAGTATTAGATTCAAATTTGATAATGTGTCATTTATCACATAATTGGCTAATACTTAGTATATTATGTTTCAAACCATCAATTAATAATACATCTTCAATCAAGAGGTTTGATTTGTTACCTATGGTTCCTTTCCCGATGATTTTTCCCTTGTTGTTGTCTCTGAATGTGATAAATCCTTCATTTATGCTAGTAAGCTTAGAGACATGAGTTGGATCTCCAGTCATACCTTGAGCATCCACTATCAAGGTACCATTTTGTGCTTCTAGCATTTGGTTAGAGACATACATACAAGAAAGGGAGTTTCGGTTTAGGTACCCATTTACCTTTGGGTTCCTCATGAAAAATTCTACCTAATTTTACTGATGACATCGAGTTGTTTATAGTTCCTTTACAAATCCAAATTAATTTGTGTGGACTATGTCTTTTAATGACCATCTATAAGCATAGTATCCAATTCTTCCATAAAAATTATATTTATTTCTAGGTGAAACATATAATGTAAGTCTTTTAACGAAGATGGATTGGCTTTTATTAAGTGTTATTCACAAAGCCAATTCCTTCCTTTCTATGAACATGACTCTTATTATCAAAGATTATGTTTAAGGATTTATTATCTATTTTAATTTTTTCTAATATTTCTTGTAATAAAATATTTTCTTTCTTAAGTATATCTAATTCTTCATATTTAGTGTAAGGAGCTATCCTATATTCATCATACTCCATTTTTAAAATTTTCAAACTCACTAGCAAATGAAGTATGATCTTTCTTTAACAATTTATACTTTTTACTAACTAATTTAATATCATCAAATAAGTCATTAAATACATTAAATAATTTATCATAAGATAAAGAAGACTTGTTTAAGTTACTTACCTCGTTACCAAATGCCATTAAAGCATAATTTCTAACTTCTTTCTTGTTGGTTGGCTCTTTGTCTTCGGATAAACTTAAGTCGTTCCAAGTAGATTTGAGCGCCTTCTTCTTTAATTGCTTCTTCTTCACTCGGGGATATTCATTTTTGAAGTGTCCTGGCTTCTTACATTCATAACATATTATTGAGTCATTTTGTAGTTCACTTTTGTTCTTAGCATCTTATTTTATTTTAGTTATTTTTAAGAATTTCTTAAATTTTCTTGTAAGAAGTATGATGTCATCATCATCATCGTCGTCACTTGAGTTTTCTCCCAAGTGGTCTTCTTTGGTTCTAAGTGCTATGTCATTCCTGTTCTTTGGAAGATTATTCTTAAGTTCATCATATTCTATACATGTCATTTCATAAGTCATTAAAGACCCGATTAGTTCTCTAAGCAAAAAATTATTTAGGTCATTTGGTTCTTGTATTGCCGTTACTTTGGGATCCCAACTTTTAGAAAGAGATCTTAATATTTTGTTAACAAGTTCAAAATTAGAAAAACTTTTATCAAGTGCTTTTAGACTATTGACGACATTTGTAAAACGGGTGTACATGTCTCCTATGGTCTCACTTGGTTTCATGCGAAACAACTCATAGCTATGCACCAAAAGATTAATTTTTGACATTTTGACTCAACTAGTGCCTTCGCATGTGACTTCGAGTGTGTCAAATCTCGTGCACAGTTTCGCATATAGAAATCTGATTAAATTTATTTTTATAAAGTGCACAAAATAAAACATGAATTGCTTTAGCATTCAAAGCGAAAGTCTTCTTTTCCAAATCATTCCATTCATTCATTGGTTTGGAAGACTTTTCAAAACCACTTTCAACAATATGCCATAATTCAAAATCTATAAAAAGTAGGAAAATTCACCTTCGAGTTTTTCAATATGTGTAATTCGTCCCATTGAACATGGGAGGATGAGTGATAGAAAGTCCATCTTAATTGTAAACAAAAGTTATCTCTCTTGGATTTTAAGTCAAATAGAGAGAAACGTGACTATGATACTATTTGTTAGGATCAAAGCAACACTAAGAGGAGGGGGGGTGGGGGGCGAGTGTGGGGGTGAATTAGTGATTATAAAAAAATTATGTCGATTTAAATATTTGCTCAATAAACACTGTATCAAAAATATGTTTAAGCCTAGAGATGTTTGTAAGAGTGCAAGCAAAGGAAGTAGATAGTTAAATAAGAAAGCAATGAAGAAAAAGAGCAAAGAAGAGGAAGCAAACCAATTTTATAGTGGTTCAGTCTCATGACCTGCATCTACCCTCGATTCCTCCTCCGTTGAGGTCATCGGCTTCCACTATTGATCTTCCTTCAATGAGTAAAGATCAACTACCCTTTTATAACTTTATTATCCTTTTACAGGTTTAGGAGATAATATTTACAAGTCTCTAAGCTCTCCCTTAAATAAAAAACTACACAAGATGAAATGAAGAGAAGCCCTCAAAAAAATTACAATAATGTTTTCACAAGACTTTTGCTCTTACTGCTTGCATACCTCAAGTAAGGATAGGGGAGGTATTTATAGGCCTCAAATGACTTTAATATTAGAGCAAAAATTTAAATTTTAAGAGTTCTCGATGTGTTGATCTCGAAGACTGTGTTTTGACAGTTGTACCACTAGTCTAGGCGGTACGACCGCTTGACATAGTCTGGGAGACTATGTCTGGGCGGTTCAACCACCTGACACATCTTTGAAGATTATGTCATCTTGGAGACTGTGTCTTTTCTAACGCTGGGTTACTGAAATAACTTTTATAATAAGTCTAAATCAGCCCCAATTAAGGTCTAATGACCTCTTAATTGAGTTAGTAAATCTAACTCTCATTATGATGATAGCTACAACACTTAAAACATAATCTTCATTGTTTGACTATTAATTGATCTCTCAGCGAACTCCTGGTGAACTTCCAGCATCCTTCTAGTGAAGCCTCGGTAAGTTCTCGATTTCTTCCGGCAAACTCTCGACAAATTCTCAACATTCTTATGACGAACTCCTGACGAGCTCCTAACAACCTGTTGGCGAACTCCCGACGAACTTCTCGACAAACCACTAGTGAGTTCCCGGTGAGCTCCCAACAACATCATCCGAACCTCGGTCGACCTACGGCGAACTCTCAATGAGCTCCTATTGCATCATCCGAACCTCGGCCCGATGCTCAAACTTGACTCTGGCCCAACATCTGATTATAATGCCCTTTACTATTGTAGTTAATCTTGCATCACTTTCTTTAACATACATGTTAGATTATAATACCTATTAATTAATTTCAATATCAAAATTCGAGATTCAACACCTCCGATTACTCTCGACGAGTCTCTTAATCATCTTCCGGTGAACTCCTGGCGTGCTCCTAGTGAGCTCTCGATCACCTTCGGCGAACTCCTAGCAAACTCCCGACGAGCTCCCACTACACCATTTGAACCCTGACCCGATGCCCGAACTTGACTCCGACCCAATATCAGATTGTATTACCTTTTCATCGTCGTAGTTAATCCTGCATCACTTTCTCTAACACATAAGTTAGATTATAAAACTCATCAATTGATTTCATCATCAATATCCAAGATTCAATAAGTACTCTTATCCACTTTTTGACAAGTAGATAAGAGTTATTAATTTGATTATAAAAAATAATATTTTATTTTAAAAATATATTTATAATTAATGAATAAATATCATTTGATTTAGCTATTCATGAAGATGTACATATTAGTTTTATATCTAATACTATATATATATATATATATATATATATATATATATATAATTTGTTACATGGTTTTCTTAGGGTCCATAATTGATTATCCTTTTTTTACTTTTATCTTATATTATTATAAATGCTTATGGTTAACATGTCTAGTTTACTAATTGAAGAATATACTATCAATTATTCTTTTATAAAAATTTTGATAAATTTGAAGTATAAAAGTTTTGTAGGGTCTTTTAAAAATATAGTTGAAAAGTATTTACTTTTATAATTTTTATTACCATATACTATTCTTAAAATTGAGGTTTGATTTGACATGTGTTATGATAGTTTGTAGACGTTATTTTTTATATTAATAATAGGTCAAAATTCTTATTGACCTCCCATATTATGCCTTAAAATCAAAGTTATCCCATACTTGAAAACTCATCTAAGTGACCCCCGTACCATGATTTCACATCAAGTCACCCCTCGTACTTTAAAACTCGTCTAAGTGACCCCAGTACTATGCCTCAAAATTAAAGTTACCTCCCCATACTTTAAAACTCGTTTAAGTAACCCCTCGTACTATGATTTCATATCAAAGTGGCCCTTCGTACTATTCTATAGACGTTAAACAAACCCCTTCTGTTAATAAAAAAGGTAACGATATTTGTTTTTAAACTAGGGGGTCTATTTGATTTTCTTCAATATAGCCAATCTATTCAAAGATAACTTAGAAAATCAAAGACACCCCTTGTACTATGATATGTTAATCAAATACACCCCTCGTACTATCATTATTCATCAAATTTATCCCCTGAACGTTAATACAATGATATTAAGTGGTAGAAAAGTCATGAAAAAAATTGGTCTTAACTTTTAGTATTATTTAAATTTATTTTATACTTTAAGCTTGATTGATGATAATTTTTATTTGTTATATACTTAATTATTTTAAGTAATTAAAAAATCGATCTCCTAAAAATCTTAACGTGCAGGATTGTTACGATTATTTACTCTTAAAGTGTGACTAAATTTCGATAATACTTTTCTTAAAACTCAAACATATCCTATTTACAATCAATCACATAACCTGCAAAAAAGAACAAGATATAACTAATTGATGTAACTACCACAAAATTAGAAACCTTGTCAATTAAACATATCATACAAACATTTAATGTACCCAACTATTAGTAATCCAACAACTATATCAAGTGGAATGTATATCAAAAGTAATCCATCTCATGTACCTAACTCATGAAAAAAAAGTGAAATGCATGTAGTCAACTACTACTAATTATTGATCTAATCACTTCATTCCCTAGGTCTTGCTTCAAAATGAGCTTGCTTCTTCTTTTTATCTAGGGAGAATTTGCATTGTCTTGCTGTAGTCTTGATATGTATCTTAGTTGGGCATCATTCTTATATTAAAGATCATTTTCATAAAGTTAGTTTTAATTATCAAACTATGTGATAATTAATAGTATTATTGAAAATGTACTTGTGATTTAGATTGAGACTCCAGTAGTGGTTGACTTGGGCTCGGTTCCAAGTGAGTTGCTTTTATTACTTCAGTTTGCTTTAATGTTATCCTCTATCGCTTCATCCTATTTATAGACTATTTACAATGTGCTACACGTACGGGATTAGTTATGTTATTTTGGCATCGACGAGCATTATGTCCTTATTGTCCACATCGCTTGCACTTGTTTGGGTGCCCCGATTTTATTCTCATTTATGATGGTTGCCCCTCACCATCAGCCTATTTTCTTATCTTTTTGGGTGGTCCAATCCTTTTGTTGAAATATGGTGGCTTGATATGGAACCCACCAACGGAAGACCAATTATTAATATCTGTAAGTGACAATCTTTAGTAAAGGATCCATAAGTGGATTATAATATTAAAATAAAACTTATGATGGATAAAAAAAGTTATCTAACTAGGCATTGTGTGAACTCTCCTAGTGTAGTATTTCTCCCACATATCCTTATGGTAATAAAGATCTATGTAGTCTTTTGGGGCTTGCCTTTGAAAATATATGGCGGTTATGATATGCTGACAAGGAATACTTGTGAGCCCCCATTTGTTGCAATTGCAAAACCATTCCCTTAGTCTAACGATGTGTATTTTTCTAATAAAATGATCCACCTCAAATACATCGTCATTAGTACAAATCGTAATCCAATATTTGCATTGCTTCTTATCTTCATCCATTTTCTTTAAGATTATAGAGCATATACCATGGCAATGATCCTCTATTTTGACTCTTTAGGCCTCAATTCTCTTTATCATCATTCTCATAATCATCTCACACATGGTGATAATTGGTTGGCCCCATACTTTTAATATCCAAGAATTGAATGTCTCTACAATGCTACTAAGCAACATGTCAGATTTGGGGTGCCTAAAATTGGAGAAAAATGTTAGTAGTGATATATTTCTTTTGTATAACAACAACAAACAAAAAAATATGAAAGGCAGTATACCATGCAAAGTCGCTCGTTGACCACTAATGGCTGTCCTTTGCTACTAACCAATGATATGCATCCTTAACCTCCTTGATTTAGTTCATGTAGTAACCAAATTCCTTTTTAATCATCGAGGAGGCTGCTTGTCACATGAGGTCCTTTAAGACCCCTTGAATTGCTTCTTGAAGTTCTCGTACATGTGGCGAACACAAATCCTATGGTTCGTACATGGCACAACCTCTAAAAATACCTTAATAAGCCCTCAAATTAACAATATACATAATATTCAAGTAAGGTTAGTAAACAATTATAACTTATATCACCCAAAGAATGATATAGGAAGTAGATTAAAATACCTTCTGTTGATCACTCATGAAATTTTCTTCGTGGTATATGCGCTTCAACTGATCCAATATCGAATAATAGCTCTTCAAGAAACCACTTCTAATTTTCTTTATTTTCACTGCTAGCTACCGCTCATGCTATTGGAAACATCTCATCATTGGCATCTAATTTAATAGTTGCTAATAAGACCTCCTTGTAATGAGTCTTCAAATGATAACCATTAACTACAATTATAGGCCTATTCCCATGTTGACCTTGAGTTAGTCTCTAGGATTATAGATGTATAATCTCTTAGCTTGGAAAAGTGAAATATATCTTCACCTTGAAGGATCTATAGAGCCTTCCTCTTTATGCGATAGCATTTTTGCTCTGTTAACTCCACATTAAACTTCCACCTCACATCATTCTTAAATGCATTATTAGGCCATTGTTTGTCATCCTTCAATGTGGCAAGATACTTCTTGGTTAAGAAAGAACTAGTAATCTAGTTATTAATGCCATAGCACCCATAACTATGTGTGTTAGTCATCATCTTCACTTGAAAACAATTGAACATAAGATTGGGGCTGGCTCTAATCCTCCACCCACACCCAGCTATCATACAAATTGCAAATGCTCTAATACTTCCATTCTTCAAATATTTAAGTCAAAACTCTATTGTATACTATAGTGACGTAGATAACTCTGAAACATCTTAATATCACTAAAGTAATCACCAATATTTAGTGTAAGATTCTCTCCAAAATCATGATCGGAGTTAAACTCTCTAAATATAAGTTCACAATGATCATGACTCCTAAAATCCTTAGGAGGGCATAAACTCTATGTGTCGTCCTTATATTCAGACGCTATCGTATCAATATTTGGAATGTTAATTTTGTAAACACATTCAGGGATATCGATATCCTCACTATTTGACTAGTTATCACCGTTCTCTATATCCTTTTCATCCGAATCACCGTTTGACAAAGCTGGAGCGTCTCTTTCTTCATGAGGCATTGCTCTATCGAATGAAATATTTTTGTGCATGGCTTACAACTTATGTTAGGGTTCTACATACAACAAAGTTTTGAGCTATTCCACGCTAGTCACCTTTTCTCAATTCCTGAAGATGCTCATCTTTGGTCCAAGGGACACCTGCTAAGGTGCACTATTAGCATATTGATTCTCTGAATTTAATACAAGACTTCAACAATGAAATCTAAACCTAAATTTTAAACATAAGAAATGTTCGGTAGTTTATCACAATTCAGAAGTACTATAAAATAGATGAGACACGTAACCTGAACCTTCACACAAATATATAGGGAAAAGCTAATAATTTACATGGTACTCAATATCTAAAAATTGAAGTTCATTTCCAGAAAGTCTTGCTAGTAGTTAAAGATGTAGACATAAAGTAATATTACTCTAAATATTCATAAAACAAAGAATAAAATTATCAGACCAAGTATTTTATAGCATCATCAAGTAATTTGAGATGAGATGTTCTTCAGAAATTTATCCTATAAAAAAATTAAGATATGGTTTTGGAAGTCTTGCTGCAGATGCACCCCCTCCGTGGACTGCACATTTTTGGGAGTTTTATCGATGATGCCAGCATTTTTGACTAACTTGGTTGATCTGGTAATGGAAAAATAATATGGCCTAACATGATAGAAGCTCTTACCTCATCACTACTATCTGAAGATGAGAATCAGCAAATAGAGAATGACCGAAAAGACAAAACATAGCGCTTGACCCAGAAAAAGCACACATATTTTTATCTTTAATTTATTTGTTAAGTAAAGAAAAAATAGAAAGGTAGAAAGACAATGGAAATGCGAAACAACTAACGTCGAAAAAAAAAGGGTAAAAAGACAATAGAAAGGTAAACAAACTAACGTCGACAGAGGTTGATAAAGAAAGGCAGAGATTATAGTTATAGAAAAGAACACTGACAAAGGTTAGAGAAGAAAGAAAGAGAGAGAAAAATGGATTAGGACTTTGGGATTATTTAGTTATAATTCTCAAATAAAAATAATCCTCTAAATTATTTTACCTAATGGTGTAACCTTATTTCTAACAGAGGGGGCCACTTTGATGTGAAATCATAGTACGGGGGGTCACTTAGATTAGTTTTAAAGTACGGAGGGTAACTTTAATTTCGAGGCATAGTACGGGGGGTCACTTAGACGAGTTTTAAAGTACGATGGATGATTTTGATTTTGAAGCATAGCAGGAGGGGTTACTTAAATGAGTTTTAAAGTACAAGGGTGACTTTGAAGTGAAATCGTAGTATGGGGGATGACTTAGATAAGTTTTAAAGTATGAGAAATGATTTTGATTTTGAGGTATAGTACATTGGGTCAATAAAAATTTTGACCTTACTAATATATGTACTTTTGTTGTTGAACAAATTTGATCTTCCATTCATATTTCAACTTAATTATATAAATAACTAATTTGAATGAAATTTAAATTTGATGCCAAATTAATTATAAGATATTATTTATATTGATGAGATCTAATGAGAAATAAATATAATGTTATTTCTTTGACACATATAATATATAAATCATTTAAAATTTTAAAAGAATTTATGTGGAATAGTTGGATAACTTTTTTTTTATCCTTTAAATTGCTTTTGTTGATTGAGTTACAGTTCAACTTATATTTTATGTCAATAACCAATTAATTTTTAAAATCTCAAATTCTAATGATTGTTATGGGTAATCTAAAATCAAATTTATTAAATGAGTTTCCTCAATTTATCATATATTTTATGTAAAAAAAAATCTTTCAACTTAAAGTTTTTAAGGGCATATTTAATCTACATATTTTTTATTTAGATTTATCTTTTGACTTAGTATTTTAAATGCTAATTGTATTAATTAATATCATTTTTCATATCAAATTTGGGGACCAAATTTTCGTTAAGTGGGGAAGAAATGTAATCAATGATAATTTCTCTCTTAAAATAAATTAATTACTACAAATAATATATTACCTTAATTAGATAGTTAACTTTCCTATTTGTGTACTATGGTCAAGGAAATAATTAGGAATTCAATAATTTACATTCCAGTTTTGTGTGTGAACCATAAGAAATGAATATTATATTTATCTCTTTGTATATGAAAATAAATTAAATATAAATTATATATAAATTAAATATAAAAACTAAATTATTATTTATCTTTCGAAGAGATCTCATCTTCTCCTATATAAAGATGACTTCTCCTCCCCATTCCTTACCTAGCATTACAATGAGAGAATTGCGGAGAGATCTTTCCAAAGAAATAATCTAAGGAAAGGATAGCTGATAATAGATAATATACTCTATTCTTTTTTATCCGTTTTGATTCATGTTTTGAAATTTTGATATTAAGATTGTTAAAAATTTATGATGCATAATAATGTTATAATTTCAAAATTTTATAATTAATAAAGAATGATATCTGATTTGTGATATTAGAATAATTATTAGATTTATATTGGTCATTTAAGCTTAAATTAAGATTGATTTAATTATTTATTTTTTTACTTTTGGATTGACATAGTAGTTTTAATTTATTTAATTAGATATATCTGTGTTTTAAGAATTATGTGTGAATTTTTATGATTTAATTAGTTTTGTATTTAAAATCATGAATTTAAATTATTTAATTCATAAATTTGAGTTATTCTTTAATAATTTAAAATATTAAAATATAATTTAAAAAATAATTCTAATTGGGGTCTGACTTGAGTCAAGTTAATCTATCAGATCAAGTTGACCCAACCCATGTAGTGATGTCTGACCTAGCTCGTGTGGTTAAGTACAACTCAACCCATGTGACTAGGCATGACTCAACCAATGTGGCTAGGTATGATCCAACCCATGTGGCCATGTATGACTCAGCTCATGTGGCAAGGTACAACCTAACCCATGTGGTAAAACATAGTCCAACTCATGCAGCTAGGTACAACCCAATCCATATGATCAGATACAACCCTAACTCATGTGTTTAGGTATGACCCAACCGCGAGCCAAGCATGGCCCAGTTTAGTAGTAAGGCTCAGCTCAACTTGTGAGTGAGGCATAGCCTAGTCTGTAAAGTTAAGTCTGCCTTGTTATGTGATTGATACTAGATACATCGTCTCTCCTCTACCTAGCCCATTATACCTTAGCCCAACCTATCATTTAGGACAGGCATGTGCAATGAACTTGACCTGTCCAAGACTTAAGTGGGTCGATTTGGTTTGAGCTAGTACTACATGATATAGTCTGATTTATTCTCCCTTTGTTGGCTTAAGCTCGTTAATTAACTTTATCAAACAAATTGATCGGTTCAAATCAGTTTAGGATGAACCTGACTAATTTAAACCTATTTAACATAATCAAGATAAATCAAATCTAAATTAGACCATTATAAGATGATTGCAAACAGGCTTTATAAAATTTAAAATTGGTTTCGTTACGTCACGAATGAATTGAATTTGGTTTAAATCAATTAAACTATTTCAATTAAGATTTTAATTAATTGAGAACTATTGAGATATTGTTATTTTTCACTATATATGTGATGCTCATAATAGATTTCCCAATAGTTATCATATTGTCGTGCGATAATTGATGCATGAAAAATAGTTATCATATTGTCGTGCGATAATTGATGCATGAAAAACACATGTTAGACGTTCTACTTAGAGAAATGGAATATCCTTGAAAAACTAGATCCAAAGGAGATGATAAAAGAAGTCAAATATCCTCCTCTATAGTAGTTAGTATCTATTAGGAACGTAATGACACTAAGAGGAGGGGTGAATTAATGCTATTACAAAAAAAAATTCGATTTTAAAGTTCGTTCGATATAATCTGTATCAGAAGTGCATTTAACTAAAAGTGTATGGGTAGTGAATTAGTAAATCAATATACAATGAAAAAGCAAAGGCAAAAAAAAGCAAACTGATTTATAATGGTTCAGTTTTTTCGACCTACGTTTACTCGTAATTCTTCTTCCCTCAAAGTCATCGACTTTCACTACTGATCTTCTTTCCAACGAACAAAAGATCAACCCTTATTACAAGCCTTCTCATTTTACCAGACTCAAGAAATAACCTTTACACTTCTCATTTTAAGAGATTTATGAGAGAACTTTTACCCCTTTCTTCCGATGATAATCTTTACGCCTAGCTTGAATGAAATGCAAAATGATGCAGGAGGCCAGTCTTTTTGCAGCACCAAAACCATTTTAGGCACCTGGATGAGTGCATATCCTTAGGACCTTCTGCAGATTGGATCTTATGTTTTGCCTGTGTAATAATAATAACAAAAATATAAGCATATACACAAAGATTGATTCAAGATGTGTCTTCCTGAAGGTAATTGCATAAGACGTCATGATTAGGTTATGATGTCACCTCCAGAACTATTACTTAAAAGAAATAGCTGAATCTGTATATACAACTCTAACCAAAGTAATTATTGATTAGTATTGTCTCAATGGTACAACTAGAAACATTGGCGACAATTGCAGACTTATTTTATTAACATCATGAACTGTGGCTGCTCAATATGACCTTATTTTAACAAGCATTTGTTGATGTGACTTCTAAAGTATGAACCAAAATAGTTCCTAGTGAAACTAACTAAACTAGTTGATCAACTTTGAGCAGATCAAGTATTTTTAGAATCTTACCATGTTTACCGAAGGAACATAAAAGTCCGATACTGCAGTAGCAAGATAGAACAACCCATGTGACTTAAGACATCTCATTGATGTAGCCACCATCTTAAAATCTGTTCACAAAAAAGACAATAGTAATTTCTTCATAAAATGCAAATAGGACTACTCAACAAGAGAAAGATTATGAGTAAGTTCCATAATGTTTCTCAATTAATAAATTTGTTGACACATGTACACTAAACTGATCCAATAGATCAGAATCAGTCAGCACACAATCATGAAATATAAAAGGATCACTATGGCTGGATAATCAGTTCTCGATAACTTTTTTCTTACCCATGTAAGCAACAACATAGACTGGATATTTGAATATATATATATATATATATGGAAGTGATAGCCTTGCTACTGTCTCTTCCATCAAAGACCACCAATATGTTGAAACATAGATTACTTTGATTTTCATCCAATACTTCCATGATCTTTGTTGATCTTAAAGTATGTGGAATTAGGCCACTCAAAGATGAATTGCATTCAACAATTCATTCTTAAAAGAAAACACTGGTGTGTATACATTCACAGTACAAATTACTGATTATTCTTTAATTTGCTTGAGGGAACAGCAGCTCCGACAATATGCAAAAGTAACAGAAATTACCTTGAATTGCTTTTTCACAAAATACAGCTAACAGGTTGAAGAAGATCATACTAATTGTGAAACAAAATCTTGAAAAGCATCCACATGGCTTACTGTAAGATACCAATGATTAAACATATATACTTCTACAGTAAGCTAGCTTTGCAAAGGGAAAAAAATTCTCCTTATCATGTGAAAAATATAAGGATTAAAATATATACGTTGCCTGAATTCCAAAATACTATAGAAATTTTCAGCATAATTCATTGAAGTTATTTATTTGTTCAAGATTAAAAAATGTAACAAAGAAAATGACATCTAGAGTTGGTTGAGAGATACAATACAGCTGAACTTTGACAAGCATGTATAAATGAACAAAATCAGTGTTATTGCAACCAAATAATATATCTAGTTCTGACAAGATCTAGTGCAATAATTAGCTTAACAATATATAGAGAGAGAGCACAATCAGACATCAGCAGAAGATATGTATCTAAAACCAATTTGGCAAAATCATTTAGCTCATACGTTTACTTAGTATAACTAGGAGAGAATATATATATACAGAATTCTAAATTCTGGGCAGGACAGACTTGTAATACACACTTTCTTTTGCTGAAAACATGGAGCACTGTGAAGATCTCAACAACCTGAAGATATTCAAAAATTGTGGTGGATGGAAGTTTTAGCAAGAAGCCTTCTTCAACTGCCTGCAAAAGATAAATCTCTGTGTTGGCTATTATTTACTTTGGACCAGATAAGTAAACTTATGAGATACTCGATTTGCTTATAGATTTTGATATATAGTATACAGATCAGACCAGCTCTATACCTTTCGATAGTCCCTTATTGCTCCCTTGACAACCGTACCATGTGGCTCACACACTGACAATGAGATCTAGTAAGAAATATGTTGAATCTATACATGGAACGGGCATCTTGAAAAAGTTAGAAAAATATGGACAGAGAGTAACAATATTATATCAAGCATAAAAGTGGATTATGTTAAATTAATCAATGAGTATCCCATAAAGATGCGGAGACAAACAGCCCAGAAAAAAAAAAAACAAAAATATGCAGAGTTGCTAACTTCTTGTCTTTTCCAAATAAAGAAAACTATGTTAACCCAGTATCACACAACAACCAAATATACCTGAGTATCATACCACAACCTTGCTTGTACTCCCAAATCCCAGTTACATTTCTCAATTCTCAGCTTCCATGCAATTTTTGAAAATTCTGTGGATCATGAAAAGTTCAGTTGTAATTACGGGTGCAGGGTTTGCCCCAATACACAAGTCTGTTCACATTGCTATCATACTCCAAAAATTAACAGGAATGAATCTCAATGGCCACATGGGACAGCAACAACATGCAAACCAAAAGAGTCAAGTTATCCAGCTTACGCAATATGTGGGAAGTAGATACACAAACCTTCGATAGTTGAGTTCTCTGCTATATCAAAAAAGTCAAATGAATCCTGTGGAAGAAATCTGCAGTATGGTTGGCAGCTTCCTCTGAAATCACAAACTAATGTTTAGCAACAAATATTGAAAAGATCATCCAGAATACAATAGGGCAAAGAAGAATATTTACCGATGATGAACAAAGATAACTGCATATCCAGCCTTCACAAGGTACCTACAACATGATAACTGTTTGAATACATAACTTTCATAGAAAAGCTCAGAAAACATATCCAATTAGACAGAAAAAGTCAACCATACTCCATCGCCGCTCCAAAGGAACAGTTGTTCCCCAGGAAGTCACACAAACCCTAATAGGTTTCCCACTTTCTGAAAGATACCAAAAGAAAAAGAGAAACCCTAAAGTTTAGAAAATTCCAGTTTAACACAGACTCGAGAACCAAAAGGAAAACAAGAACACCAAAGGAAAAGCAATTTTTTATCATAATGAACATAGATATGATAAGAACATGATCATTTGCCTGATGACCTAGAAATCTTACTGATGAAGTCCTCTAACTTCTGCATAATTTGATCACGATCTTTGAGAGGTGGAGCTGAGTTGAAGAAGGATTACACACCAGATTCCTGAGGCGTTTCTGTTCCACTTTTTGAATCCATTAGTTTACGTTAAAGAGAAACTGTTTCCAATTTGAATTGATATATGAGTGACCATCAATTTCTGAATAAACAAAGCAAAAGCACCACCATACTTCAACCAAAATATAGTTAGAAAAAGGAAATGGAAGCTAAAAATACTCTGATCAAAGGGTCAGAAAAATAGGTTGCCCATTATGACCGTAGCAACAACTTTATGTGGAATGTCTGAAACAATTCTACAGGACTGTGGCCGAGAATTACAAGCAGAATCTTGCTTTTGTTCTTCCTCTTCTTCTATTAGTTAATATATAAAAGAGGAAGAACAGCCGCTCGAGTTATGTAGGTGCTGATGATATTGGATTAAATCAGGCCCGCGCATACTTCTTAGACCCAATCTGATAAGTACCGGAAGAGCTCGTTCAACCAAGAATGACATTGGATTAAATCAGTTCTGCTTCCCATCACCAATACTTGATCCAATATGGACAGGAAGACTGCACCCCACCAACCTCACTGGTAGAAGGCAATAACAACAATGCCATGCTTGGAACCAAACCAAGATCCAACAAAACCAAGGAGAATACATCAGTACAAGGTTTAATCTTCCTGAAAATAAGATGTTCGGAACAACTCAGATGTATCCAAATATGGGCAGTCGACAAGCGTCTCCCGATTCTAAGCATAAAACCAAGAAGAAATGAAAACCAATAAAAGGTTTTTTTAATAATCCGAAATAATCAAAGATTCACTCCAGAAGGAAAAAGAAGACAAAAATCAGATGCAAGTCCAAGATTTAGCCAAATTCTTTTTCTGATTTATTTCCAAATAAGCAATCTTTTCCAAAATTTTGACCATAATCAGTGTAGCAGCGGCACAGAAAGAGGCCAAGAACCAAAAATAAATCGAAAACCAACAGTAAATCCCTAAGGGTACCTGTGCCATTAGAAGGGGAGACGAGAGGGAACCCCACTTACCCTCTTCCAATAAGACCCGACTATAAAATGGAGGAGGCCAATGCCGGTGGATTGAAAATCGACCCTTTTGGTGACCAAAACGCACGCTACCAACTGGTCCAATTCTACCAAAAAGCCACCTAAAACCCAAAACAAAACAAATATATGAAATGTATTTCATATTTTGTTTGGATCAAGATCGATCGGACCACATATTTCATGAAAAATGCTAAACTTATGAATATATATTAAAAAATAAACTTTCAGAGTCATGATTTTAACAAAATACAGCATATGTAAGTTATGATTTGATTTCAAGATCTCAAGGTTTTTCTTATTTTTGGCAATCGTTAACATTCTAGAATCTGAAACATCTCTCGATAAAAGACTAAAAACAGGAGAAGAGAGCTCATCTTAACAGTAACAAGAATCAAAACCAAAAAGAAAAGAAATAGTCAATCTTTTGTTGTAATCGGCCAGTCTCATTAAGAACAAGATCATTTGCCCGACGATCTAAAACATCCTCTTTTAACTTCCGAGGAATCTAATAGGGTTTCACATCGTATTACTCTCCTGCTTAAAAAAGCAGCCTTTTTCTGAATCGGCTAATGAGTCGCCATCAATTCCTATATTCCAACCAAAATATCGACACACTGAAAAACCACATAAAATAATCTCCACAATAGAGGTGAGAGAAACAGAGAATCCCAGTCGGCAACAAACTTGCGAAAAGATAAATCATCAACATCATCGTCCTGAAGGAGAAACAATTACAGGGAACGCAATGATCATAGCGAAAACCTGAATGATCGAAGGCTTTATGAAAAAATTATCAAGAAAATGATCATAATAAGCATCCAGAAATGTCTGTAACTATTCAAAGGGCTGAAGGCGCAGCGGCCAAGGATCACAAGAAAGACACTGCCTTCATTCTTTCTCTTCTCTCTTCTTCCTGCAAAGGCAAACAGATCGATGAAGGATCAAAAGTGCAGATTTAGCTCGGAGGTACACGAGGAAGAACAGCCGCCTACGGACGTGCGGTGGATGGAGGCGGTGAGGACGTAAGATCGGATCGGGTCTGTACCACCGACCAGACCCGACCCGACCTGATACTGGTCGTATGACTACGGATCGGATCGGAGCGGATCAAAGATCTTGAAGTTCCACAGCTAAAACCCCAAGAAGTTAAGCAACATCAACAGCAGCATGTCTTTGGTTCATTACTCTCAAAACCAAAGATCCATCGATGATGTTAACACTCTTAAGAAGAAGGACGAGGCAATTAATGGGATCAATGTAAAAAAAAGAAAAAAACGAGGAATCAACGATGAGGAAAGGAAGGAATAAAAGATAAATGTGGCAACCATTCATGCAATCTATAACCTACAAAACAATATCATCAGCCCTAAATACTCTTCTTCAGCGGATGAGCCAGACCTCTCGGATGGAGATAAGGTGCGGAAAGCGAAGGAGAAGGTGGGAGATTCTATTAGGGTTCCGAGAAGATATGAACAGATAATTAAGGAAGTAGCAGTGTGATTCTAACAGGTAGTAGTAGGTCTGTATGCTGCCTCTGCAAGTCAAGTTTGCTGGTTTCGGATCATTCTAATCGAGAGCCGGTTGGCACCGAGAAAACCAAGTTTCCTACCCGCTTCGCAGTCGCCTGCCTTCGAAATAGTAGGCAAGTTATCTTTATCGTTTGATTGGCATCGGACGGCAAGCAAAAAAGGAACCAAAAATAGTCTCACTAAAAACTGTGTTTGCAGAATGAACCCGACGTGAATCGAACACGCAACCTTCTGATCTGGAGTCAGACGCGCTACCATTGCGCCACGGATCCGTATTGCAATAAAGAATCGCTTTAATTACTAGAACTTAGCAACCGGAATCAGCTTCATCGCGGTTCAAGTGAATCTTGTGCCTTTTTTGGCCGTAAATTACATCCTACAACATGTCTTGCCTGAGGTAGAATGAACCTTATAAGAACTATTGCCAACTGCAGCTTGGTTTTCCGAGTATTTCCTTGATTTGAGTTACCTCAATTATGTCTATTAGGGGCTTGAGGTTCTGCTTCCTTTTTCGAGCAGGTGGTCATTGGCTCCGTTAAGTGGTCTTCAGTTCTATAAACTCTTCATGGATGTGCCAGACATGTTCTCTATTGAGCCTCTCATGCGTCTTCTCACCAGTAGATCACGTAACGTGTCCGGTAAACAAATCGAAAACTCTTTTGTCATCATTTGATACTTTTATGATATGATCTTGTTCGGAGCGGTGGCACTGTCAGTGCAGGAACCTGCAAGCTCCAGAAACACACTTCATTCAATGCCCATCATGACACTTCTATGTGCTCATATTAGTTTTGGTTTCTTAATGTACATCCAAGTGTTGGACTATCTCGTAGACTTGCACAAGAGGTTCTTTTTCTAATGTCTTTTATTACTTTGAGAGTCTTTGTCTAAGTCTTTCTCTCTCTTATATATATATATATATATATATATATATATATAACTTGATGTGTATTATTTTTTCAGATATAATACATAATTTTTTATCAGTCTCTTATGGTTTCAACTTCTCTGGGCAAATTAGGTGAGTGAAGGTTACCCTAAAGCCAAACTGAGGACAAGGATGAAGCCACAAGATAAAAGCTTCACATAAACCCTGTGGCTATCTTCTCTTGAAGCATGTGTGGAAGGGAACAACAGATCAATACACAAAATTCATATATCTATTGCAAACAGATTGGTATAGAGCAGGATAACATACAGTTTGTTTGAATACAAAATTTAAATGACAAAGAAAGGGGTGATGTAACAGTTGCACCTCGTTGCTTTTACCTTTAAGTGCAGAACAAAGAGGAGACAGGAATATTGTGTGATCACAACACGAAGAGAGACTTAAGTTGTGTGATCTCAGATGAATGAACGTGTGATCTTCTCTAGAAACCAACTGACTTGCTGCTCTGGGGTGATCTATTGCCCAAAGCAGGTATCACAAAGATTTCCATGTGATTATTGAATGTCTCAATTGAAAGGTTTGGCTTTATATTAGCCATCAAACAAAGGATAATATGGACACCGCATCATGAACGTATGAAATGATAGTTGAGGAGGGGTTAAACAACACTCCATCCCTCGAAAGACCAGCCACATCTCTAGCTTCTTTTTTTTTGTACTTTCTTTTCTCAGCACCAAGAGAAAGGAGATCGAAACTACGAAGGGATTCACTATGGGGATCCTCTAACTGCAGCTCTGGAGATGGATGGCGACCTAGACTCTACCACAGGCTGCTTAACTCTTTGACCACTGGCTGGCTGGCTGCTGCTGAATAAAATTCTGCTTGTGCCGCTTGGCCGAGGCTCACTATGTTCAGTAGAGCCTTGCCTGCTGCTTGACAAGACAGCTCTCTTTGATGTACTCCCATGGTGTGATGTCGGACGGCTGTTATCTGTATCAACCTAAAATTACAAGAAAAAGCACTGTTACGGCAGCCACATGTCAGTTGACCGTGGAACTACAAAGGAGATGGCTATTACAGCTTTCTTTGCAACATTGTAAGTTCCCCTTTCAAATAGAGAGAGAGAGAATTATGATATAAGTGCACAGTAATTATACAATAATAAAAAGAGAGAAATAAAAAAAAATGACAAGAGAATCTAATGATAAAATTTCATCAGTTTTATCTCAAATTTTATATGGAGAATTTTTGTAATCAGATTATAATTCTAACGGTACAAATTTATGATTTATTCTCTTTATGATGATTTTTTGATATACCCATTTGATAATTTTTGATATTTTTTTTCTTAATGTTATTGTGAAACTCTAGTTATTCTGAAGAAGTTTCATTGTAAACCTATTATCCTATTTGGTGATAGTGGAAGTTTAAGTGGACTATGGTCCCGTGATTTTTCCTGTATTAAATTTTTCACGTCAAAAATCTAGTATCTTACTTTATGGATGATTTATTACTTTACTGTATATCTTGTTTGGGTTAATATTTGCTTTTGGTAATAAGTTGATAATTTTGGTAAGAAAACTATTTTGATACACAAAAAAGAAAAAATATTATTTTGCATTCAATAGTTTTTCACAACAAGTGGTATTAGAGCACAGGTTATTTGGTGTAATTTTTCTTATGTGATTGAAATGGAAAATTCAGATGGTATGATTAAATTGAACTCATCAAACTATTCCACTTGGAAGCGGATGATGAAAGATTTGTTATATTACAAAGATTTGTATAAGCTCATCAAAGTTAAAGTAAAACCTTCTACTATAGATAATGAAGAATGGGAGGTACAGTATAGGAAAGATATTGCCTATATTAGAAGATAGATGAATATAAATTTGTATGAGTATATTTCTAATGAAACTAGAGCTGATATTGTTTGGCAAATGTTAGAAAATCTTGTTGTAAAGAAGACAGTGGGACATAGAATTTCTCTTCTTAGAATACTTGTAAATTTAAAATATAAAGATTATGATAATATTATTGAGCACATAAGACTATTTCAGAGTCTTGCAAACAAGCTGGTCACTATGAAAATGAATATAGATGATGAGATACAAGGATTGTTACTCCTTAGTTCTTTAGCATAAAGTTAGGAAACATATTTTATGATAATTTCTAACTCCACACTAGAGGGAAATCTAATTATAGATATGGTTAAAGACAATTTGCCGAATAAAGATACTAGAAGGAAAGAACAAGGAGAATCTTCTTCTAGTGCAATTGCTATTAAAAAACAAAAAATACGTGGAAGAAGTCATAGCAGGAATCCACAGGGCTATAGAGGAAGATCCAAGTCCAGAAGAGATATCAAGTGTTTTCACTACAACAAGCTAGGTCACATGAAGAAAGAGTGTAAGTTATGGAAGACGTAACAAAATGAAAGAAAGAAAAATGAGAAAGAGACCAATAAAGTTACTGATGAAGGTGGTATTTATATTATTTTTGATGATGGATGTATCAGTCTTGTAGCTCAGTATAGTAACTGATAGTTGATTCTGGTGCTTCTTTTCATGTTACTTCTCATGGTGATTTCTTAGAGACTAGTATTGGGAGCAAATTGATACTCAAAGATGTAAGACATGTTCCAGATATCCATCTAAACTTGATATCTATAGGGAAGCTTGATAATGACGGGTTTCTGCACTATTTTGGTGAAAGCAAATGGAAGCTCACTAAAGGTTCTCTGGTAGTAGTGAGAGGAAAGAAGCAGAACTCTTTTTATGTCATTGAGGCTAAATTATATAAAGGAGAGATTAATACAATTCAAAAGGATGAAAGTATAGATCTTTGATATAAAAGACTTTATCATATCAGCGAAAAGGGACTTCAAACTCTTGCTAGAAAACAGTTCTTACCAAAGTTGCAAGGTACATCTATTAAATATTATGATCATTGCTTAGCTAAAAAAACACATAGAGTTGTCTTTCATACTTATTCATAATCTAGAAGATTAAATATTATTAACTTAGTTCATACTGATGTCTGCACTATGCAAACTACAACTCTTAGAGGTGCTCTTTATTTGGTTACTTTTATTGATGATCTTCTAGAAAAGTTTAAGCTTTTGCTTTGAAATTGAAAGTCTAGGTACTTGATGTTTTTAAAGTGTTTTATGCCAGTGTTGAAAGAGAAACAGGAAGAAAACTGAAGTGTATTCAAGCAGATAATAATGGTGAGTACAAGGGTCCTTTTGAGAATTACTGCAAGTTTCATGGTATTAGGCTTGAGAAGATAATTCCTAAAATTTTTCAGCAAAACGGTGTGGCAGAAATGATGAACAAAACTATTGAAGAAAGGATTAGGTGCATGCTTTCCCATGCCAAGCTACCTAAGTCTTTTTGGGGGGAGGTTTTGAGAATACAGTTGATCTGATAAATCTTTCTCTATCAGTTCCTCTGAATGGTGATGTTCCAGAGATAGTATGAAAAGGAAAAAATGTATCTTATGATCATTTTAGAGTCTTTGGGTGTAAAACATTTATTCATATTCCTAAAAATGAGAGATCGAAGCCTGATAATAAGGTAAAAACATATATTTTCTTGGGATATGGTAATGAAGAGTTTAGGTATAGATTATGGAATCTAGTGAACAAGAAGATTATTAGCAGCAAAGATGTCATGTTTCTTAAAGACCAATTATTTGAAGATGGTGATAATGTTGAGAAGTAAAGTACTTCTGTTTATACACCTTGGAATTTGGGCCCAGTTCCTCCATCTATAGTTCATGATGATCAAGGGAGAGATGGACAAGAAGTTGGTGGTGAGAATGTTGGTGATGATGCTCCCATAGTTTATGAAGTTGAACCAACTAAGCAAGCACCTCCACCACCAGATGAGATTATACTAAGAAGATCCATCAGAGAGTGAAGATCATCTACAAGATATCCTCCACATAAGTATATTATGCTTATTGACGGGGGAGAGCCAGAAACTTACCAAGAAGTTATTCTACATGAGCATAAGAATGAGTGGGTTAAAACCATGCAAAAAGAGATAAGATCCTTACTTGAGAACCACAACTATGACTTAGTAAAGTTACCTATAAGGAAAAAATCTTTCAAGAATAAATGAGTTTATAAATTGAAGACTGAAAATAACAGCTCATAACAAAGATATAAGGCATGATTAGTTATAAAATGATTCAGTCAGAAAAATGGTATTGACTTTGAAGAAATACTTTCTCTTATAGTAAAAATATCCTCTATCCGAGTTGTTCTTGGTTTGGCTGCCCGCTTGAATTTAGAAGTTGAGCAACTTAATATAAAAACTGTATGTTTACATGGTGACTTAGAAGAAGAAATTTATATGGAGCAACCAGAAGGTTTCAAAGTCAAGGAAAAAAAAAATCTAGTGTGTAAGCTTAAGAAAAGCTTATATAGACTCAAACATGCATCTAGACAGTGATACAAGAAGTTTAATTCCTTTATGATAAATCAAAGATATAATAAAATCATATTTGACCATTGTGTATTTACAAAGAAGTTTTCAGATGATAATTTCATTATTCTCCTGTTATATATTGATGATATGCTGATTGTTGGCCATGATGCTGGTAAAATTGAGAAGCTTAAAAGGAAATTAAATAAGTGTTTTGCTATGAAAGACTTAAGCTCGGTGAGACAAATACTTAGCATGAAGATTCTTCGTGATAGAAAGAATGAAAAGATTTAGTTATCTTAGGAGGCCTACATTGAAAATATTTTTGAAAGATTCAACATAAATAAAGCCAAAGTAGTTTGTTCTCCACTTGCAAATCATTTCAAGTTGAGTTCAAACAATATCCTACAAGTGATAAAAAAAAAAAGAAATATCCAAAGTGCCTTACTCATCAGCAGTAGGCAGTTTGATGTATGCTATGGTAGTAAAATGGATCTTAAGATATCTAAGAGGTACTATCAAGTTGTGTTTATATTTTGGCATTGGTAAACATATGCTAAAGGGTTACACAGATGCCGACATGATTGGTGATACTGATTCTAGGAAATCCACTTCAGGGTCTTGATGACTTTTGCAAGAGGAGCAGTCTCTTGGCAATCTAAGTTATAGAATTGTGTTGCTCTATCGACCACAGAAGCAAAATATATAGTAATTACTGAAGCCTGTAAGGAAGTTTTATGGATAAAAATTTTTTTACAGGAATTGAGTTTGAAACAGGAAGGATACACTATTTACTGTGACAGTTAGAGTGCCATCCACCTCTCCAAGAATTCAACATTTCATTCTAGATCCAAGCAAATTAATGTAAGATACTACTGGATTCGTGATGTGCTTGAGATGAAAGAATTATACTTAGAAAATATGTATATCGATGAGAATGATTTAGATATGTTGACAAATTCTTTGTCTAAAGAGAAGCTTGAAGCATCTAGATGGAGAGTGAGCTTAGTATAACACATCATATGAGCTAGAGAGAGAGAATTATTGGGTCCAACCCATAGGTGGGTTTGGACCGAATGTTTAAACATTTAACCAAAAATAAAGAAAATTGAAAAGGTTGAAAACATAATATGAGAGGAGGTGACGGAAATGATTAAAAAGTACAGTAAAAAGAAGAGATAAATAAAAAAGAAAGAAAAAAAACTTTTAGCAAAAGGATCGTTTTACCTCAAATCTCAGGATAGAACTTTCTTTTTTATTTCTTTTGTCAGAAATCAGGCGATGCTGTATTAGCGAGCTTGTCATTTTGCAAAACATTTAACTTGGATCTACTTGAAGCATCTGCTACTATGGCTCTCTCTTGGGTCAAGTCATGCTAAGAAAGCATCAAGTCTCGTGTATCAAGCTCTGCCAGTGATTCTTGGTCATGGAGGATTGGAGCTGCGTGCACGAGCCAATACTGCAGTAGCAAAATGCCTTTTAGCTGACCCTAGCTACTTGGGTATGTTTAGCTTTTTTTTCATCTTATGCAATTTTACCAGTTGCATCTTCATTTAACACAAGTGAACTTTGCTAATCCTCATTATTCAAATATAGAACAGATTGATTCTTTTTCCAATTTCAACAGCGAAAGAGTACTTGTGATTTTATTTTCTAAAATCTCCCATGCTGTTAGTTCTTATAAGACAATTTTCTGATATACTTTGATCATTCAACTGTTTACAGGGTAAAATTATTTAGATACAAGTGGGCACTAAATATTATTTGAATCACTAACGTTGGTCGTCATGATCTTTTTAGACGTCATCCTTTTGTTGGCATTATGAACAACTGGTGATGGATTCTGATTCTTATATGCATTTTCTTTCTGACAACAATATAATTTGTTTACATAATTAACAGCGCATTCCGGTTATTTGGCTATTTCTACTTATAATTCTTAATTCAGTTTCAGAAGACCCTGATGCAGTGCTGGATCCTCTAAGTCAAGCTTCTGAAGAACTGCAAATTTTGGAGGTGAGCTTGTAATGTTGTATGTGCTTCTCTTGCAGTATCTCTAGTTTGATTGCCATCTGATGGTGCCCTGTTTGTGCTACATCTAACAGTGCCCTATTCATTTAGTTGAAATATTGTGCAACTTTCCTTCTATTAATTTTTGTAGTAATGCAGTTGTGTGATATCATTTTCTTCTGCGGTATCATGAAATGGCTGCAGAAGCCTTCTACTTGATGGCTATAATATTTAACAGTCTTGGAAGGTTAGATGAGAGAGAAAATGCAGCAGCTTCTTTTAGAAAGCATGTGATAGCTCTTGAACATCCATAAGATGAAGACAACTTACCAACTCATGGCGTTTAGATAGTCATGTTTCCAAAACTATTGCCATTGGAGTAGGTGATTTCTGGGGATCCTTTCACAGGCTGCACTACATCCCAAATGCTTGAACTGTGGCTATCTGTGTGACACTGTCTCACTTGACAGTTCTGCACAATAGTCCTCATGGTTTCTTCTTGACTAAAAGAATCAACAATCATATATAAGGTATTGCTCACAGCTGATTAACCATTTTAGACAGATGGCTGATTATATCGTCAGATACAGGTAGATCATATACTGTTGTTTGAGTTCTGACAGTTTATTTTGCCTGTTTTCAACTGTGTGATTGATGGTTTTTTTTTTCCAGCTATTCTCCATTTTTTCCACTTATGGCAAATTTCCACCTAGCTTGTCACACCATGAGTTTCCAGCTTGTTTATACTAGTGTTTAAATGTGTTGTTACCGGCCCATTAGTCCCTCGCTTGTCTCCACTGAAATTAGCTCGCAGCTGCTGCTTTGCCAACGATTTTATGCACCTGACATCAGAGCCCAAATGATTAATCTGTACATTTAGTTGTGGACTGTACAAGGTTAATGCCATTTGCTTTTTCGTTGCTTGGTCAGATAATTTGTTCTGTTCATTCTCTCTGTTTTGGGAGTTTGATTGTTCATGACTGCTGTCAAAGAGGCAATACATGGCCTTCAAACTTGAAGCATTATCTCTCAGGCAAGTCTTTGCTGCTAAATGAGAGAGAATTTTGCGAGGTTGATTCTCATGGACCTTGGGTTTGGCACAAAGATTGGAATCAAAGAAGACTCAAATTCAAGATAATCACATACTCGTGAATTAAAGTAATAAGTATTTCAAGCAAATCATCTTTCAAGTATATCAACAAGAATTTGCTTTTAAACTTTTCAATTCTTCAACTCATCAAGAATTTTCAAAGATTGTCATAAAGTTAAAACATTTGAAAATTTTCCCTTAAGTCATCAAACAAAAAAATTTCAAGTCATCAAGCATAGAAAATTTTCAAGTCATCAAGCATAGAAAATTTCTAAGTTATCAAGCATACCTTTATATCAAGCATAGAAAATTTTCAAGTCATCAAGCATACCTTTCTCCCCCTTTGTCATCAACAAAAAGGTGAAAAGTGGGAATAATTTTTTTAAAGCACATGAGTTTTTACTCTTCCCTTTACAACATGAGTCATAATGAATTTTATTTCTCTTTAGAACCAAGAAGGAAAGAAAATAAAGGAGTTGAAAAACATCGTCAAATGTAGCTCTCAATATAAATAAGATAATCATCTCATGAAGTTTTAGAAGATTCAAAAAAATCCGAGAGATAAAAAAATTAAGAGCTACTCAGCATTTTAAAAATATCTCATGTAATTTTTTGCAAGTAAACATAATTTAAATTAATTACAAAGATAAATAACTCAATTTCAAATATTTTCAAGATTTAGCATTCCAAGTTATCTTCTAAGAAAATCAAATTATTTTTTATTTAAGGGTTTTATAAAAATATCCGCTAATTGATGCTTAGAGTCAATAAATTCTAACGATATATCTTAACAATTTACATGATCCCTTATAAAATGATGTCTAGTATCAATGTGTTTGGTTCTTGAATGTTGAATATGATTTTTGGTTAGACATATAGTACTTGTATTATCACACTTTATATAAATATTTTTTAATTTTAATCCATAGTCTTCTAGTGTATTTTTTATCCAAATGACTTGGGTATAACATGCACTAGCTGTAATGTATTCTGCTTCTGTAGTAAATAAAACTACTGAATTTTATTTTTTAGAAGTCCAAGAAACAAGTGCATGCCCCAAAAATTGACATGTTCTAGTAGTGCTTTTTCTATCTATTTTATATACATCAAAATCAGCATCAGAATAGGCAATCAAGTCAAAGTTCTTTAATTCTGGATACTATAATCATAGTTTAGATGTTGCTTTCAAGTATCTAAATATTCATTTAACTACTTTAAAATGAGAGAATTTCGAGTTAGATTGATACCTTACATACAATCCAATACTAAACATGATATCCAGTCTAGTTGCAGTTAAGTATAATAAACTTCCTATCATACCTCTATAATTTTTTTTATTAAAGTTTTCTCCTTCATTATCTAAGTCCAACTTTATAGAAGTGCTCATGGGAGTGTTTAATGCATTAGCATTTTCCATCCCAAATCGTTTTATTAAGTTTAAAGTGTATTTAATTTGATAAATAAAAATATCATCATCTAGTTATTTTATTTGTAATCTTAAGAAGAATGTTAACTTACTCATTAGACTCATTTCAAACTCTTGGCTCATTTCTTTAGCAAATGACTCATAAAGATTCATTTGTAGATCCAAAGATGATATCATCAACATAAATTTAAATAACAAGAAGATCTTTTTCAAAATGCTTAAAAAACAATATGGTATCAACCTTGCCTTTAGAAAAATTATTTAAAATAAGAAAAGAACTAAGTTTTTCATACCAAGCTTGATGGGCTTGTTTCAAAACATAAAGAGGACTTTTGTAAGTTTGAAAACATGATTAGGAAGAAAATTATTTTCAAAATTGGGAGGTTGTTCAACATATACTTCTTCGGAAATAAAACCATTTAGAAAAGTACTTTTAACATCTATTTGAAATAACTTACAATTTTTAAAAGAAGCAAAGGCAAGGAGCATCTTTATAGCTTCAAGCCTAGCCACAGGAGTATATGTTTCATCATAATAGATTCCTTCTTCTTGATTAAAATTTTTGGTGACTAATCTAGCCTTGTTTGTAACCACGATACTATTTTCATTTTATTTGTTTCTAAATACCCATTTAGTATCAATCACTAAATGATCATTAGGTCTAGGAACAAGCTCCCATACCTCATTTCTCTCAAATTGATTAAGCTCTTCATGCATTGCATTAACCCAAGGATCATCTCTTAATGCCTTATTCATGCATTTTGGCTCGATTTGAGAAAGAAATGTAGTATTTGCATAAAAATCTCTAAGAAAACACCGAGTTTGAATTCCTTTTAATGTTTCTCCTAGTATAAGCTCCATAAGATGATCATTCACATACTTACATTCCTTAGGTAAGTTATTGGAAATAGATACATCCAAGTTACTTGTAGGAGTATTATCATTTAAATTCATCATATTGAGATCAATATCATCATCAAAATCAATCTTTTTAAGTTTGAAAAACTCATTAAAAACAACATGAATAAATTATTCTATTATTAATGTTCCTTTATTAAAGACATGATAAGCTTTTGAAATAGAAGAGTAACAAGAAAAATGCCTTCATCAAATTTTACATCAAATTTATCTAAAGTATCATTTTCATTCAAAATAAAACATTTACATCCAAATATTTTAAAATATGAAATATTAGGCTTTTTACCATTCTATAATTCATAAGGAGCTTTAGTGATTAATGGTCTTAGAAAAACCCTATTTAAAACATAGCATGCCATATTAATAGCTTCGGCCCAAAAATATTTGGGTAGTCTATATTTATTCAACATTGTTCTAACCATTTCTTGTAAGCTCTTAGTTTTTCTTTCTACTCTATTTTGTTGTGGATTTTGTGGAGTAGAGAAATTATGGATATACCTATTTGAATTATAAAAATTTTGAAAATCATAATTTTGAAATTCTCCACCATGATCACTTCGTATTGAGGAGATTATGCATCCTTTTTTATTTTAAATAATTTTACAAAACTTTATAAAATATTTAAATGTATCACTTTTATGTGCTAAAAAATAGGTCCAAGTATATATACTAAAGTCGTCCACTAAGACAACTGCATATTTGCTACCACCTAAATTTGTAATGTCAATTGGTACAAGTAGATCCATGTGGAAGTAAGGAGATATATAGGCTAAGATACCATAATTCAAGGTTCAAGGGCAAAAGGTCAGCATATTCATATATTAATAATTAGGAGCCTTCTTTATAGTTTCGAGTCCAAGTCGTGCTAGTAGTCGTTACTTTTATCTTGCTTTAACCATAAAGATATTAGCACATTTGACACTAGAACAGTACTCATTTGGTTTGATAACAAGTAGATCATTCGGACCACAAACCAAGGATGCCCCCGTGCTCAAGTCCTTGACAAGAAAATAATCAGGAAAGAACTCAATGGAAGTATGGTTTTATTGATAGAATTGAGAGACAGAAATAAGGTTTTTTTTTAATGTGAGACGCACACAAAACATCATCGAGTGTGAAAAAAGTGATATGTGAATTAAGTTTTTTAGAACTAATATGACTAATAGGAATTCTTTTTCTATCACCGATGATGATATCTTCATTTTCGTAATAGTTATTGTGGATTGATAGGTTCTGAAGATTGGAAGTGATATGGTGAGAAGCGCCAAAGTCCACAATCCAATTGGACTGAATATCAGATGGAGTAGTCATAACATTTGCTTGAGGCCAGGTTGACAGAGTTGGGAGGTGAGGTCGAGACTGGTAAACTTTTGCAGAGTGACCAATTTTGTCACATAACTACAAGATGATCGATTGCTAAAACATAGAAGGAGGACGATGTGGCTGGAAGGAAGCACTCTGATGATGGTTGAAGTATGGAGGATGTAGAGGAGGAACTGACGGGGTGGTGCCCATAGAAGTGGGAAGAAAGTTGACCACACCTTTTAAAGCATTCTTATTATATTTGCGATTTTTCCATTTGGATTTTTTGCTTAACTGAGCTATGATGGGAGGTTCTAGCAAAGGTCCTAAGAGCCTATCGTCACACTTCAGGTAAGCTTCATAGTCTACTAGCTTGTCATAAAGTTCTTCAAAGGAAATTAGAGAGTCATATACTCGAAGTGCTGCTGCCAGTTCTTTGAATTCTGCACTAAGTCCATTAAGCATGTGGACGAGAACTTCTTCATCAGTTAGGGAATAATCTATCAAAGTTAGGTTATCGATAATCATTTTGATATGTTGTAAGTAGTTGGCAACACTACCTCCCTCCTGTTTGAAGTTCATAAGGCTGGAGAGTAGTCCAAGCATGCGAGTCAACGAGCGATTCGCTAAGGTAGTTTGTAACTTGGTCTAAGCTTTCGCAGCATTAGCATAGGAGGACACAAGTGGAGCGATGGATCCAACAATAGAGGCTTGAATCGCTTGGAGAATTAGACGATCTTGATATAACCATAGCTTGTAGGTAGAATTTGGTACTAGGCTGGGTTCTCCTGGAAGCATGCCACAATGCATAGTTATTGTCTTTGGATAATTTAAAGGGGATTAGGATGGCAGTATTGATGGAAATAAGTCCTGGAGATAGAGAGGGATTACCAGTAGGAAAAAGAGTAGGAGCATCAGAGGTAGACGAGGAAGACATTTGAGAATCACCAAGGGTTACAGTAAATAAATTAAGAGAAAGCACAAAGTAGTAAACGGACTCAGAAAACAAAAAAATAACACAACTTGAGTGTCCAAGAAATAGGTGGCAAAGAAAGCAATAGTGATTAGGTATGGAAGGGAAAGAAAAATCTTAAACCAGCATAGGATTAACTCCATCAATTGTAGATGGGTGATATGGTTTGGCAAGCTTATAAGAATAATAAGTGACCATTAGCCTGGTGCCATAAGCAGCAAATTATGACAGTAGGATAACAAACGCCTGCAACAGCATAACAACAAACGCTTACAGATATCGCTCCTGGGGTTGCAGGTCCTGTTCTTGGATCTGGAAGGCCGGGTGTAGTAGTCCTGTGCTGCCAAAACCAGTCCTCAAAGCAATGCAGTAGAAACCTCTCTCTTTCACTGGTAGAAGTTGAATTTCTCCAGAAGAGCGACAACTCTCTATCCCATTGTAGGATTTATAGAAAGGAGTCATCGCTGGTCGATCGATGGAAGCTCGTGATGGCTGTTGAGGTGAAGGGGAAAATAGATCTGCCTTGGTAGATCCACCTCGTCCAAAGTTACCAGCCCAAGGAGTTGCTAGTGTGTCTTTGCTAGCCAAAGCTTCAAAAAAACCATATTACTATGACTGTTGCTACTGTGGGGGCTGCATCACTTCTATAGCAAAAGGAGCAGGGGAGCAGGAGTAGAGAGGCAGTGCTGGTAGAGGCCAATGACTTCATTGAGGAGGAAGTAGTAGGAGTCGAGGACCTTGTTGCGCTCGATGAAGCCAGTGTTAGAGTGGTACTAGCAGTGACTGTGCTTCCAAGAGAAGTATGGAAAGTGGTTCTTCAGACGAGTAGCATACACCGAATCAAGGGTGAAGTTGGAGAGTCTATTTCTAACTGGTTGTACAACATCGAAAACTGGTGACCACCTTAAAAATCGGGGAGTAGTAGGTGTAATCTACAATGGACGAGAAGGTGCAAGGTCGACTAAGTTGTAGAGTAATCACAGATCTATGTCACTGTAGCAATGTAGAACTGGGAGGCGGTTGGTGTAGAGGAAGAGTCAGAAGCGAGGGGCAACAGTAGTGCCACCTATTTTGGTTGTAGGGTGTCGGCAGAATAAGAACATAGTTGTAACAGAGGAATTGATCTCTCTCTTGATATCACGGCAGAGACTTCTCCTTTTCACTCTCAGCAATAGTAGCAGAAGACGTTCGGTGCCGTTGAGGTGGTCACCTGCTACCAAGCACAGAGGTTCGGCAGGCGATAGACATAGGACAGGAGAGGGAGGGCCCGAGGCAAAGAGATGAGGCAGGGCCATAGCAAGAGCTTCTCATGGGAGAAGAGTAGCAAGAGCAGAGGGTCACCAGTGAAGGTGGCCTAGGAGGAGGCTGAGGAGCAGAGATTAAAAGAGGAAAAGTTTAGGAACAGTACAAGAAATTAGTCGTAGCTTGAGGAGTGGTGCCATGAGTTCCATCAGTGATGGATCGAGAGATCCATGTCATTTTCCTGGCTCTGGGAGGTGACCAGGAGAAGGGATTGCTGCTCTTAGGTGAGAAGGAGGAGGGGAGGTGACAACGTCGATTTGGAAGTATGAATCACCTCATCTTCCCTATTTGGAAGTATGAAGTGGCTACGGCTGGGGCGGATGATAGGAGATGTAGCGTCGGGTAGTGGAGTTATAGCTTTGGCAGAGGAGGAAGGGGAGCTCTTGGTAGGGAAGTTGTAGTGTCAGAGAAGGTAGGAAAAAGAGAGGGACTTTGCCGACTGGTGGCGAGAGGCTTGGCATCGGTGATTCGACGAGCGACTGATAGAAACAGAGAGGAACTTTGCCACTAGATGGATGGGCTGGATGATCTCCTTCTCAAGGATGACTGATGATGATGGGTGGTCATAGGGATGGATGCTCCTCTTGTTGTTGCTTCCACGGCAGAACACTGGTAATCTCCAAGGTAGCGGTAGAACAACAAAAAGGAAAGGTAGTAGTCAGCTTTCTCAAGGTAGAAGAGATCAGTGTAGAAAGGTAGATAACAATGACAATGTCAAGAGGATCTACGATTTCACAGAGGGTGGTGACCCTTAGAATTGCTCTGATATCATATTGAAGATGAAAGTGAAGATAAAAAAGGTACACTTCATTCATTGATGCAACATATATTTATATAGGGTTGAGGAAAGATTTCCTTTAACTAATGAACGAGATCTTCTCATTCAGTTAGAAATCTGTTCAGCTAACAAAAGAAAGACACCATCACCAATGCAAAACTCGGGAACTGAAAAGACGCTAGAGGCTAAAGTGGGCAATGCAGGTGTAGTTCCCGATGAAGAAAAGAAGCAAGTAGTTGATTGACCTTTAGCTACAGGAAGTGGAGTTGGGGCAAGACTAAATGTGTCAGCTTACTGATAGAACCCCAAAAGGGGCTCTATAGATTTTGATCCTTGAGGGGGATCAACCCTTGTAATGCTGTAAGGGTTTCTCCCTCCTAAACTCGGCACAAGGCTAAAATAAAATTGATAACTACTTAATTCAAGAGGGGGGTGGCTACATCTTTAAATAGGGATCAAAACCCTAGCCTAAGGAGGTGCTTGTCTAAGTAAAATTATCCCTTTGCACCTCCTATAGCTGAGTTGCCTTAATAGGAATAGGGGATGGCTAAGTGGCTCTATAGCCTACCTAAGCAGGGGGAAACCCTAGCCGACCAACCCAGTAAAGGGTGTGGCGGCTACTAAGCCCTAAGGGCTAATCTAAAACTTTACCCATACTCCTTTATAAGATATGAGTGGTTTTATTATAATCTAGCAGGGTTTTATTGACTACTTCTTAGAGAGATTAGGACTCAACCCTACTGGAGTCTTATCAAATATGCCCTTTTTAATTCAGCCTTGTCCTCAAGGTTGAGGTTCCATGAACTCGAGGAACTGGGTCTTCAGCTCCTCATATGATTCTCATGCTATTATCAATTGAACTTTGGCCTCATCATCAACTGGGGTGTTAGTTAGAAGGATTTGGGCTGAGTCATCTTCTTTAAATTTCCATTTGATGTGGGACACCAGGCAGATCAACTATAATCTTGATCTAGTGCGCGGATCTGATCTCTAGGTTAGGGCTCCAATATGGTCCCCAATTTTGCAAGGCCCAAAGAAATAGGGAGACCACTTCCTTAATGCTCAAGTTTTCTACTGATCGGGCTGGAGGTGTAAGAAAACTTAATCTTTAATTTTTTATCCATTCTGAAGTTTGTCAGGAGGCCATTTCTTCTTTGCATATGCTGGTGTAAGCATAGATTGTAATTCTTTTGGGCTTACTCCTCTTTCGTGCCATGGACCTATATCCAACCAAATTTTAAATTTGGTAGCAATGAGTATCCTCTTTAAAAATCTTATGTGAAGTGTGGGGGAAGCCTCGGTGTGAATTAGGAGTCGACTATCTTGCATAAGGGTGACACTGATCCCAACTCTCGATGTGTCTGCTCCACGTACGAATACATTACCACGTTCAGGTAATGCTAGCATCGATATAGATGGCATCATAGTTATAGGGGTTATGTGGATGCCTTTCTCCTGTTCCTTCTTACGATTATGGGTTATGGATCTGAGGTCAACATCAGGAAAGACTTTTAGCATCATGGTCCGCTTCTCAGTAAAGTCATGGAAGTAGCCTGAGATGAGGGAGCATTGTATCAGAACCCATAGCTGGTTCCACTAAATATGGCACTTCAGGAAGAGCTTATCCCTGCAGACAAAAAGGTAAAGTTTTTGGAGATAAAGTGTTATTGCAAGGGAAGGTTATGGTCGAATTATCCGTATCTCTCGCGTCTCTTGGACGATCTTTTTAGCTTCAGTCCTTTGAAAATATGAACAACAATATGGCCGAATATGTGCTGGTGGTTCCCCTTCTAAGACCAACATATGGGGGTCGTGCAGTCTGGTAAGAAGGAGTCGGCTCGGTTCAGCGGACGTGCCTGAGATTTCAGTGAGCTTCTCCAAGCACTGTGTCGAAATCATCTTTTCTTCGTTCTCTCCTTTCCTACATAAGGTCACCTATTTTCTTTTGTTATTCATAAGGTTATTGGATCTCCTAGTGTCGGCGAGGATGGTGACGGGCTGATGCTTGATGAAGCCATCAATGTCCAATATCTTTGATACCAGATGATGGAACCCTAAAAGGAGCTCTATAGATTTTAATCCTTGAGGGGGATCAACCCTTGGAACGCTGTAGGGGTTCCTCCCTCTTAGACTCCGCACAAGGCTAAAATAAAATTAATAATTGCTTGATTCAAGAGGGGGAGCAGCTACATCTTTAAATAGGCATCAAAACCTTAGCCTAAGGGGGTGCTTGCCTAAGTAAAATTATCCCTTTGCCCCTCCTATAGCCGACCTGCCTTAATAGGAATAAGAGCTGGCTAAGTGGCTCGATAACTGACCTAAGCAGGGGAAAACCTTAGCTGACCAACCAAATAAGGGTTGTGGCGGCTACTAAGCCCTAAGGGCTAACCTAAACCCTAGTCATACTCCTTTATAAGATAGAAGTGACTTCATTACAATCTAGCAGGGTTTTATTGACTACTTCTTAGGGTGATTAGGACTCAACCCTACTGGAGTCCTATCACTTACTTATTGGGGGGTAAAACGTATTAGGATAAAGTTGGAAGCAATGCTCTGTCACTTTGTTATCCACTTATATGAATGAAGGAAGAATTTACGACTTGGGTCCTTTTTTTATCTCGGATACAAAGCTCGAACTAACTCTCCTTTCTGAACCATATGACACGATGAAAGTAAAGCACATTAACTCTATTCTCGTAAGCACAGATCAATTATTGCATTGTCAAACTCTAATAAACCCCCTTCCCACACGCGTCGAGTCAAGTTAAACATTAAAAGTCTGCCAATTGATCAACTCTAATAAAAGGGCAACTACTCCATTCCCTCACGCGCTTAACTTGCTAACGCGAGTTACATCTCGACTTTAAAACTTGTTTTGTTGACAACAAAAATAGATACTTCTTCTTCTACTTCAACTTGACTAGCTTCTTCTATTGGGCCTGTACTTTCGTACCTAAACTTCACTATAAGAATCGTCAACACCTTTCCTTTCTACTAGACTAGTAATTGTTTCTGATCTAGCTTATTCTCTTTCAATAGCTTCTTCACTTGTTGCTTGATTGCATAGAGGTTATGAATGTGACTGTTCTGATATACTAGGGCTTAAAGTAATAAGGGAGTTTAGATCTCATCTCACAAACTCAACTTCACTTTCTGAGCCTTCACCTCCTTCTATTACAAGTCAAGCACCCAAACTCCAGGCAAAGGGAAAGTTGTTAAGTATTATTCTCATCCACAAATAGATGAAACTAGAACTAAGATTACTGACTTAGACACAAGCCCTCAAACCTATCTCATATAATTGACTTAACACAAAAGCAACAAAGAATTCAATCTTTCTAGCACAACACTAAGTAAAGAAATGAGTAAATACCCACCACCCGCACTTAGTCTTGTTGGGCAAAGCTACCTTATGTGGATAACTTCTTTTGTTCCTAATACTATCAATTTCCCAACTTTCAGCACACCTGCTTTTGTGTTTCAAATCCTTATTCTTTATGATTAAGATCACGATCCCTCTTATGTTGCTGGTTCAGCTACCTACCCTTTATTTGTTCCCTATACTGATCTTGTTTGCTTTGCGCTTGCTACTCTTCCTTTCAATGACATAGTTGATCATTCAAAAAGAGATTATCTTCCTTCTTCTATATAGGTATATAGGATTAAAGTGAGTCGTGATAGAATATAAGATTTTCCTCAATCACAACCTCTCCTTAACTGCATTCTCAACTGTACGAGGAACTCCCGCTGCTTAGTTGAGGAAAATCGTCTTCCTCAACAACTTCTCTAGCCTATAAATAGAGCTGATTTACAATTGAACGAATTAATGAAATAAACTCACTTTTATTATTAACATAGTACCAGAGCCATAGCAAATTCTCGTCGGCGTCTCTACCTCTCTCGTCCTCTTCTCTCAGTTAAGAGAAGTATCTTTCGCTTCCTCTCTCGCAGACCCACTGCCAGAACCCCCCCACCCCCCCGGCTTGCACTACCTAGTTTAGTACTACGTTCCATAATGGAACTAGTGGCAAACAGACTACATCGCTACTGCTTCCATGAATCAATAAAAGAGTAAAGAATTGGCTACTTACTATGTATACTATGGATAAGACAACTCATACTACGGATAAGACTTAACTGGGAGGGAATCGAACTAAACTCAAAATGTAGACGATACTCGCACTGAAGGAGACTTCACTCATGCACGTAGCGCTTAAAAGCCTGTCCCTTTCTTACCTTAACCTAGCATTCCAAGCCTATTAGACTTCTCCTTTCATTCTTATTACCGATACACAGATTCTTTCCTCTTTCATTCCTTCTTTGCTACTTTTATTATCGTACTGGATAGTTGGATTCTATCTTAGTGGAGGGCAAGGTTCTTAGCGAGAACCGACAATAGAGGAGTATAATTTAGAACTCCACTAAGTAGTAGAGGGCTAACTGGCATCAGCATAAGTTTAAAGGCGAGTAAAACAAAGATCAGTGTCAGTAGCTAAGGACTGAAAGTAAGGAAGAACAAGATTGTTATCAGTGAGGTAATTCCCTTTTTTGAGTTAAGGATTAGTCTTGCACTCCTTTTTTCTTATTTCAATCTTGCTTTTGCTAGTTCTACTCTTGCCGACAGTGCTTTTATCCTCGGCTAGTACTAGTTGATTTCCTAGCTGTGATTCCTCTACATCTTAACTACCAAGCTTACACTCTGGTCTCTCGAGCCTACTATCCATACTTTCCTTCTTTAACCGATGCCTTAGAGCCTGCCGTCCCTCGCTGTAGTTGTAGCTTCGACCTGCTGATCCCCTATATTAACTTGACTCCTTGTACTTTGATTATAGGGCTACTAATATGGATCCTTACTCACCAGCGTAGCAATGCGGGCATAGATTGATTCTAACCACCCTTGCTTTCATTTTGTATTAGGAGATTTTCTTTTTAGCCCCTTGCCTTGAGTCTACATTTCCCGCCTATTGGGTTGTTTCCCTTGTGCACCTAATCTGGATTGGCTTTCCTGTAAATCAGGCTTACTTGTAACTCCTTAAAACTATATATTTGCCTTTAGTCCCTCTAGCTCTTGTATGTTAGCCTGTTGGCATTAGCCCCATTCTAATATTCACTACTCATATCCGGTATTCTTGTATTAATTCCCGCTCTATACTAAAATCAATGATGCTAAAGAGGAATCACTATCTACCCGATAAGACTTGCTTTTGACTTTATCTTGGCTTATTCTCCAGCTTATGACTTGAATTCCATAACTATTGCATTTGGATTATAATTCACTAACCCCTACTTGCATCCTTTAAATAAAGCTATAAGGCTTAGCACTATAACCTCTACTTAAATAAGCAGGTAAGAATGCCAGATAGGATAGTGAACTCGAATCATTAGATAAAGAATGAAAGTCAGTATATTTAGATTTCACTCAATGTCTTAATGTCATATCCATATTCCCAGTTTATTGTTAAAGTAGCGGTAGCGTAAGGTCTTTAATAGTTGCTTGGCGGGATATAGAATGCACGTATGCAGCAGAAGAATCCATAAGGTGGAGCACCAGCCAAACTTGATAGTTAGGAATCATAGGTAGAGAGGGAAGACTTAGGGATAGGGAAGTCAGCCTAATAGTCAATAAAATCATACTCGAAGCAAGGATAGGTGGACTTAAATAGGGGAGCTACACATGAGCTATAGTTTTGAGTTGATTTCTCGCTAGCATTGGTTCCATCCTTTTGAGCAGGGGTTCTATTCCATGTGCATTTGTGTCATTGCTTTTGTCTCAGATTCGATTCTAGTTAGTAGAGGTATCATCCCTATTAGCAGCAGTCCTAGTGGTGTTGTAGAATCAAAGACTGGAGTCTCGGTTTAGGTAGACCACTTGCTAGTAAGAATAGGAGGGTAGATTGATCGATGGGACAATAAGGCTCGTAGGCATTAGTAAAATGGAAGCAAAACTCAAAGAAATAAAGCAAAGATTTAGATCAGCATATAGTATGTAAGGTGGGAAAGGCAGCTTCGGAAGTAGTAGTATTAGCCCTATAAGCAGTAGTAACAGCCCTTATCATCTTGCTACTACTATACTAGTCCAATTCCTTTCTCACAAACCTTAGTATAGTCCGAGACACATCACTACTAGTCCAGTCTCATGGTCAGAGTCAAGTAAGAGGTTATTTCTTTAATTCTACCTGAGGGTAGTAAGCCCAATAATAGAGTTATGGAATAGTGATAAGGGTAGTAATCATAGAGATCAGCAGCTAAGGAATCAAAGTAAGGGCAGCTTTAGATGGCTTGGTATTTATAGTTTGATAACTGAGAAAGTAAGGGTGCTATGATAGAATTTGACTCATAAATAGAGCCAAGTAACTACCACCAAGCACTAAACCAAGGAGTAGCGGTCGAAGCTGCCAGGCAAGTATGCATCAAATAGGGATAAGAAAGAAAGTAAGTAAAGTAATCCTAAAACTAACAAGCCAAGCTTTAAGTGAGTAGCATTAGGACTTCCCTCCCTAGTGACACGGAGCAGGTTTAAGTTCCAGAATCTAGGACTGAGAGTGGAACTCTATAATTATAATGGAATAAGTAAGTGAAGTATAAGACCTCACACTCAGACAACAACATATGCATTTGAGCCAGAACCCTTATTATTATTAGTACTGTTGTTCTTATACAATGAGGAAGTAATACTGTCGGAGTCCCCCACCGACCATTCTGTTACTAATTAGTCTAGGAGCGATCTCCAGGAAAGTAAGAATAAAAGAAAGGAAAGGAAGACTTAAAAGTAGTACCTGTCCCGCCATCCACCAATTCTTTTACTAATGTATTGAGTTCTTTATTTGTGTTTTCATTCTTGGGTTTATAGCTCGTACCCCAGGCGGGTGGTATCCTTCATTTGAATACAAGGGAGTGGTTTCGGACTTATAGCAATGATGGGTGGACTAATCTAATATGCAAAAAAGATTTTATTTTATGATCATTCTAAGGCTTTACGCTACCAGTGAACAATAAGGGTAAATACATAATTGAAGTAAGAGCAAACCTCTGGTAAGTCAGAATCAGAGAGAGGAGACAGTAAGAGTGAAGAAGGAACCCTAGAGCTAAGGAAGGAGCCTAGAGGCTAAGGGCAGACTTATCGATAGGATAGTAAGGATGCCAGGCACGAGTGGAGGAATCAAAGATGAACTACATTACTATAAGAAAAAGTATTAGACAAGCACTAATGGATTTCCTACTTATGAGTGAAAGTGTTGTAGGCGCTAGTTAAAGAGTGAAAAGTGGGAAAAGCAGACTAAACACAAGTATAGGTAGAATTAGATAAAGGACATAGTTAGCTTGTTTTCCAGTAGCTCAATTCTCATATTGATATCTGATTCTCCTATTGCTATAGTGGTAGAAAAGTCAAAGGGCAAAAGTCAGAATAAAAGCAGGAGAGACATACTTGGATAAAGAGGAGGCAGGCCCAGCTCTACTAACTATAGAGTGAAAAGCCCCAGTTCCAGCGTCTTGTTAGCCCCAGTGCCAATAGGTTCTCCTAGAACATGGACTAGTGCTAGTGGACAACTAAGAAAACTATTAATATAACCCAATAAATCATAACCAAATAGAAGATTAGAAAACTAAGCTCTCTAGGATGCATAGTTGCCACCTTTGGATAGTTTAAAGGGGATTAGAGAGGTAGCATTTATGGAAATAGGTCCAGAGTACGAAGAGGAAAGGAAAGTGCTAGCAGGAAATAGAGTAGGAACATCAAAGGTAGATAAAGAAAAGACATTTAAGACTCACCAAAGGTGAGAGTCAAGAACGTGAGAGAAGAATGCAAAAAAAATGACACAACATTCAAGAAATAGGTGACAAAGGAAGCAAAGCGATAAGGTATGAACCGAAAATAAAGAGTTCAAACCACAGAGGTACCTCCTTTGGATGTAGATGCGTGATATTGGTATTGCAAGCTTGGGAGAATACCATAGTGGCTGTCGCCTGAGAGTGCACCTGAGACTGCAGAGTCCAACTCCTAGATTTGAAAGGCTAGGTGCAGCATGCCGGTGTTGCCAGAACTAACCTTGAATCAGATATGTGGCATAGCAGTAATGGAAATTTGGGAGAGGGACAATATGTTAGCTTTAACTAGTTGAGTTGAAGGAGAAGTAGACCGATGGCACCAGCTGGAGAAACAATAGTTGTGGCAGAGGTTGATGAGAAGCAACTGCCACAAACCAGAACTGCTACTGTTTGAGCTATTGCTTCCTTCATACGGACAATTGTTGTAGCAACTATAGTACGTTAGCTAGGAAGAACTCGTCTGCTCGTCGAGGTCACCAATTGGAAACTCTCCTAAAGTAGTCGAAAAATGGAGCCACAGAGGCAGTGATCAAGAAGTAGAGATAGTGAGCAAGAGAAGGTAAGCAACCCACAATCAGTGGATCACTGTCGTTGGAGGAGAAGGTGCAAATCTGCTAGGTTAAGACTTCTCACTAATGCGAAGGAGTAAGGCTATTCTTTGAAGCTGCAGAATGCGAGGTGGAGAAGACATAGGTAGCTTGTCATGAAACGATGGGTTGGAGGTGTGGGAAGATCCAACTAAGAGAAGAAGGTAGGGTTGTGTTTAGTAAGGCAAACTCTTGTAGTTGGATGAAGCAGCCAAGCTCTTGAAGCAAGAAGAATCCTTTGAAGCATGAGCTGTCCTTGTCAGTAAGTGCATGTTAGTGTCGAGGTACTATTTTACCATTTTCTTAGATTGTGTAGATGATTCCAGAGATAGATTCGACAGTAATGAATGAAGGTTTACTATAGCACTGCATCGCTGGCAGAAGGTGGCAGCTTTGAGAGATCAGAAGCACAAGTGGCATTCATAGGTGCTCAAAGTGGTCACCGCGAGGGGCGGTTGCAGAAGCGCATCGCTAGCTGTGCACTGCGGTGTTGCTGGGCCAATCTCAGTAAAATAGAGAAACAGAAAAGGAAACAGAGTAATGTTTCGATGGATGCGATCGGCAGTGACGATTGCAGGCGACAGAAGGAAGAAGCCACTTGAAGAAGAGGGTCGTGGTTAGGGATTTCGCTGGAGAATGTGTCGGCGTCGGTTGCTCAGTCTTAGCATTGGGCTTCAGGAGATCTATTCCAATGAGAAGGAGAATAGCAGCGCTCACTGTGAGAAGTTGTCTAGTGGCTACAGCTTCGCAGAAAAGGGACAGATGACCTACTGGGATAGTAGATGGGCAGGAGTCGACGGCCGAAAATGGTTGCCGGTTGTTGGTCTCGTTGGTTCCGTCGGTAGAGGAGGCAGATGTGCTGCGATAGTAGATGGGCAGGAGTCGACGGCAAAATCTGCATGTAGCTGGAAACGGTGGAAGCTTGCTGCTATTTGACAACGAGAAGAAAGCTTGCTCTAAGCATGTGCCTTTGATACCATGTTTGAGATAGAGGTAAGGAACAAAGAAGATACTTCGTTCATTGTTACAATACTTATTTATATAGGATTGAGGGAGGATTGTTCTCAACTGATGAACGAGATCTTCTCGTTCAGTTACAGAAGGTTGTTCAACTAACAATAAGGACTGCAACAACCTATTAATTCGTAGATCCAATTCCATCTTTACCTTGGAAGGAAGATCTTACAACATTTGAAAGCCTACTAACAGAAAAGAGAGATCCTTTCACTTGCTGCACTTCCGTAATCTTCTCAATCCTTATATATCCTTAGACTGATCAGAGAAGGAGAACGACCAGATAAGACAAAGACCACATAATCTTGACCAATATAGATGCTTGTTAACTGCCCATTTGAAAAAGACTATCTTAAGCAAGAGAATTTGCAAAGATCTTTCTTGTAATTACTATATTGAAATCTAATTGCTACTCTAAAGAAAGAGATAGAAAGATTACCCAGTCGGGCTGGCAGGTATGGTACCATAATACCATAAGATTACCCAGTCGGGCTGGCAGGTATTGGGCTGTTTCCCTTGTGCACCTAATCTGGATTGGCTTTCCTGTAAATCAGGTTTACTTGTAACTCCTTAAAACTATATATCTGCCTTTAGTCCCTCTAGCTCTTGTATGTTAGCCTGTTGGCATTAGCCCCATTCTGATATTCACTACTCATATCCGGTATTCTTGTATTAATTCTCGCTCTATACTGAAATCGATGATGCTAAAGAGGAATCACTATCTACCTGATAAGACTCGCTTTTGACTTTATCTTAGCTTATTCTCCATCTTATGACTTGAATTCCGTAACTATTGCATTTGGACTATAATTAACTGACCCCTACTAGCATCCATTAAATAAAGCTATAAGGCTTAGCGCTATAACCTCTACTTAAATAAGCAAGTAAGAATGCCATATAGGATAGTAAACCCGAATCATTAGATAAAAAATGAAAGTCAGTATATTTAGATTTCACTCAATGCCTTAATGTCATATCCATATTCCCAGTTTATTGTTAAAGTAGCAGTAGCGTAAGGTCTTTAGTAGTTGCTTGGCGGGATATAGAACACACTTAAGCAGCAAAAGAATCCACAAGGTGGAGCACCAACCAAACCTGATAGTTAGGAATCACAGGCAAAGAGGGAAGACTTAGGGACCAGGAAGTCAGCCTAATAGTCAATAAAGTCATACCTGAATCAAGGTTAGGTGGACTTAAATAGGGGAGCTACACGTGTGCTATAGTTTCAAGTTGATTTCTTGCCAGCATTGGTTCCATCCTTTTGAGCAGGGGTTCTATTCCATGTGCATCTGTGCCATCACTTTTGTCCCCGGTTCGATTCTAGTTAGTAGAGGTATCATCCCTCTTAGTAGTAGTCCTAGTGGTGTTGTAGAATTAAAGACTGGAGTCTAGGTTTAGGTAGACCACTTGCTAGTAAGAATAGGAGGGTAGATTGATCGATGGGACAATAAGGCTCATAGGCATTAGTAAAAGGGAAGCAGAACTCAAAGAAATAAAGCAAAGATTTAGATCAGCATATAGCATGTAAGGTAGTAAAGGCAGCTTCAGAAGTAGTAGTATTAGCCCCATAAGTAGTAATAACAGCCTGTTATCATGTTGCTACTACTATACTAGTCCAATTCCTTGCTCACAAACACTACTAGTCCAATCTCATGGTCAGAGTCCAATCTATTAGACACAACACTACTAGTCCAATCTCATGGTCAGAGTCAAGTAAGAGGTTATTTCTTTAACTCTACCTGAGGGTAGTAAGCCAGATAGTGGAGTTATGGAATAGTGATAAGGGTAGTAAGCCTAAAGATCAGCGACTAAGGAATCAAAGTAAGGGCAGCTTTAGGCTCAGTATTTATAGTTTGATAACTAAGAAAGTAAGGGTGCTATGATAGAATCCGACTCATAAGTAGAGCTAAGTAACTACCAGCAAGCACTAAAACAAGGAGTAGCGGGTCGAAGCTCCTAGGCAAGTATGCATCAGATAGGGATAAGAAAGAAAGTAAGTAAAGTAATCCTAAAACTAACAAGCCAGGCTTTAAGTCAATAGCGTTGGGACTTCCCTCCCTAGTGACGTGGGGTAGGTTTGAGTTCCGGAATCTAGGACTGAGAGCGGAACTCTATAATTATAATGGAATAAGTGAAGTATAAGACCTCACACTCGGACAACAACATAGGCGTTTGAGCCAAAACCCTTATTATTATTAGCACTCTTGTTCTTATACAATGAGGAAGTAATACTGCCAGAGTCCCCCACCGATCATTCTATTACTAATTAGTCTAGGAGCAAACTCCAGGAAAGACAGAATAAAAGAAAGCTAACGAAGACTTAAAAGTAGTACCTGTCCTGCCATCCGCCAATTCTTTTACTAATGCATTTAGTTCTTTATTTGTGTTTTCGTTCTTGGGTTTATAGCTCATACCTCAGGCGGGTGGTATCCTTCATTTGAATACAAGGGAGTGGTTTCAGACTTATAGCAGTGAGGGGTGGACTAATCTAATATGCAAAAAGGATTTTATTTTATAATCATTCTAAGGCTTTGCGCTACCAGTGAATAATAAGGGTAAATACATAATTGAAGTAAAGAGCCTAAGAGCGAACCTCTGGTAAGTCAGAATAAGAGAGAGGGGATAGTAAGAGTGAAGAAGGAACTCTAGAGCTAAGGAAGGAGCCTAGAGGCTCGAGGCTTATAAGTAAGCTAAAGAACTAGGTTCTGTAAGGGCAGACTTATCGATAGGATAGTAAGGATGCCAGGCACGAGTGGAGGAATCAAAGATGAACTACATTACTATAAGAAAAAGTATTAGACAAGCACTAATGGATTTCCTACTTATGAGTGAAAGTGTTGTAGGCGCTAGTTAAAGAGTGAAAAGTGGGAAAAGCAGACTAAACACAAGTATAGGGAGAATTAGATAAAGGATATAGTTAGCCTATTTTCTAGTAGTTCAATTCTCTTATTGATATCCAATTCTCCTATTGCTATAGTGGTAGAAGAGTCAAAGGGCAAAAGTAAGAATAAACGATAGGAGAGACATACCTGGATAAAGCAGAGGTAGGCCCAGCTCTACTAACTATAGAGTGAAAAGCCCCAGTTCTAGCTATAGTCTTGTTAGCCCTAGTGCCAGTATCATATGCCCCAACGACATTCCAATAGTAAGTAGCTCAAGCTTGTTTGCCAGCAGCTACAGTATTAGAAGTCACAGTTGGATACCCTGTAGTAAGATTAGATGTTTCTAGTTGTGTCGATCGCTAGTTCTAGATCTCTGCTAGTATATCCTTTGTTGGCAGCAGTTCGAGTGTGAGAAGCATTTGTTTTATTACCTTGCATTATGAGAAGCACTTGTTTGAATCATGTTTAAGAACCATAGTCTTGCTAGGCACTATTGGATTTCCCAGTTAGTAAGTCAGCCTTGCTTTTGCTAGTTATACTCTCTATTAATAAGATAAAGTATTGAATTGAACTAGCCAATTCTTATTGATGGTGATGTCAACTTGAAAGCCGGTGGAGTAAGACCTAACTATAGCCAAGGGTAGAGTGAAGGTGGAGATATACAATTTGATAGTCCGAAAGGGGTCTAAGAAGCAAAGATACTAGGAACAAATAGAAGTTTGGCAAGATGCGAGGAGCAACTATAGGAATGATAGATAGTAGCATCGTAGTGAGATAAGGTAGAGAAATAAAGTCATAGTTAGATAGGGATAGTGGAAGACCAGACAAGTAACATATAGGGACAACTACAAAAGTGAAAGAAGGGATAGGCAGACCAAATCTACAAATAAAGAAGTGAGATCAGAAGCACTAGTCCAATTCTATATCCTAAGAGAAAGTCTAAGTATACGCTATTTTTGTTTGAATCATGGGGTCGGGAATTGAGATCCTTAGTGGCAAGTCTTATAGTAGTTAGTGGAATCCCCGATCTCTGTTTTCATTATAATAAATAGTAGTTTGCTTCTTCGCTTTATTAAAGAGACTAAGTGACCTTTATTAAAGACATCATTAAGAGATAGATTGGACCTAGGATCAGAGTTAGTTTGAAGTCAAGGCAAAGAATGAAGTTGTTGCTTGAAAAAATGGTTTTATGCTATTGGGGTAGTAGGTCGTCTTCTAAGACTTACCAAAAAAAACAAAGGTCGTCTTCTAAGCAGTAGGTTGATTCAATTGGGTTAGCCCAACTCTTCTTATTTTTATTCGGCTTAACTAAAGTGTCGGCAAGCCAAGATAGGTTAGGTGAACTGTGGAGTGAAAACAAAGAGAATGAGAAACATGGTTTTAAGGATGGCAGTAAGACCAATAGCTATGGGCAAGTTAGGCTTTGGTTTCGGAGTTTTAGAATACAAATGAGTAGTTAAAGACCTTAAGTGAGGAGCAAAGAATGAAATCGAGGATTAGTAGTTCGAAGCCAAGATCCAGCAATGGTAGAAAGCCCTAAAAGTAATTAGTTCGATCTTATAGGTAGTAGCTACAGAATGCAAGTAAGTAGTTTCGCAATTGTTGCTTGGTGAGGTTCCCTAAAAAAAACTTTTGAACCAATGATTCTATTAATGAATCCATGAACTGAAAAACCAACTACTTCCTATTTCCTATAAACCCCAATGAATGATGGTATAGTGACATTTACACCAAGCTATGTATAAGAGAAGCAAGAGTCATAAACAGAATAAGGGGAATCAAACCGATAAGTAACAAATGCAACACTACCTGATAAACTCAACGGGCCTACAAGCAACTACCCTTCTCCACCTCATCTCATTCCGAAACTCCCTTCTTTTAGTATTACTTCCCCTTTGCACTCTGCCTCTCCTGTCTTATTCCCTGTAGTTGTACTTGTAATGCCCATGTTTTAGTATTTCCTCTTGGATATTGGTTTTACTTTCCTTTCTTTGCTTTTTTTCTTTGAGATACGAACCTAGGTCTGTTAACCTCTTACTTTCGTTCTGTGTTTAAATATTCTCTTATGTAATATGAATCTAGTATTGAAATATGAATCTAGTAATGAAAGTTGTTTTATATGATATTTTATAGTATTTGATAAAGGAAAGTTAGGTAGCAGTCAAGCAAGATTCGGACTATTGTGGAGCTATTAGGGCTTGGGCAGTTGGGCTTAGGTGCACTTATCCTTTATTCAATTCAAGGAGCAATGGAAGGAAGATACTTCAATCAATATTATTGTTTTAGGGAACAAGCAACCAACAAGTAACAAGCATGGGCAAAAGAAATAGCAATGAGGTTAATCAAAATGACAATAGAATGTACGAATGAGGTTTAGCCCTATAATAATTTCGTTTACGTGCAGATTCATTAGTTGACATGCGGATGAATTGAAATGATGACTTTCATGTTGAGGGGAAGAAAAGAAAGAAGCCACATCTATGTTGCACGTTAGTGAATGATGCTAATGTTTTAGGTTTACTCCATTCTATATGATGTGCGCTCTTTCAAGCAACAGCCTTACTCAGGGGCTTAAGAGTAGGTGGTTTGTTCCACTATCTACTCTCAGGTCGCTAACACTTATTGTTTTTGTTGCAGAGTGAGTTTACTTATTGGACAGCTGGAGCAGGTTGGGAAGTTTAACGAGTCAGGAGTTTGTTTGGAAGTCAATGTGATTTAGAGCAACAAGAGAGCAAGCGATGGTGCAAGAATTTAGTACTCTTGTCTAGGGTTTAGGTCACTACACTAGTAGAAGCTTAGATAATGGTGTTGTGCTTCAATTCTCTTCCCTATAGTAAGAAGGAGGCAGGGTGTTTACTCTTTTCTATCATATGCGCCATGCCTAATATTGTTTGAAATTCTTTTCTTCAAGTTATGTTACAGTTCCAATTGAAAGTCCTGTTTTAGGGGTAGCAGGTCGACCTCTGCTCTATGCTGGAAAGATGAAATCCCTGTTTGACCCCATTATATAAGTTTGGGCAAGACAAGTTCAATTACTGTTTCGGGAGCAAGACGTGAACAAGTCCTAAGCAAGTCATGATGTTTTTAGATTCTTCAAGTTCAGTGGGGGTGAAAGCACTATTGGCATTAGTATCAGCTTAAGGGGCAGAAGAGGCAGCTTAGGTAGCATCAAAGCAAGGGCAGTTTAGATGGCAGCAACTATAAACTTCAAGCAAGCAAGGGCAGGTTAGCATCCAATTGCATAAGCCCTTTTACTACTCAACACCTTACTTAGGGATGGTATCCTTTCTTCTTAGATTGAGTCTCCTGCTCATCTTTGAGCCCGCCACTACTAACTATCATTCTTATGCTCTTTGCTTTAACTCTTGCACTACTTCGTCTAAGGCCTGTTCTACTTTTTTTCATAATTTAACTTATCATAAAGAAATCTACTACTATAGGCAATTGAGCAGTTCACTCTCCTACTTCACTACTTTGATACGAATGACGAACAATGCTAGCTACATTGATACGAACTCTGCTTTTCATTATTAGCACCCAAACCCAGACTTCTAGCTAGGTACCAACTCTTACTTATGCCCGGAACAACCTATACTTCTTTTTTGTAGCACCAAACTTAGACTTAGTGCTTACACTTAGCACCATAACTCTTACCTAAATTCTGATTTTGATGTGAAAATCTCTTTATCTCCTCTTTTCATTGCTACACAAAACAAGCACACCCCTATTGATTGACACCTCCATATGGCACACCGCAACACACCTTATAATAGAGCATGGAACACGCAACCATCCCACGAGAGAAACAAACATACCTATAGTGACCCTGAAAACATTCTGAAAGTCACATCAATACATCACAAGAATTCAATCAATCATTAAAAGAATGCATGCATTCCACACACGATCAGAAGCCAACTCATTACTAGAGAAGCTAAGATTACTATAGGAGCTAAGCCAGAAGAAAGTAGCCAAGCCTTATTCTTTAGTTAGTAAAGCAAATATCTGAATCAGCTTTTTAAAGAACGAGAGTCAGTAGGGGTAGGCCTAGAGTTGTTAGTTGCATTCCAGTATAGTATAGTAGGGCGATTTGCTAGTAGGGAGATTCTAGTTAGTAAAAGTAAAAGCCTTGTTTTTCGGATACTTAATCCGATTCAAAAGACTAATAGGGATACTAGCACTTATAGCAAATTCCACAACAAGACATACTAGAATTCAACTATTAATAAAAAGAGTTCAACTCATTATTACATGAAAAGTTATATAGTTGGCCAGACCAGACCAGCGCTCTCAACCATTAACTATAAAACCCAAGTAGTAGTAGTCCAGTAGTCGTAAATCCAGCCTTGCTTTACTTTATCTAAAGCTAACTACCTGCCCTTACTTTAATGCTTATCGACCAATTAGCCATTTTATGAGTTAATAGGCGTTATAATTTCTTTTGATCTTATATCTTATAGGAAAGGATTCCTCAGCAATAAAATCTTTTAGTTATGAAGATCATATTTTAGGATCAGGAATATCAAAAGGGTATGAAGCAAAAAATAGATCATAAGCAACAGAAGCTGAATCAACTCCAACAATCGAATGCTGAGAGCAAGTTTATTTTTTCAAAGCGTCAATTCCCTATATCAGGGCTAGGGGTCTTCAATACCGATTTGCCATAATATGAATGAACTCTAGCTTAAACGACTCGACTTAGCATCTTATCTTGTCCTGGTTCTGATCCGTGTACTTCAGTTAGAGCTCAAAGTACTAAATACAAGTCTCCTTCTGTTTGAGTTGAGATTCATCCTAGTGATTGTTTGTGTTGTCGACCTTTCCTTAGAGATAGCTTGCTTATAGTTAAGGGTAATGCTTAGGGGGAATGCAAGTAAGTGGTGTTTGGTTACTGGCTTTTAAGCTCAAAGTAATTATTACTCATATCTTGGGGTGCAAGTGTTGCAGAATACACAGTTTGAGAATCTTATCGAGTATTGACAACGAGAATGAATTGACCCTGTTAGCTGACTAAGTCTACCGCCAACTTTATAATTGAACGAGCCAATCTCGTTCATTAGTTGAGGGAAATCCTCTTTAGTTGAGGGAAATCTTTTGACTAAGTCTACTGTCAAATCTGAGGGAAATCTTCATTAGTTGAGGAAAATCTTTCCTCATCCCTGTATAAATAGACGATGCATTTATCAATAATATCAAGTTTTCATTCTCTCATTTCAATTTCTAACATGGTATCAGAGCCATAAGAGAAATTATTCTCTCTGTCAAACGACAGAAAAAATAGTTGCCACTACATGCTGCCTCCTCTACTGCTATCTCATTACCGAGGCAACGCTACTTGCTGGATCTTTCAAATCTACTATCACCTGCAAAGCCACCGATCCACAGCTTTATAGCTCACGCAGAGCACTTCTCCTCGTGTGCCGACGTCGCTACCACCGTTCTCCGCCTTTCGGTCTCAGATTCCAACAAGAAGGCGATTCACATCTGCGCACTGTACCTATTGAGTACCGTTGGATATTCTCATTCGCCACTCACTTCCGTATCTACCGTGTTTTCTACACTATTCATTGATGGTTTTGTTAGCCACCTTGATCTATGCTACTACCTACAACTTTATAGCCATTAATTACTTTTCTTTTCTTTTCTTCTTTTCCTTTTCTTGGTCACCGGTTGTATTCGTTCTCAACTCTATGCAAAGCTTTTGTGATTTCCTAATGTCTTTCTCATCCACTTGATGTCCCTACTCTTTTCCTACTAATAATTCTTTCATCGTCCGGTCTTATTTCCATGAATCGCATCTTTAATCCCTTTAAGTTATCTAAAATGGCAATTATGCCTCTTGGCGTGCTCAATTCTCTAACCTCTTGATTGGTTATGATTTATTGGGCTATGTTGACGGTTCACTTAGTTGTCCACCAACCATGATTCATGTCCCAGAGACCCTAGCCCGGTCAATTGCACCAAGTTATGGCTTGGCAGATCGACTAATCCTCCAAGCCATTCAGCCTCTGTTGGATCCATCGCCCGCTTGTGACCTCTGTACCACCGGAAGCATGGAACAAGTTCTGACTACTCGCGAACCGCTCTCGGACTCGCATGCTTGGACTACTCTCCAATCTTATGACTCTCAAGCAAGAGGAAGTTGTATTGCTGATTACTTACAAAATATCAAAGTCATTATCGATGACCGCTTTGATAGGTCATCTTCTTCGATGAAGAGATCTTGGTTCACACGCTCAATGACTTAAATCCGAGTACAAAGAACTTATCGCTCTTGCGTGACTCTCCTATCCTCTTTGAAGAACTTTATGACAAGGACGGATTATGAAGCTTACTTAAAGCGAGACACCAAGCTATCGGGACCTTTGTCGAACCTCCCATCACATCAGTTCACCCAAAACTCAAAAAGCCCAGTAAATACCACAATAATACTTCAAAAGGTGTAGTCACCCAACCTCCCACTACTATGAGTTTTCATCCATCACTTCTTCCTCCATATCCTTCATCCGTCAATTCTCGTCCAAATGTTTCCTTTTCACCTCGCCCCCACCTATGAATCTACAACCGTTATACATCAATTGTGTGACAAAATCGGTCCACCGCCAAAGTTTGTCGATCGCGTCTTCCAAAGACCATCAACTTGGCCTCAAGCAAATATCTGCTTCTTCAAGGTCCGTCTAATGGATTGTGGATTCGCGCTTCCACCATATCACCTCGATCTCCGAATTTATCACTCCATAATGACTATGGCGGCCATGAAGACGTCATCGTTGGTGATGGTAATCGAATCCCTATTACTCATGTTGGTTCTAAGACATTCCATTCTAACGACTCTTCTTTTACACTTCATAATGTTTTGTGTGCCCCTCACATCAAGCGAAATCTTATTTCTTTCTTAATTTTGTCAACAAAATCATACTTCTATTGAGTTCTTTCCGATTATTTTCTTGTTAAGGACTTGAGCACGGGGCATCTCTAGTTCGGCCGAATAAAGACAACATCTACGAATGGCCGTCACCGTGTTTCTCACCCACAAACACTTCCACTGCAGCTCCATGATATATGGCATCGTCGTCTTGGTCATCCTCAAACTCTATTCAACAAAAATTACTTTCTCGTTATTCTATTCCTGTTTTAAATCCAGAATGTTCTTACTCACCGTAATGCCTCTTAGTAATAAAAGTCATCAATTACCTTTTAGTACTTCCTCTCTTTCTTGCTCTAAGCCGTTTGAGGTTATTTATACCGATATTTGGGGTCCCGCTTGGTTGTTTCCTTTGACAAGTTTAGATTCTATGTTGTCTTCGTAGATTATTTTCTAAGTATACATGGTTCTATCCTCTTCGTCAAAAATCTGATGTCGTTGTTGTATTCTCTAAATTTAAGAACTTAGTTGAGAACTATTTTCAAACTACTATTAAAACCATCTATTCTGATGGCGGAGGTGAATATCAAGCTCTTACATCTTATCTATCTACTTGTGGTATTCAACATCTTAAGTCACCTCCGTATACTCCTCAACTGGTTGGTTCTGCCGAACGTAAACATCGTCATATTGTTGAAACCGGTCTAACTCGCTTCATCAAGCATCTATGCCTTCGTCCCGTCGCCTTTCAAACTGCGGTGTACCTCATTAATCGTATGCCCACTCCAGTTCTTCAGTATCAGTCACCATTAGAAAAGCTATTTCAAAAATGCCCTAACCTACACACATTAAAAGTTTTTGGCTGTTTGTGTTATCCTTGGTTACGCCCCTACAATTCTCATAAACTGCAACCTCGATCTCGCCCTTGTATTTTCATCGGATATTCTCTTGAACATAATACTTTTCGGTGTTATGATCCTCTATCTACTAAGGTATTTGTCTCCAGACATGTCACTTTTGTAGAGTCTGTCTTTCCCTTTCGAGATCAAGGTCATTGTGCCATCTCATTGAGTTCCTATACTACATCTTCCTCCTCCCCCGTGCCTCTACAAGATCCACACTCACTTGTCATTTCGATTTCGCACATTCCTCCTTCGTCTTCTTCTCCGGCTTCTTCCTCTCCTCCAGAGCCAATGCCTCTGTCCTCACCTTGTCCTGGTTCCTCTGTAGTCCCTGTGTCCACCTCCACTAGTGATCACCCTCAATCCTTACCCTCTGCTACTCCTATCGTCTCAAGCCATCCAATGCAAACCCGCTCCAAAAGTGGTATCTTTAAACCCCGTCAAGTTCTTAATTTACATGTCAACTCTTCTCTAGCCTCTCGAACCATCATCTTTTACTCAAGCCCAAAATTCTCACCGGCGCCACATGAGTGATGAGTATGATGCGCTTCTTCGTAATGGTACATGGACTCTCACCCCTCTCACCCCACGCAAAACATTATAGGGTGTAAGTGGGTCTATCGCATTAAGCGAACCCGATGGCTCAATTGCTCGCTATAAAGCTCGACTTGTGGCTAAGGGTTTTCATCAACGTCCTGGTCTTGACTACACTGAGACATTTAGTCCTATCGTCAAACCTACTACCATTCGGCTTATCCTGAGTTTGGTCGTCTCCAACGACTGGTGCTTACGCCAACTCGATGTTAACAATGCCTTTTGCAAGGAACACTTCAAGATGTTTTCATAAAAGCCTCCTCGTTTTATACATCCTCGATCCCGGATGTAAATTACGAAAAGCCATTTATGGCCTTAGCTCCACGTATCGAGCTTGGTCTCTACTTGTCTTCGGTTGGCTTCATTAACTCTAAATCTGATGTCTCTCTTTTTCTACGCCACCAACATGGGTTTACTATCTATCTTCTGGTTTATGTGGATGATATTATTATTATCGGTGATAACTCTATGGCGGTTCAAGCATTTATTCAGAATTGGCCGACCGATTCTCTCTTAAGGATCTTGGTCACCTAAATTATTTTCTGAGTCGAGGCTACATCTCTTCGGTCTCTTTCTCTCACAGAAAGTATATTCTTGATTTGTTGTTCAAGACGGCTATGCAGATGCAAAAGAGGTTGCCACTCCTCTATCCTCCGTGAATCACCGAGTTATGTGATGGTAGTCCTACTATGGACCCTACTCGGTTTACGGTGGTTGGCTCCTACAATATCTTGCCCTTACTCGACCGGATATTTCCTTTGCGTTAATAAAGCTCGGTTCATGCATCGCCATCCTCTCCATTGATCGTCAAACGCGTTTTGCGTTATCTTAAAGGGACTATTGATCATGGTATTTTTCTTCGCAAACATTCTCCTCTCAACTTCATGTCTTTGCGATCTTGATTGGGCCGACAATGTTGACGATCGAACCTCCACATCCGCTATATTATTTTTCTTGGTGCTAATCGATCGGAGTTCTAAGAAACAAAAGAGTTGCGGTCTCGATCGTGAATATCGAGCTATAGCTGCCCGAACTCATTTGGATCTCCAACTTGCTTAAGGAGCTTCACGTTTCTTCTTCTACTCGTTATTTATTGTGATAACCTTGGTGCAACTTACCTCTGCGAACCCGGTTTTCACTCTAGCATGAAGCATGTGGCTATCGATTTTCATTTTGTGCGGATCAAGTTGCTCGTCGCGCCGTGTTTCTCATGTTCACATGGTCGATCAACTTGCGACTCCCTCACAAAGTCTTTAGCTCGCAAGCCCTTTTTATTGCATCGGTCCAAGATCGGCATCCTTGATGAGCTCGATCTTGTGGGGGCATGTTAGCTGACTAAGTCTACCGCCAACTCTATAACCGAACGAGCCAATCTCGTTCATTAGTTGAGGGAAATCCTCATTAGTTGAGGAAAATCTTTTGACTAAGTCTACTGTCAAATCTGAGGGAAATCTTCATTAGTTGAGGAAAATCTTTCCTCATCCCTGTATAAATAGACGATGCATTTATCAATAATATCAAGTTTTCATTCTCTCATTTCAATTTCTAACAGACCCTAAATCGAGCTATGTTGGGGGAGGCGCTTTACCTTTGTGCCCATTGCTTAATGAATATAGTGTTCAGATAGAGTATAGAATCCATTCAAAAAAGAGAGAGCATTGCTTCAAAATAAACATTAGAGCATCCCAAAACAATAACTCACGTTAAAAGCGCCCCGAGCCCCGAGAGTAAGCTAATGCACAAGGGCGAAGCAATAAGCAGAAGATTGGATGTTGTAGCGTAAGGTGGCAGGGGATTAACAATCAGACATAACTCTTAATGTGTGAAAAACAAGAAAGACGATGTTATGAGTTGAGAAATAAGTGCCAGGATGCATCAAGGTGCTAAGGATGTAATGTGGTCTTAGATAAAGAAAAGAGTGCTATGCTATATTATCGAATGTAATAAAGTACAAATATTTATATCAATAATTACAATAATTATAAGATAAGTCACACATAAGATAAGTAAAGTAAATATTGCTAAGTAAATTAACTGTTAGCACTTCATCTTGCAAGAGGAGAGCTCGCATTAAGTGAAATGAGTTCTTAGCTTGAGTAGGTGTATTACATGATCTATTTCCCATCAACACCAAATAGGTTGTTATATATTCACATTTGTACCAATATCTTATAGGTAAAGCCATAATCAAATGGGTAATCCCAAGAGCGAAAGAAGGGCTATGAAATGCCAAATGCAAGGATGAATCCGAAAATAAGAAATATTGGAATTGCAGATAGGAGTGGAAGTTTAGTTCGTAACCTGGGAGGCATTGGTATTGTAGCTCTACACCCGGTATATTGTATTCCATGTTTCAATCGTTAGGAGCATTGTTTGTTTGGTTCTAATAGTATAGGCATAAAACATATATTATACTAATCAAGTAACACATAGATTATACTAATCAAATGGCCCCGTATGACACACAACACACCTGCGTATCGGATTCAAATATTATATGAGAAAACGATCGAACAAGAATTGATTAATGATGGGGATTGATGCTACTGCACCTAAATACACCTTTCCTTTCTCTAACTCTTCTACTGATTACTCGGATTCTACTACTTTGGTCTCCCGGGCTTACTTACTGATCACATATCTGTGTATTTCACCTTAGAAGGCAACTACTATTGAAAAGACCTTAATAAATACTATTGGAATTGAGCAAGCAAAGGGGAATCCAACCGATGCTTCTAAGGCTTCGAATACTCCTATTGGAATCAATAAAGGAATCAAGAGTTGAACCAACACTAGCAAGGGTTGAACTAGTGCTTGTAAGGCTCGAACCAATGCCAACATGAATTCAACAAGGATGCGAGAACCCACCTACTGCTATTAAGAATCGGCCTACTACTAATGGGGACTTTACTAGTTCTCCTGCCTTTACTCACTTCAAAGTAGATATCCTTTACTTTCTTTCTATAACTACTAAACTCAAAGCTGACTTCTCGATCTTATCCTTAGCATCCTTACTTCTATTCTTTTATTTGTCATTTACGAACTATACCTTATCTTATTTCTTGATTTGCTTGTTTTGTTTGTTCATTCTCTTATTCTAATATAATAATTAATTAGCTTAACTAGAGCATGTGTTTTCGTATAGTAATATCCTTCTTCTACTCGCTCAGATGCCCTAGACGCATATAACAAGAAAACAAAACTTATGTAAGAATTCCGCTACTGACTTCAATACTTTAGCTCATAGTATAGAGCATTGCCCTAATAGACTATATCCTCCGTTGGCATCCTAACCTCTGTAATAACTCATATAGCTATCATAATGGAACTGGTGCTAATCAGACTAAACCACAACAACAGAGGAATCAAATGGGAAACAAGGGCACCGGCACTATACCCCTATTAGTACACAAAACCTTATTAGAGCTGGGGAGCGCTAATTGCTATTCTTATTCTTTAGAAGCAGATTTATAGCCTTCCACTCCTTACTTTCAAGTAATAAATACAGAATGAAACAAAGTTGTCAAAGAGTGCATAGTGAAAAGAATGCATATTAAAACTTGACTCAGTAGTATTGGCATGACTAGCAAGTAGGTAAGCGGGTAAGTGATAATTAAAGGCATAAGTCGTAACTCAATCCAGTAGTATTAGTCCAGTAGTAGTCCAATAGTACTCTCCCTTTACTACCTAGTTGATAGCTTGGTTTGCTGACAAACTTCTTATTAAATAACCTAGTTGTGAGCTAGAGCTTTGTTATCACTAATTAGATTCTTGGTATCAATAGTGGGTTTCCAAGGTGCAAGTGAAGGTATTGCTAGCAGCGGTTCTAGTTTGGTACTACTACAGTGAATTCTTACTTTCGAGTTGGATTCCCTCTACTCATTCCCTTGATTCTTAGTTTTGAGTTAAGGTCCGAGAAGTACTAAGTTCGATTCAAATAATAGTGGTTGGGTTGGATTCCTTAAGGCAAGGTAGTAGACAAGAGCGAGGGAATCAGAGACAGGAGTAGAAGAATCAAATAGGAAATAAAAAGAACTCAACTACGTAGTATAAGGCTAAAGAGCCAAGGTAAGGCGGCACCAAACAAGTAAGAGTATGAAAATGACACGTAAAAGCCTAATAACGATAATGCGGAGTTAGGTCTAGGGGCGAAAGGTTAATAAGTGTCAACTAAAGACTTTAAGACAAGAGTTTCAGTTTGGGAGTTACGAGTGTTATTTAGGTCTCTCTATAGGACTACTAGGCTTAGTTGGGTCTTCCACTTATGAGTTTGATTCCTATTATTAGTTAAGTCCCAAGTTCCCGGATTAACGTTTAGAAGCAATAGTCACATTCTAATAGAATAGAGGGCCTTACTAGGTTGTACCTATGAGTAGAAGGAATTGGATAAGGTAGAGGCAGGTTCGGGTAATAGATAGTAAGGCTTAGCTAAAGTAAAAACATACTATGTTGGGGAAGTATTTAGAATCAATGTCAAGAATAAGAATATAGGACTAATAGGCAGTAGCACCAGAGACAACTATAGGAATTGAGCTACTAAATATCAGGATTTCACTTACCCTTATTATAATTCAGTTACATAACTAGAAAATTGAACCCACTGCTACAAAGCATGGAACCACTACCTTCTAATACGATAACTCGAAATACAGAATCAGCCCACTACAAATGGGGCTTTCACTGCTATTGATGAGACCTTACCTTAGCTCCACATATAAGCAATTCAACTTAAAAGGTAGAATCGAATAAGGACATAAAAGAATGGACCTCCCGGGCAAACAGATCTTAACTCCTAACTCTCAATTCGACTCAACAATAAGAGAATGCATCTACTACGAAAAAGAACCAACTCAACAGTAGAATAATAGAGTATACACCCTACAAAGAGAGGACAAAATTAGCTCCTAGTATACAAGGCTCCAACACAGAAATAGAATTCACTGGCAATTTGTCTCCTCTAAAGCTTATACTACTTATTATTATTCTTACATTCACCCTTTGATTCTTCCAATCCTAGGAACCTAATGTAGTAAGGGCTTCACCTCTCAGACACACCGGATCGGAATAGGGCATATAGGAATTAGCATAGGACATCGACATAGAAATTAAGGTACTAATGCTAACATAGCTATAAGATAAAGAGTATCGAGCTAGAATCATGGACTAAAGAATACATAAAAGGAGACTAAGAATAGAGATGTTACTTAACTCATTCATAGGTATGTTACTTAACGAAACTAGGAATTAAAAGAATTAAGCTCGGGCAAGCAACGACGTAAGTTACTATATAATAATAAGAAATCAAAACACCAAGTTAGAAAATCAATACAACAAGTAGGGAATTAAGCTTACTACCACAAAAATTGATCTGGGGCATGATAGAAATGAAATAAACAACCCCAAGAAGAGAATAGTGCCCACTAAGCCTGTATTTGCTATCTCTTGTTCTCACTGTCCTTACTTAGTTACCTGGCTCATCCCTCAAAGGTGCCTGCAAGCTTAAACTCAAGAATAAGAAAGAAATCAACGACTACTATACCACTATAGAGTGAACTATTACCACCAACTGGACTTTAACTTGGTGAGACAACCTCCTATATATGCTTAAAACACCCGCTACCAACTAAAGGAATTGTGCCAGAAGGAATGAAAAAGAAATTAGGACTTTTTATCTCACTGAACTAGGCTTGCTCCATGGATTTGGATTCTTTAGCAGCTGATCCAGATCCTAGCTTCTTAGTTTCCAATTTGTAACTACTGATATCAGACTTTCGTTGCTGCTTCTTAGAATGTGATACTACGCTAGTAGATAAAACTACTAATAGAAAGAAGTAAATACATAACTAGTACTTTTTATTGTATTAATAACTCATATTCCCTAAGCACCTACCAAGCCTAAGACCATTACTGGAAGGAATTGAACTAGAACACCAGGAATAGGAATCGAAGACGTATAAAAATGAGTCGGAATGAAAGGGGGCCTGGGGTTATGTCTCTTAATTCTTACTTCTTTGTTGCATATTCCCTCTTTCCCAATAAGTAGATTAGTGATAAATTAACTAGAACATTGCTTATTTGGTTTGGATAGCTGATCCCACATGTAATACACTTTCCATTGTCTAAGAAGAGTAGTCCTAATGGGGATGTCTAAGAAGAATAGTCCTAATAGGGAGTCGGAGATAGACTTTCCATTACAAGAATAATAAGCAGAAGCGGTAGGGCTTATAATAGTAAGTATAATAATAGAACTGCTGGCATTGTATCAGCAACAAAAATAGTAGTAAAGGAATGGGCACCAAGCGTAGATGAACAAGATTGAACTTAATGGCCTAAGAGCCAACCAACCGGGGGAGCATAGGAATTCGAACTCTGAGTAGCAAGGAGGAAATCAAAACTGCAAGATTAACTTCATTAGCCTAAGACGGAAAACAGACTTCTATGGAATCGCACTGGAGCAGTAGACTTCTATTACAGACAGATGATCTAACTAATATCCCTTGGGCGTTGAATCTGAATTGAGCACTCCAACAACAGAGCCCATCGCTACCTACCTCAAAGCTGACCTTCCTCAATTGCAGGCTTACTGGACTTTATCTAAGCTTGGCTCTGCATCCCTTTTCTCTAGTAGAGGCACCTAACTACTCTTACTATGTATCTCAACACCAACACCTGAAACTGCCATTCCCTTCTCTTAGCCTGTCCTGACTTGCACTTAATTATGTAATGATGATAGCATTATTGTGTCACTATTGGAACATGATATGGATGCCAACCTTTATAGGGCTAATAAAACACCCCATAAACTTAGGCTAATATCTACTTAGAAGAATACAAAACTACCTAGAAAGGGATTCAACAACGGATTCACTCAGTAGTACAATAATAAGTGGTAACATTATGGGTAGCTAAGTCATTATGGGTACCTAAGTAGGGAATTCACTCACTCTTGCCCAACCCTCTCCATAAGTCCAACCTCTTCCATAAAGGATGAAACTATAGGCGCCAACTCTTACTTCTTTCCCTATTCTCCAGTTAACTCTTTTACTCTTGTGTTATAGGCTTGAACACCTTAGCTTAGAGCAGCGCCTCGACAACAAAGAATGCAATAAGTAAGTAGAAAACCAAGAGGTAACATTTCAACAAGAGAGCGGGAACTGAGCCTTAGTCGGAGTTGGTTTCAGAGTGAAGGAAGGACTATTGCTATAGCTTCGTCCTTGGGAGGGTAGTTTAGAATGCCAGTGTCAATCTACTACTAATAAGGAGCACTAGTAACAAGTAAAAGAATGAAAACCAAGATCGAAACAAGGGAATTTCGCTATTACTACTAGAATTGGGTTGGTGCTTCTAATACTTAATCTTATAGTAAATATTAGTATTAGTTGCTTGCCTGTGTTTATATATGTGTCTTGGTATCTACTAGTTACTTGGCTAAATAAGATACAGAAAAGGAAGCCTTAAAAGGGTAAGTGAACTTCTCTATTAGGAGTAAAAGCCTTATTAGTAGGGTTGAATGTAGGGTTCGAGTTGAAGTATTGTTTGCCCTTGTTGCATTCTTGTACTACTCAGTTGAAACTATCTGCTACCAGTTTATTAACTGCCTCAGCAATCAAGTATTAGCTATGTTCTTGTATCCTGACGTTCGAGTCTTTGTATTAGTAGGTTGATTCATGCGTAAGAGCTATAGTCCTATTAGCAGTGATTGCATTATAAGAAGCTGGAGTCTAGGTATGGTTGCCCGCATAGAGCTCTATTCCTGCTCATAGATAGTTAATAAGCCATAGTTCAATACGGATCCGAATCACCATTTAAAGAATCCAAATCCGCAGTTATAGAATATAGGTATGGAGCTATAGGTTAAAAGCAAGGGGCTAGATCTGTATGTTCAGAAATAATAATAGAGTGCCTGGGGCTAATAGACTTCTTGTTTGATAGCTAGGATGCCAGGAACAAAGATAAGTTAGTGTACAAGGAAGTAAAGTTTGGTTACTACTGAAGTAATTGTGGACTACCTCCCCAGAGAGTAAGATTGACTACCTGGTGAGGAAGGTGGGGATACTCTTTCCCTATTAGCAGATGTGTTAAAGCTTACCTGTATTCTGTACTTTGAGTTTCCAGTAATAGTCCTATAAGCACGAGTTCGATTCTTATAGTATTATAGTAGCGTGCTATTATTGTTATAAATAAGTAAGTTCGGACTGAGCAAGCAAGCAAGGATAAAAGACAACTTAGTTAGAATAAGAAAACACAAAAGCAACTAGTTCTCTCGGGTAGGAAAGGAAGACTCGAGGCAATAGGCGAATTACATAATTCAATAAGTAAGTGGAAGCCCTGTTAGCACTAGTTCAATCGTTCTTGGCAGTGATCAAATTCCTTATTGTGTAAGTTAAAGTATCGAGGTCAGTAGTAGAGCATCCAAAGTATATGAATGAAACTCAAAAGTAAGAACTCACTAACTACAGGGGTTTTGAATTCAATAAATAATGAACTTTGCTTTGTCATTTTATGTCAACTGGATCTAACGAGATTGTACCTTGAGAATCCATCCATGAAGGACAACAAGACATATCTTATAGTATTAGAAATCCACAAATATATACTCGACAGAGGCCTTCAAACAAGAACAAGCTTTTCTTTGAACTAACAATGGAATACTACACAATAGCCTCACAGCTCGTCTTTTATCATAGAAAGATTGGCAGGTATAAACTATGGATTGAGTCTCAATTAGAAAAGACTTATTCTCTATTTCTTACAAGATACTTACTCTTTTTATTTAGAAGTATGCTACCCCATGAGACTTACTTTCCAGCTCAAGGCTAGAAACTACCAAACCCTTAAAATAATAGAAAGAAATAGGAATTCTTAGAGGGATGGACCCTAAACACCTTCCAGAAGAGAAGAACAGCAACGGTTATGGAGTCGAAGAATGATAAAGCTGGTGTGGTGGAGTCGGGGCCTTGTTAGTATATTCTCTTATTTTTCTTTACTTCTTTAGTAGATTATTTGTCTTTCTTCCTTGCCTTAAGTATCTTTCCCTTGCTTGCTTGCCCTAGCCATGGATCTGCTGGATAGAGGTAGCAAATGGCTATAGGTAATAAAAAACAAACAAATACAAAAGAACAAATCTCTGACTCACACCTACCTTGAAAGGAACTACTATTATGGCATGCTAATAACTGGCTCGAGAGCAAGAGAAAAAAGGAAAAGGCTGGCTGCTAAAACTATGAGCTACTACTAGACATAAAAGTTATGAACTACTGCTAGACATATAGACAAAATGATAATGAATATAGAGTTCGGCTTCTATATAGCTATGGATATTCTCTCAGCTTCTAGATAGTAGCTATGGATATTATTCTCTAGGTGGTGAAAACAGTAAACGATTTTCTCACAGGATTGTGTAAGGCACTTTACCTTTATATTGATTGATAACTAACTACACTGGTAAGCGGCTGTAATAGAAATAACTCGATCGCAGGAATGGACGGGCGGGCTGGCGTACACTTAATAGTGGAATCCTTTGTGCATGGATCGAAAAGCTATGGTGGCTTGGCTCCTAATACCCCATAAATAATAGAACTTGAACTAAATTCTGAAATTGATTCCTTTAGCACCTAACCCAAATACATAATCAAGGCACTGACTCTTGATTCATTCTTCATAGTTCCTACGACTGTATAAGCGACTCGAAGCAATACGATGTGGATATGGAGTCTCTCGATAGGATTTCCAATAATAGTAAGTAATTCATTTCACATTAGTAGGATCTTCTTTCTTTTATTCCCTCCAGACAGCTGAACTCACTCCGTCAAGCATATAAGTTGATACAGAGAGTGGAAGTCGATTGTTAACCCATGGTAGTTAACGTCTCATTAGTTTTCAGTGCTCTCCAAACCATGCTGGAAGGTTCTTGACTCACCAACTTTCTCTTCCGCGGAACCTGATGTTGGAACGGGCCTTTCTAAAGTGGTGCAATCCCGTTTTTCCTTTGCCACTCAAGTAGTAGGCATCCACCGTGCTTACTTCCTCCCTTTACTAATGAAAGAGTCCACTGTCTGTCTTTGTATTGTAGTCTCGGCATGTAGGCCTTCCTTTTAAGACAAGGTCTAAACTATATGCCCATAGCATTCGTGATTAGTCTACTCAACTATGAAGTGATCGAAAGGCTGCTTTGCTCCAAAAAGAAGGAAGTTGTTTTTTTGTCCAGTATGTATGTTCTCACAAATTACCCCAATATGCTATGGTACCCAAGGGTGTGCTTAGGAACAAATCGATTTTGTATCACCGCAGAGCAACACAACAGCCATGTTCGGATCTCATGTCTGGACTCGACAATTCATCTATTGACTCTAAGGTAACCAAAGAAGCCAAGCGCCAATAAGAAGAACACATTTCCGATTAGATCCCCCCATAGAGCAATTTTTGGATAAGAAAGCACACTCGCTCCCAGTGTAAAAAGCAATCAAAGATTAAGATCGAAGAGAATGCAACTAGAGTAGTGGTCATTATAGTGGTTCCCTATGAGCCTAGAATGACCTGCAACTAAACTACTAAGCATGGGAAAAAACACTCCTCATAGATAGAACATTTATAGTGTGATCCAACAATAACAAATCAAACAATAATAGAGCGGTCTGTGATGGAGTGATATATTGATCGACGTCTAGTCTGGAGAACGCTCGACCATTAATTTCTAGGTTATGAATAAGGAATTTCAACTTAGAAAATGTGGTCAGTCTGTCTCTCTGAGCTCCTGGGTGATGCCATTATCATTATGTGTATAAACAACTACTCTTGGTTGGAGCTAATTAATCTCCTTCGATGGTGACCCGTGTACTTCTTTTCCTACAAGTAAGTAATACATATATACATAACCAAGGAATCTTGCACCCTAAAAAGAAAGATGATAAAGATCCTAAATTCGATGAGAGTAAGAGAATACACCATCTAGCAATGTATCAAAAGTTTGGTTGAAATTAACATCCACAAGTCCTAACCCCAATTACAACCTACTACATTATATCTAGATTAGTAGTTTTACCTCGAGGAATTGAGTCTTTCATTTGACTCCTAATCAGGTGCAGAGAAGGCCTAAACATATATTATAGCCTTGCTTGGAAGTTTGCAAGTATGCAAAAATCAGAACCAAGGGTGAACTTATCACAAAAAGCATGAGAGCTTGGGTTACAGGGAAGGTTAGGTGGGTTTAGAATAGAATCCTTTGGTCCTTATCCATTGTATCATTGTATTTATTGAATAATGCCTAAGTAAGGAGTTCCTACCGAGTCGCAGACAGCCAAAAGACCATGGCTAGAGAAAAGAATCAACCTAGTGGGGCTACTTCCCACCACAGAGATTATCCATGTAGTAACAAAGGGGCATAAGCATAAGGCCTTTCCACTTAGGCTACTACCCATCTAATTCCACCTTATCTTCCGAGGAGATGGTACACCAGACTTTATGCATGTTGATCTTTCCAAATATTCTATTATGATACCGCCACTGCTAGAAGGACCATAGACTTGAGCAACAGATGGGCATGCACCAACTAAGATTGGTACATCACTTAGTGATTGATGAAACAACATCTGTCTTGCTGGATATACCATTCCTACTACTGTAGAATTAAACAAAATAGTGATTCTGATAAACATTATTTATAACTTATATGAGTTTTTGAATCTAGACCTAATCCAATAGAATAGGTATAGACTAATTTCCCAAGGTCGAAACCTAAACACTTTCCCAAGGTACAAAAAAGAAAGTCATTCTACTTAGAGGGCTAATTTGACATAAGAAGATGATCGGGGTTCATTAGCATTCCCTTTCAAAATGACCTTTACTAAAAAGACTAGACTAGGTATAGTCCAAGACTTATTGTAAAGACTCCCAGAAATCCTATCATTCTGGGCCTCTAGCCTTCGCTCTATCATGTAATAATAATCTAGTCCTCTCTTTATACTTGAACTTTCTCCTCACTCTACAAAATACATTTCCATTCTTATACTTTAGGATTACAGCCTCTTTATTTCTTTACCAGTTTGATTTGATTGACGCTAGATCTAGTCTGATTGGCCTGTTGATTGACCCTAGATCTAATATAAGAGAGAGCAGTGCATACTAACCTCTTACTTAGATCGAGAAGGAGGGAATGAATAGCATCAGGAGAGCAAGCATCTGGCGGCATTTCCATATGAAAGAAAAGGCTAGGCTAGGGAAATCCATCAAGATGCGGTTCTCTTTTATTATTGTATATAGACTCCCTTAATTCCAAAGTTCGACTTAGAGTAAGAGTATAGTGAGGTTTCTCGAGCCTCGTGCTTCTAGTTGCATAATTGGGGTTGAACAACCTGTGTCATGTCATGTAATAAGGGCAGCTTGCTTGAAGCAGTTCATTCAGAACTAGGAGCTCCATATCTCTCGTAAACACATGAGGCCCCTTCCTTCTATCATGGTAATCAAATTCTTTACTCACTCTTCGTTGCTTTCATCAAGGCTAGGCAAAAGCCTTCTTTTCTTTATAATTGCATGGAACTCTGCACCAATAGCTTTAGAAATCATCCCATGTCATTGTTTGGTTTGAGCTTCCACCTAGCTATATGCTAAAGAAGAAGAGCTATCAAAAACTGGACCCCACTTCTAGAAAGACCTCAATGGTACTTATGGAAATTGAAGACTTCGAATGTAGCTAATGATTTGGCATTCCAAATGAAATGATTAATCCCAACCTAATAGATCTCATATACTCCCTACTTATTAACAACCAACCTTGTTATACTTAATTACCAACCAACCTTATTATATCGGGGGAACTCTTCCATTTCATTCTATTTTGATACCACGGACATTTCCAGAGTTCCCATTTTTGGAAAGAGCCTCTTCTCTTTGGAGCCCACTTGCTTGCCTAGGTTCTTTTCTTGTGAATGGGCTCAGGAGATTCATGATCTTAGGTTTGAATAAAAGATAGGATATGAACGTAGTCGATTGGCTTGGTACCATCACTTTTGAATGCACTCCTTGAAAGGCTCTCGTCCATATTATATTCATTTAATTGCCTCCACCCAACCCTGCTAAGATAGAAAAAACTCCTAGTTATAGCTATCGATGAAAGTCCTATCTACCTAAGGCTGCTTTATTCATTCAATTTAGTTCCTGATCAATATGATCCATGGATCAAAGATGTGATCCATTAATGGAATTCCATTTTCTTGGGTCTGCTTTGCTTGGCATCTAGGTTAGGACAGATTGGGTAGTTGGGGGCCTAATCCACTTTTAAGGTGCTCTTCTCCTTTCCTATTATTGATCAAATAAGGAATACTACTCAAGCTTCGACTCAGCGGCAGTCGAACACCGATCAATCTTTATGAAACAAAGGTTAGGGTGGTCCCATTGTGATGTATTAGCAATCTTACATAAGGTAGATCCCGTCAGAGTTAGCCGAGTAGATAAAAAAGAAAGTCAATTCAAATCCTAATGCAAAAGGAACATAATTTCATGGATACGAAGAAGAGGGATTGAAAGAAAGTAAATGAATTCGAGAGTTGAGTGATCCAATGGGACCCAAAAAGAGATAGAATGATCCAAGACCAGACCATCACAATCAACTAAAAGTAAAGAAATAGTAGCCCTTGCCAAGAGCCAGAGCCAGTTCTAGTCATGGGAGTTTACCTTACTCCATTAATTTGTTATCTGTCTCACCTATCTCATCAGTACCTCCTGTCTCATCAGTAGCTCTTTACTTAACAGTCAATCGAATCTTAGACTCGGTTTCAAAAAGTAAAAGAATAAAGAAGCTAAGACAATTTTAGATAAGCATCCACACTTTAGCCACCAATAAAATTATCTCTCTCTAATTTGCATATGATTTTAGACATCACACATACGACAGGTGAGGGATATAAGGTGCTACTAGAGTGAAAACTAGAGTCAAAACTTGTGCAATTGAGTCCACCGAATCAAGAAAGAACAAAGGTGACTAACTCATTAGATAGCATAATTTCTTGGTTAGGGATACCATCAAAACAAAAGACAATTTAGTAGGAGCCTATACTTTACAGGGCACAGGGTAGAACAACAGGGCACAGGGTAGATTGAACTTTACTTTACCTTTAAGTGAATACGCCTTCTTTCTCTTTATTCATAGGAGCTCTTAAAGTAAAGAATGGGTCAGCTCCTAGCGTTACAAGTCCAAGAGTATTCATGCCAAGAGTGGGCAAACACTGTAATCGAAACTGCCCGACAGAACTCCAAATTAGCTTGTTAGGATCGCTATAGGTCTAATATAGGATAAAACTTGGATTTTCAAATGGACACCTTGGGAAGCATGTAATGGCTGGGCGACAGGATTTGAACCAATCAAACAAACTTTACCCTTTAGTGGATCACGATAAAAGTTGTGTTTTAGGTTACGCAATACAAGTGGTGTGTTATCTTATTAGTTAGTAGCAAGCAATCAGAGACCCTCCTTTCTTTTCTTTCCTATTAGTGCTCCTTCCGCTTCCTTTGTAATTGCACTTCAACATCCTACCTGACGAAAATCCATTCTCCCAGCAACCAACAAAGAGATAGGTATCTCCCCAAAAGCAAATGCCCAACAAAGGTCTCCCTTTTGAGACATAACTATTAAATTCATGATAGAGTATATAAGAAAAGTACTTTTTTGGCAAAGCTCAAACGGATTCGTCTTTCTCTGATGCGCTAGTACCAAACTGACCTGTCGAGCATACGAAAAGTGGTTACACCTTAAGATTTTTCAGATACACTATTACAAATGGCATAGATAGGTGGGAAATACCATTTCGCGGCACAAACAATATTAGGCGTAGGCGGTGTGGACATTGGAAATTCGAACACTTATGTCCCCCAGGGAATGAAGGCTATACGAGAATCAATAGCTTGAAAAAAGCAAAGGAAGTATAGATGAGCTCTATTTTGACCCTCTAGGCTAATTGAACTAAACCCTAAAGGAAGTCTCACTTTATTACCTGTGTGAGAGATTTTGAAGAATGAACGACTGGTTGGAGAGGAGCAAAGCAGCAAGAACGAATATGAGAGGAGCGAAGTAGCTCTGGATTTGGCATCTCTTTCCTTCTTAGATTTGTTTGAGGCCTATAAGCTCTACCTAGATGAAGCACTTTGGTTCGGCAAGAATATCCGGCGCTATCGATAAAGCAAAAGAGAATATAAAAAGCCCATTAGCTATAAAGCTACATATAAGTGTTTGAGATAGAGGTAAGGAATAAAGAGATACTTCATTCATTGTTATAATACTTATTTATATAGGGTTGAGGGAGGATTTTTCTCAACTAATGAACAAGATCTTTTCTTTTAGTTACAGAAGGCTTAACATGCCCTCGCAAGATCGAGCTTTTGTTAAGGACGCTAATCTTAGATCGATGCAAGAGAAAGAGTTTGTGAGTCAGAGCCTTCGTGAGAGAGTCTGCAAGTTGATTGACCGTGTAGATATGAGAAACACGGAGCTGCTAGCGGATAACTTGATCACGCACAAAGTGAAAATCAATAGCAATATGCTTCATGCGAGAGTGGAAAACTGGATTAGCACAAAAATAAGTGGCACCAATGTTGTCACAATAAATAACAGGCGTAGAAGCAAGGGGAATGTGAAGCTCTGCAATTAAGTAGTGATTTAATTAAGTTTGGCAGCAGTAGTGGCAATAGTACGATATTCTACTTTAGTAGTAGACCTGACAACTATCCTTTATTTCTTAGAACTCCAGCTAATTAGATTAGCACCAAGAAAAATGATATACCCTGATGTAGAAGTTCTATCATCAATGTTGTCGATCTAGTCCGCATCGGCAAAGGCGTGAAGCAGAGAGGGAGAGTGCTTACAAAGAAAAATGTCATAATCGATGGTCCCCTTAAGGTAATGTAAAATACATTTGACAGTAGTCTAGTATAAAGTAGATGGTTGGTGCATGAATTGGTATAACTTATTAACTGCAAAGGAGACATCTGGATGGGTACGAGCGAGATATTATAAGGAGCCAACTACCTGTCGATATTGGATAGGATCCGTAATACGAGTGCCATCACATAATTTCAGTGATTCATCAGTAGATAGAGGAGTGGTGACCTCGTTTGCATCTTGCATGTTCATCTTCAATAGCAAATCTTGAATGTACTTTCTCTGTGAAAGGAAGAGGCCAGAGGATGTAAACATAGCTTCGACACTGAGAAAATAACTCAAGTTACCGAGATCTTTAAGAGAGAATTGGTCAGCCAATAGCATATTAAATGCCTAAATTTCCATAGGATTGTCACCTGTGACAATAATATCATCGGCAGAGACTAGAAGATAGATGGTGCCCCCGTGTATTGATATAAAAATAGGGAGACATCAGACTTGGAGTTGATGAAGCCAACTGAAGATAAGTAGTGATCAAGCTTAGTATACCAAGCTCGTGGAGAATGGCCTTGTGAAGTTTATAGACATGCCATGGATATTGAGGATGTATAAATATTGGAGGTTGCTCCATGAAGACATCGTCAGTGAGAGTCCCTTGGAAAAATACATTGTTAATATCTAATTGGTGTAAGCACCAGCCATTGGAGATTACCAGATATAGGATGATCCAGATTGTGGTGGGCTTTACGACAAGACTGAATGTCTCAATATAGTCAACACCAAATCATTAATGAAATCCTTTACACCCGATAATATTTTGTGTGGGGTTAGAAGGAGTAAGGGTTCATGTAGTATTATGAAAGAGAGCATCATACTCCTCACACATGGTTTTACGCCAATGTAAAGATTTGTTGGCTTGAGAAAAAGAAGTCGATTCAATAGAGTCGAACGATGGCTTAGTGCTAGTATGTAAGTCAAGAACCTGTCGTGGTTTAAAGACACCACTCTTAGAACAAGTTTGCATAGGATGCCGGGAGGCTTAATAGGATTGGGGGGTAAAGAAAGAGGATTATTACTGTTTGAGTCAGGCTGAAGAACCATAGAAGTTTCCTGGCGAGGTGAAGATAAATGATGTAGTTCTAGAGGCAATTGTACAGGAAGAGGTGGAGCCAGAGGTGAGGAGAGAGAAGACTACGAAACAGAGGTAACAAGAGAGTATGAATCTAATGGTGATGCGTGAGAGGATGAAAAGGTGTCGTAAGAATCCAATGGGATGACAAAGTACTTGTGTTCCTAAAAGGGAAAGACAGACTCTAAAAGCAACATGCTTGGAAACAAATATTTTAGCAGTGTGAGAGTCATAACAACAGTATGTATTATGTCCTAGAGAGTATCCAATAAAAATACAAGAGCGAGATCGAGGTTACAGTTTGTGAGAATTGTAGGGACATAACCATAGATAACATAGACAACCAAATACTTTTAATATCTATAGATTAGGGCGTTTGTGAAATAACTTTTCAATTGGTCATTAATATTGTAGAATTGGAGCAGACATTCGATTAATAAGGTAGACAACAGTTTGAAATGCTACATACCAAAAAGAGGATGACATAGAAGCTTGATGAAGCAGTGTTAGGCATATTTTGACAATATATTGATGTTTACATTCAGCAGAACCAACCAGTTGAGGAGTGTATGGAGGGGATTTGAGATGTTGAAAATCGCAAGTGGACAACTGGGATGCAAGGGCTTGATATTCACCCCCACCATTAGAATAGATAGTTTTAATGGAAGTCTAAAAGTAATTTTCGACTAAGTTCTTAAAGTTGGAGAAGATAGTAGTGACGTCAGACTTCTGACGAAGGGAATATAACCATATATACTTTGTAAAATAGTCTACAAAGATAACATAGAATCTAAACTTATCAAAGGAGACAACTGATGTAGGACCCCAAACGTTAGTATAAACAACCTCAAATGGTTTAGAACAGGAAATAAAAGATACACCAAAAGGTAATTGATGACTCTTATTGCTAAGACAGGCGTCACAATGAGTAACGACATTACTAGATTGAAAAATAGGAATAGAATAGCTAGAAAGTAATTTTCGTTGAATAGAGGTCGAGGGATGACCAAGACATTGATGTCAAATGTTGATTGGAGCAGTAGTGGAAGAGTTCACAATAAGGTTGGTGAGAAACAAGGCTGATGGTCATTCATAGATGTTATCTTTATTCGAGCCGCGAACTAAGGATACCCCCGTGCTCAAGTCCTTGACAACAAAATAGTCAAGAAAGAACTCAATAGAGGTATAGTTTTGTTGGCAAAATTGAGAGACCTAAATAAGGTTTTTGTTAATGTGGGGTGCACATAAAACATCATCAAGTGTGAAAGAGGTGTCATGTGAATTAAGTAATGTAGAGCCAATATAAGTGATTGGAATTCTTTGACCATCACTGATGATAATGTCTTCATTACTGCCATAGTTGTTGTGAATTGACAAGTTCTAAAGATCAGAAGTGATATGATAGGAAGCACCATAATCCATAATCCAATTGGGTTGACTTGCAGACAGAGTAGTTATGACATTCACTTAAGGCATGATTCATAGAGCTAGAAGACAAGGCCGAGACCAGCAAACCTTTGCAGAGTGACCGAGCTTGTCACACAACTGGCAAATGATAGGCTGATAAAATGCAGAAGGAAGACAATATGGTCGGAAGGAAGTATTCTAACGATGGTTGAAAGTTAGAGACTATGGAGGGAGAACAAGCGGTATTGTGCCTATAGGAGGTAAGTTGACCACACCTTTTGAAGCATACTTGTTATATTTGTGATTTGGCCATTTTGACACAGACAATAATGTAAACAAGGTGTTTGATGAAATGCTCATGTTTGTATGTGTCCTTCAATTTATGTACATACCTTGTACAGCAAGTAGCGGGCTTGCAGTAGGCTTAGCAGCCCGAGTTTGGTTTGCTTTGTGGTCAATTTTGGCTTGTAAATACAAGTGTGTTTTGTAAGCACTTGAAGGGACTTCGGTCTGTAATAAACCATTTTTCTTTGTGTGTAACCTCTCTGAGTTTCTAATGTCCATAGGTATAATTTGTATCTAGCTTTATAAAGTATTTGCTTGAGTAGTTGCTTGTGGATCCCGTGGCAATTGCTTCTTCTAGCCCGTTTTCTCTTTTGTAAGTCTAAGAAACTCTAGGAGATCTCGGGAAGGGCTGACCTTTATAGACGAACACTCATGGGTGCCGCACGGCTTAGGCAAAATCAGCTAAGTCCATGACAGTGTGGTATCAGAGCGAGACAAGCACACACAGAAACACTTGTCATACAAACGTGGGGGACTTAGCTGGGTTATATGGCAGACAGTCAGCACGCGTAACCGTTTGGTGGAAATGGACATTAAGATGTAGGGAAATGAGTCACTCAGTGGAGCGAGCTTCTAGGCTTGGCATTTAGAGGAATGGCCAACCCTTTACGCAAGAGGCACCATGAGGACAAGTAAGCGAAGAAGAATGCATAACACACAAAGATTAGGATGGTTGAGTTCAAGCTATGGCTCAACATTGGCAACCAAACTTGATGGTGCTCAAGGCAAGAGGGGTGTTTGGTGAGAGATAAGATCATGCAAAGTGGGAAGTGTTGTATAACGATCAAAAGAGTTGTGCAAAGCTCACAGAGGTGAGGGGAATTGCTAACTCGAAGGATTCGATACTCATGCAAGGGCTTATACATGAAAAATGGAGTGTTTTTAGCCATCCCAAGGTGCGATCAAAAATTGGCGCTATGGAGCATCAGAACTTTCTATTCAACATAGAAAGGATTATCTAGCCATACAAACGTGGGGGACCTAGCTGGGTTGTGTGGCAGACAGTCAGTACGCGTAACCATTTGGGGGAAATGGACATTGAGATGTAGGAAAATGAGTCACTCAATGGAGTGGGCTTCTAGGCTTGGCATTTAGAGGAATGACCAACCCTTTACGTAAGAGGCACCATGAGGACAAGTAAGCGAAGAAGAATGCATAGCACATAAAGATTGGGATGATTGAGTTCGAGCTATGGCTCGACGTTGGCAACCAAACTTGATGGTGCTCAAGGCAAGAGGGGTGTTTGGTGAGAGATGAGACCGTGTAAAGTGGGAAGTATTACATAATGATCGAAAGAGTTGTGCAAAGCTCATAGAGGTGAGGGGAATTGCTAACTCGAAGGATTCGATACTCATGTAAGGTCTTGTACATGGAAAACAGAGTGTTTTTAGCCATCCTAAGGTGCGATCAGAACTTGGCGCTATGGAGCATCAGAACATTCTATTCAACATAGAAAGAATATGTCTGTAGGTGGCTGAAATGTGCAATAAGTTCAGTACATTACTAGACCTTGAAGGGTGCAGTGGAGACTGTATTGGTGAAGGGTCACAATCTAGCAAGTGCATTTGTCGGGGCAAAACAAGGCACAAGTTGCTCAACAAGATGGAGTAACCCAAAGGAGATGGTGGTCTCCGAAACTTCCAGTGTGAAGTATATAAAAAGCAAAGTTGCTCCAACAAGATAGATATCCAGGAGGGATAAGTCCTAATTCTCTATAGGGAGAATCATGTGCAACGGACCGCACATATTGAGGAAGAATTTCTCAAGGTAATATCTCCATAAAGCTCAACAGACCGACCGAGTGACATGAAATCATTGCGTGATCTCAAATGAGGTAATACATTGGTGGATGTATTTCAAGATCAAGTGGGGGAGCAATCCAAGGCAACATCATATGAAGGCACACTTAGAGTCGATACAAAAATTAAACTCAACGGAGGGCTGACCCGTGGAATAGTAGACGCGAGGGCCACTATCAACTCAATGCAAATCGAGAAGCGAAGCAATTTGGGTAGAACTTGGTGAAGTATCCAAGTTGTATAAAGAGAGTCGACATAGAAGATGAAACATGAAACAGAGGCACAGAGCTTTCCTTGGACAAAGGTCAAGGGCATGAACTTTTGTAGAGGCAAGAGTGGGATTATATCATTTCATGGGTTCTTTCTTCTGATGGGACAAACTTATCTTGCATGGTGTCAAAGACAAAGAGAGCTTCGAGGCACATGCAAGTTACCTCAAAGATGTATTTGACGGAGTAACTAAGGTGATTCAACTTGCGGAGGACAAGTTGGGATTATGATACCTTAGCATGGGGCAAGAGGATGCAGAAGCGGGTACTCTTGAAGAATATGCCATAGTGTTGCCATTCAAGTTGTCAAGAATAAGTGGTGCATAGTAGAGATTATGCTAGTAGGGGATAGAGGCCCAGGATCCAGATAATGGTGTACCAATTCTGACGAAGTTAGGGGACTTCATGAGCTACTAGGCGACGAACTGTCCTAGAGCTATACTTCATCCAGGTGTGACCCAAGAGTGGGTGGACAAAGGTGAATTGCCAAGGGAGTGAATTAAAAATTGGAGATAGTAGAGGCCCTATAATGTGTTGGCAGAGGCCACACATGGAGAAGTTGTAGTCCGAGTTAATCTGTATGCAATGAAGATGTCACCAGGAAGCAACATGGTGCAGCGGATCATGGTGGAATAGTTCGTGGCAATACAACACATGCGGTCATGTCCTGTGAGGGATAGGATCATGCAGAGGTATGATCAGGAGTTATTAGGAGCTCCACTTTGGTGTAGGACACAACAAGAAGAAGGGCTATGAATTCAAGGAGTGAATGTCTACCGCAAAGGCGGGTCTTTGTGTGTGCATCAAAGCTTGCATTAGATAAAGCCGAGTAAGCGAATGTTGCTACCAAGGAAGCTAAGGAGAACAGAATTAGCGCGAGCCCTACAATAAGACGGCGGAGGCCATGCATGAGAGTTGTAGTATGTCTTTCTATCGACCAAAGAGAGCTGCTAGGAGGACATAGTGGTGTTGAAGCAGGTGGTCGAAAGGGGCAAGGAAGCAACGACGAGTCCAGTGGGCTCAACTACCCAAAAGCAAAGCATCGGTTAGAAAGGAGGTAGACTCGGAGGAGTACCACAGTGCCGCAGAGGTGGATCTACCGATCACGAAGGAAGGGATACAGATGCAAGGCAATGAATAGTAGGGCTATGGGCTTGGCAGCACCATGGTACTATAGAGGCGGGACTTCTATGGAGTCATCAATCTCTTGCTCTCATGGAGGGAGAGCATTGGCCATAAAAGGGGCCAAGGAGGTGATGAATGCAAAGGGAAACTCCAAGTACCAAGACAAGGTAGAAGGGTAGAAGCCAAGGAACTTCATAAGACTAGTGTCGATGGACTTCTCATCAAGATAGCCAAAAGCGGGGGACTTCGGGTTGATGTAGGAGTTCTCGACTAAGGAACAAAGTAGGTAGTATGCGGTAATGTACTTTTCTACTCAGAGGAGCAGGTGGCAAAGGTGATGGAGAAGATGGTATAATCCCAGAGGTGACCAAAACTATCAAAGACTTACTCCAAGTTGGGGTAAACTTTTGCTCTTTTCGAGCGAGGCTTCTTGCATTCAAGAAGTTCAATGGTAGTAGAAAGGCGAATCACAGTAGCTAACTTAATGCAATGAGTGCAAACACTTCAAGTACTTCAGAAATGTGAGCAAAGAGTGGGCGAATATTAGTAACCAGCTCAATACATGAAGTACAATCTCGAGGAGGCAAGCGAAATCAAGTAACCTTTGCCTTCTCAACTCAAGAGAATGGGCAAAACTGAGTACCCCAATTCTCTTAACTGGAGGAGGTGAGCAAAGCCAAGTACCCTTGCCTTCTTAACTACTAAGAGAATGGGTGAAGTCGAGTATCCCAGTTTTTTTACTTATCCAACAGAGAAGCTCTGCATAAGTTCAATGACCATTCAAAGAAAGCTTATGAAAGACAATAGTTATCAAATTATCACTATTGGTAATCAGTACTACTGATAGTAGATTATCTGCTTTATTTTCTAATTGAATGCCAATCGAAAGTGGGAGTGATGCAAACCTACTTGGAAGTGACAACTAAATGTAGAAAAAGGATCAATGGGCAAACATTGTGGAGGAAGGACCTCAAAAACCTTAAAGTCTGCGAGGCGATGCTCATCAAAGTTCCAACAAGCATCTATCTAGTTCAAGCAATATGAGTATACTATGATACTGGTGCATAATAAGGTAGGTCTTTTCCCTTTATCAGAAGGATCCGCGAGAACCAACAAGGATCAGCGCAACTCAGCCAACCCCACACCAAATTCAGTTATTGGGAAGTTGAAGCAACATGGCGGATCAGAGTTCGACTACTTAACAACAGTAGTAGAGAGCAGTTAGGAGCCAAAGAGGTGTGTTGCAGCTAAAGCAGAAGATTAAAGATTTAGCAAAATACGAGGAGATGCAACATCTACAGTGGATTTGATGAAGACGTTGAAGGAATATGTGGGGGAGAATGTCACGGACAATAATGTAAATAAGGTGTTTGATGAAATACTCGTGTTTGTCTGTGTCCTTCGGTTTATGTACATACCTTGTACAGCAAGTAACGAGCTTGCAGTAAGCTTAGCAGCCCGAGTTTGGTTTGCTTTGTGTCTAATTTTGGATTATAAATACGAGTATATTTTGTAATCACTTGTGGGTACTTCGGTTTGTAATGGACCATTTTCCTTTGTGTGCAACATCTCTGAGTTTGTAATGTCCATGAGTGTAATTTGTATCTGGCTTTATAAAGTGTTTGCTTGAGCAGTTGCTTGTGAATCCCATGAAAATTATTTCTTCTCACCCGTTTTCTCTTTTGTAAGTCTAAGGGACTCTAGGAGATCTCGGGGAGGGTTGACCTTTGCGGACGGACACGCATGGGTGCTGTACGGCTTAAGCAAAATCAGTTAAGCCCATGATAGTTTGGATTTATGGATAAATTAAGCAGTGATAGGAGGTCATGGCTGAGGTCCTACGGGCGTATCGCGAGACTTTAGGTAAGCTTCAAAGTCTATTAACTTGTCATGAAGTTCTTCAAAGGAGATTGGAGAATCGCGAGCTCGAAGTGCTGCTGCCAGTTCCTTGAATTCTACACCCAGTCCATTAAGTGTGTGGACGAGAACCTCTTCATCAGTTAGAGAATGACCTATCAAAGCTAGGTCATCCATAATCATTTTGATATGTTGTAAGTAGTCGACAATAGTACTTCCCTCCTGCTTTAAGTGTATAAGGCTGAAGAGTAGGCTAAGCATGCGAGTCCTCGAGCGATTCACGACTGTAGTTTATAACTTGGTCCAAGCTTCCATGCAGTAGTATAGGAGGACACAAGTAGGGCAATAGAGCCATCAACAGAGGCTTGAATCGCTTGGAGAATAAGGCGATCTTGGCATAACAATAGCTTATATGCAAAATTTGGCACTAAATGAGGTTCTCCTAGAACATAGATTAGTGCTGGTGGATAACTAAGAGAACTATCAATATAACCCAATAAATCATAACCAATAGAAGATTAGAAAACTGAGCTCTCCAGGACGTATAATTACCATCTTTAGATAGTTTAAAGGAGATTAGAGAGGCAGCATTTATGAAAATAAGTTCAAAGTACGAGGAGCAAAAGAAAGTACTAGCAGGAAACAGAGTAGGAACATCAAAGGTAGACGAAGAAGCCATTTAAGACTCACCAAAGGTGATAGTCAAGAATGTGAGAGAAGAACGCAAAAAAAATGACATAACGTTCAAGAAATAGGCGATAAAGGAAGCAAAGCGATGAGGTATGAACCGAAAATGAAGAGTTCAAACCACAAAGGTACGTCCTTTGGACGTAGATACGTGATATTGGTATTGCAAGCTTGGGAGAATACCAGAGTGGCTGTCGCTTGAGACTGCACTTGAGACTGCAGAGTCCAGCTCCTGGATCTGAAAGGCCGGGTGTAGCACGTCGGTGTTGCCATAACCAACCTTGAATCAGATCTGTGGCATAACAGTAATGGAAATCTGGGAGGGGGAGAATATATCAGCTTTAACTAGCTGAATCGGAGGAGAAGTAGACTGATGACACCGGTTGGAGTCTAGAAACAACAGTTGTGGCAGAGGTTGATAAGAAGCAGTTGCCACAAACTAGAACTGCTGCTATTTGAGCTGTTGCTTCCTTCGCAGGGACAATTGTTGCAGCAACTATAATACGTTAGCTGGGAAGAACTCATCCGGTCATTGAGGTCACCAATTGGAAACTCTCTTGAAGTAGTCGAAAAATGGAGCCATGGAGGCAGTGATCAAGAAGCAGAGGCAGCGAGCAAGAAGGTAAGCAACCCATGATCAGCGGATCACTACCACCAGAGGAGAAGGTGTAGATCAGCTAGGTTAAGACTTCTTGTTGATGCGAAGGAGTATGGAGAAGGCAAACGGTAGTAACTCGACGATGATTAATGAGTGTGTCCCGTCATTCTTGTCTTTGGCTACTACCGAGGCAAGGAAGATTCATGGATGGCACAGGTTGCTAGGCTCACAAGCAATCAATGTGGCCACCTTTAAATTATAGTATAGCCGTAAAAAAAAAAAATTAGTTTGGGAGCCTTTGCAGCCGCCTGGTGCAGTAAGGATATTCTTTGAAGCTGCAGAATGCGAGGTGGAGAAGACACAGGTAGCTTGTCATGAAATGATGAGTTGGAGGTGTGGGAAGATCCAACTAAGAGAAGAAGGTAGGGTTGTGTTTAGTAAGGCAAACTCTTGTAGCTGGATGAAGCAACCAAGCTCTTGAAGCAAGAAGAATCCTTTGAAGCATGAGCTCTCCTTATCAGTAAGTGCATGTTCGTGTCGAGGTACAGTTTTACCATTTTCTTAGATTGTGTAGATGATTCCAGAGATAGATTCGACAGTAATGAATGAAGGTTTCGTAACGCATCAAGGTGGCAGCTTTGAGAGATGAGAAGCACAAGTGGCATTCATAGGTGCTCAAAGTGATCACCGCGAGGGGCGCAGAAGCGCATCGCTAGCTGTGCACTGCAGTGTTGCTGGGCTAATCTCAACAAAACAGAGAAAGAGAAAAGGAAACAGAGTAATGTTTCGATGGATGCGATCGGCAGTGACGATTGCAGGCGACAGAAGGAAGAAGCGACTTGAAGAAGAGGGCCGTGGTGGGGGATTTCACTAGAGAATGTGTCGGTGCCAATTGCTCAGTCTTAGAATTGGGTTTTAGGAGATCTATTCCAACAAGAAGGAGAATAGCAATGCTCACTGTGAGAAATTGCTAGAAATGGTGGAAGCTTGCTGCAATAGTAGATGGGCAGGAGTCGACAGTAGAACTGCACATTCTGGAAATGGTGGAAGCTTGCTGTCGTTTGACAATGAGAAGAGAGCTTACTCTAAGCAAGCAGCTCTAATACCATATTTGAGATAGCGGTAAGGAACAAAAGAGATACTTTATTTATGGTTACAATACTAATTTATATAGGGTTGAGGGAGGATTTTTCTCAACTGATGAACAAGATCTTCTCGTTCAATTATAGAAGACTGTTCAGCTAACAAGAAGGACTGCAACAACCTATTGATTTGGGGATCCAATTCCATCTTTACCTTAGAAGAGAGATCTTACAATATTTGAAAGCCTAGAGAGATCCTTTCACTTGCTGCACTTCCATAATCTCCTCAATCCCTACATCCATAGACTGATCAAAGAAGGAGATCGCCCAGATAGGATAAAGACTGCATAATCTTGACCAATATAGATGCCTATTAACTGCACCGTTTGAAAAAGATATCTTAAGCGAGAGAATTTGCAAAGGTCTTTCCTGCAATTACTATATTGAAATATAATTGCTACTCTAAAGAAAGAGATAAAAAGATTACCTAGTCGGGTTGGCAGGTATGGTACCATAATATCCTATCGCTCCATTCATCGAAATGCCTACGTTCCATTATTGTCTTATGATGGGCTGTGCGCTTCCCCATATAATAGGCATTGAAAGAGTAACTATTCCATGTTTCCTATCAGTGTAAGGTTTCAATAACAGGATTGGCTTTAACTAGCTTCATAAGGTGATTGGCATAGGACCAACCTATTAAGCCTTTGATTTAGGAATAAGGCCCTCTCTTTTGGGGGTTCTAGCTAGCCTATCTCTTCTTTCTTTGGGCAAGGCTAACAGGACCAGAAATACCGGCTATTGTAAAAATGAACAGGATTACACATGAAGTTAAGTTAGCTTTCTTTTCTTCTATGACTCTCACACTGGTTACAAAAGGCAAGGGAATTTTTAATATCTTCTCTACTCTAAGTCGTTTGCTTTTATAGTTTTAGTGCTAGGCTCAACCGAACGTAAGTTTATCATAAGTAAATAAGGTAGTCAGAATCAAATCGAGGAATAGCGGGCTCATAGCGAGTAGTCGAATTCTTGTTATCGATGACTTAATTCCCAATTGTGAAAAATTAGGACATAAAGCTTACAAATGTTCATTTAAAAAGTATAGTCAACACAAATTAATTTAGGTTCCTAAAGGAACCATAAACAACCTCAAGCCATTAGAGAAAATAAGAAGAACCTTTCATGAGGGACCCAAACCAAAATGGGTACATAAACCAAAACCCCCTAACTTGTAGAGTTGTCTCCTAACAAGGCTAGGGGCACTAAAAAATATCTTGAAAGTATATGCTCAAGCCACATGATTTAAGATTTAACCCTCCTTTCAAGCTCACTAGGTTAAGTAATAATAAGAAAATTATTGGAATTAAAATTATTGACAATGAATCTTATGATGGTTCATATTAGGACCGTAGCTAAGTCGAGTCATAGTCGATTGAGTCGAGTCTCTAGATTGGGTCTTGTTGGCTAACTTAGACTTGATATTAGGTTGGTTAGGATGAGATTTAAATCCATTATAATAAATCACCCAAAATCCTAGTATGGTTAGGATTCAACTGAACTAAAGTCTGATTAGGAGTTATAGTTGGATACGGGTTAGAGTCAATTGAGTCATAAATATAATAAACTCTAATCTAGCCACCACCTCCTAGTAAAGAAGTGGTTGGCTAGGGTTAGGGAGGAGTCCTGATGGGATGGAAGTCTCCTAGCCGCCTCCTCCTCTTAAGAGAAGCCGACTAGGGTAAGAGGGGAGAGTTCTATCTAGTTAGGACTCTCTCCTAGATTAAGTAGGAGTCCCTTATAGTCGCTGACCACCTAGTTCGATAGGGGTTAGGAGTTGAAAGGAAGAAGAGTCTTTTAGAAGTAGGCGTTAAATTAGGAGATGGAGTCTTAGTTTAACTTGGAGTAGGAGATTCACTAGGAGTTGGAGTTTTCTATTAGGGAGGAGTCTTCATGGTGTATTAGAGTTTTAAGGAAGTCGATCCCCTGTAGAGATCACCCCAAGCTTAGAATTCGTAAGTGTTCTAATAGTTTATCCTTATATAATTAATCTTGATGATGCATAGCTAAGAGCATACTAGTATGAAAATGAACTAGAATTAAAGAACCTTAGTTATTATTAATGAAAAATTATTTATATTGAAAATAAGATTTTGATGATGATTGAATGATAGGTTCAAAACCATTGGCTTAGATATTTGTTGATCTAAATACAAAGGCTATTGTTGAATGACTTAATTATTATGGTGTTTTTGACTAAGTTAACTTATAAATATCATTGTTGAATGATTGATTTAAATGGTTGAATAGTTGTAAGTTGAAATTGAATATGTGTTATTAAATGATATATTATTCTTGAATTTGAGCATAGAAGAAAATACAAGAAAAGGAAGAGAAAAATCATGCTTCATTGCTAGTATTTTTAAAAATTAAAATATATTTAATGAGAATGAAATGAGCATGGTAACTCATTTCACTAAGTCTAAAAATCACTGGAATTAAAATAAATCAAAGCTCTTATTTGAAAATATTATATTGTAATAATTTTGATGAAACTTGGTTTTTGACTTTAAATGACGTTGCATTCTTGAAATAAATTTCATAAGTTAAAATGATTAAAAAAGAGGATAATTCTTCTTGAAAATATCTTTATACTATCAAGGCTTCAATAAGAGATAAAATGATATCATTATTGTTGAATCTCTCTTAAACTATAAAAATAAATTAGAGAACTTTAGCTATTTTTTTATAAAAATAATCTATGTTGCCTTCATTAAAATTTTTTGAAAAGTAATTTTTGATGTTGGTATGAGTACTCCTTTTTTGATGCCAGACTTATAGGTTTAGAAAGTTTCAAATCTAGTACAACCGGTTATCAGGATTAGTAGCGAACCTTACAAAAGCAATTAAGTGTCAATAGAGAATCATCCACTTTTGGTATCACGAGAGAAAATTTTCATATATGCTTGCTCAGACAAATCCCTGACTAGGGTCATTTGGATTGAGAGAGAAAGAGTTCTCCGGTAGAATCCGATTAGAGCAAGACAAATGACTAGGGTCATTTGGATTGAGAGAGAAGGACATACATCACTGATCTACAGCTATACACCATGGCTTCTCAGGATCCAATTAATGCCAAATTTGAGGCATTGGAGTCTCGGCTCAAATCACGGCTTGAATCGCACTTGGAGGACAAACTACGTGCTTTATTCACGAAGTTCAAAATTGGACAACCACCAAGTCCAACCAAATTTCAGTAAGGAGAGAGTTTAGAGAGGCCTCCAGAGAAGGAGAGATTGCCCTTGGGCATGCTTTAGCCATGTATGAGGGTGGACTTCCCCCGATGGGAAGAAGGAGACCCGGTAGGGTGGATTTCGAATGCTGAATATTACTTCCACTACTACCAAACATCAGATGATGATATGGTAGAAATTACTATCATTCACCTTGAAGGAGATGCTATATAGTGGTACAATTGGCTTAAATATAATCATGGGGCTCTGATCAATTCAAGAACATATATTGCTAAACTGCTTTGGACCGATAGAGTATAAAAATATCGACGACCAACTTGCAAAGATCTAACAAACCTCCATGATCCAAGAGTACCAAACTAGGTCTGAGTAGTTATCCTATCTTGCTTGTGATTGGACTAACTAACAATTATTAGGGACATTCATTGAGGGACTCAAACCAGACATTAAATGAGATGTTAAGGTCCGCAGCCCCGCACCATAACGACTGTGATTTCTCTTTCGCTTGAATACAAGAGGAACGACTCAACTAAGATGCTCAGAGGTTGAGAACCACTCATAGACTAGTAGCATATAAACCTCCAGTACTCTCTACCCCTAGTTGGCCTTCGTTGTAAAAGAAATTGACGAGAGAAGAACTACGCGATAGATCGACAAATGACCTTTGTTGGCATGCGACGAATCGTGGAGCCACGATCATTGTTGCAAAAAGGGGCACCTTCTACTGATTGAACCCCTTGAAGATATAGAGGAGGAGGTTTAGGAGTATGAGGAAGAGGTCATATATGAAGAATAGCAGTCAACCAATTGTACGATGCATGCTCTTGCCAGCTACGTGAACCCCCAAACGATGAAAGAAGGAGGACTACTTAAGCAGCAATCAATCACCGTCCTCATCGATACTGGGAGCACTAATAACTTCATGAACAAGAAGGTTGCTACTTGGATGGCCCTACATATCGAGGATTGCAGTAGGTTTGATGCTAAGGTCACCAGTGACCAAATTTTGAAGTGGGACCAAAGATGCCCACGAGTGAAATTATTGCTACAGGACCAAGAGATACTGGCTAATTTCTTCCTCCTCCCTCTTGATGATTATGAGGTTGTGCTCAACATCAAATGATTGACTATGTTAGGTGATATTCCCTAAAATTTTTCTGAATTTATCATGAAAATTTTCAGCCGTGGGAAACAAGTGATTCAGCATGGGAAACATGGGAGCGATATAACGACAGTTTGCATACAGCGAATGGAGGAAGTTTTACACAAATTAAATAGTGGCTTCCTGATGCAACTCTAGTAGCAATCTATGGCTGAGCCAACAAAAATTGAAGATCTAAACCTACTCCACTTGCTTGCTAAATTTTCAGATGTCTTTGCCGAACTGTGCAACCTTCCTCCTACCCACCGATATGATCATCGAATTTTGATTCTTTCGGGCAAACCACCAGCGAACACTCAGCCATATCACTATCATCACCTCCAGAAAGCTTAAAAGAGAAGATTAAAAATGAGATGCTAAGAACAAGTGCTATCTGGCCAAGTTGTAGCCCCTACTCTTCGTCGATGCTAACTTTACCCGACTCGACAAAGTGTTTGTGATTGACACATTGGGAGCTAAAATTTATATTATCTACATGCAAGATGGCCAACCCCTAGCTTACATCAGCAAAGCCCTCTCCCCATACCACCTGAAGCTATCAATTTATGATGAGAAAATATTGACTAATGCTGAATTTGTGGCTTGGTATGATATAGGACAACACAAAGATAATATGAAATTAAGTCCTAAAATATTACAGCTTCTACTCCTTCCAAACTCAGATTGGGCCCAACTTACCATGGACTCTACTAGAGGGCAACCACCATCATAAAGGAAAGCTTGACTACCATTAAAGAACAACCACATGCTAGCACGTGTAAGAAAGAAATAGTTACCTAACAAACGCTGGAGTGGAAGGAAGTTTGCTATTAAAGATCAAGTCTTCCTTCATCTTCATCTATACCAGCAACAATTTATGAAGACTCGACCTCACGAAAGTGGTCTCCCATTTTTTTTGGACCCTACAAAATTGGAGATCACATTGGAGCTATAACCTGTAGATCGGATTGGCACACTAATTCAAAATTGCAATTGATCCTCCAGGAATCTTACCATAAATGGAAGTTTAGAGAGGATGACTCAGCCCAGATCTATCCACCCAACACCCAAGTTGATGAGGAGGCCCAGGTTCAATTGATGATTGCATAAGATTGCAGGATCATGAAACATCACCATTCAGTCACTACTACTAACGCTAGACTATAGGAGCAGGATGCAACTACTATAGGGGCCATGAGGGAGCCCCGTGAGGAGTTGTAGATCAAGACCTGGAGACATGAAGCCCAGCCTTGGGAACAAGGCTGATTTGAAGAGGGCAGGTATGTTAGGACCCTAGTTGAGTCGAGTCCTTAAATTAGGCCTTGTTGGCCAACCTAGACCTGACATTAGGTTAGCTAAGAGAAGATTTGAGTCTATTTTAATAACTCAGTCCAAATCCTAGTAGGGTTAGAATTTGACTGAACTGGAGTCGGGTTAGGAGTCGAAGTTAGATACAGGATAAAGTCAATTGCTTCATGAATATAATAAACTCTAATCTAGCCTCCACCCCCTAATAAAATGGTTGGCTAGGGTTAGGGAGGAATCCTTATGGGATGGGAGTCTCGTAGCCACCTCCTTCTCTTAAAAGTGGCCGGCTAAGGCAAGAGGGGCCGAGTTACACTTAGCTTGGAGCCATCAACCACATCATGGTTAGGAGTTGAGGGGAAGAAGAGTCTTGGTTTAGTAGGAGCCTTGGTTTACTAGGAAGTAGGAGTTGCTTCTTAGAATTGGAGTAGGAGTTACTTCTTAGAGTTGGAGTAGGAGTCTTGAAGTAGGAATCCTATAAGTGTTAGGATTAAGAATGCCTATAAATAGCCTTGTAATAAGGTTCTTTTCATCATCAATAGATCAATTATTTTTTAACCTTTGTGTAAAAAATCAAGGAGGGAGGAACCCCTATAGATTTCCAAGGAGGTTGATCCCTATAGAGATCACCCCAAGCCTAGAATCCACAAGGGTTCTAATATTCAAAGGGATTTTGCCAAGTCGAAAGAAGAGCTCAGCGAAAGTGCCTCGATCGGTATAACTGATTGAGGTCATTCTTGGTCTCATCTTTTGATCAACCTGTGAAAGAGTTCGACTTAAACTTTTTGGCTAGTGCTCGACCAAAGCCGTTTGCAGCCTAGGTCCTTAGATTGAGTTGGAAGGACGATGAACCCCCCTCCTAGTTTGAAACACGTTTTGCAGTTGAAATCTGAGTGCTCGATGTGCACCCCTCGTTAGTCATACAAGCATTCCTGATGGGGCTGCGACCATCCAAGGTCTTTTGGTTGCTGATAGAAAGGCTGACGATAATGGTTCCTGAGATGCTCTAACGGGCTAATCAGTATGTAGTTGTTGAAGCATTGGTGGTAGGAAAGCAGGAAGACCACAAGGGGCCCCTACCAAGGCCTCCACAAATATCCTTAAATTTGCCCCGAATGAAAATCTTCCTCTAGAACAGGAAGAAGGGACACCTTAGAGCACCTAACCCAATAAAGACTCCATATGTGCGACGGGATTAGTCAAAGTATTACCGATTCCACCGAGATTATGGACATGACATCAAGGAGTGCTATAACCTAAAAAATCAAATTGAAGAACTCATCCACAAGGGGCACCTTAGGCATTATATCAGAAAACCGTGTGAGCCTTCCCCTCACCCATAAGGTCCGGTGGAGAAACAAATTGACATTATTATGGGGGGTCTAACCTCTATAGGAGATAGCTTGTCGGGACGAAAAGCGTACCCCCAAGCCGTAGTAAAAAAGCGCTCGAGGCATATAGACGAGCCCGAGATCACATTTCAATCAAAGGAAGTGGAGTATCTCGACCATGATAATGCCTTTGTGGTCTCGGCCAGGATGGCAAATACTCTGGTAAAAAGGATAATGGCGGATATTGAAAACTTGACTGACATCCTATATCTTGATGCCTTCTAGAAGCTCGAGCTAGCAGAAAAGGATCTCATCCCCATGGCCTCAATGCTTACTAGATTCACTGGGGACTCCATCTACCCTCTCGGCACCACCACACTACCAGTCACCATCAGAGAGGAGCTGATGTCCAAGACCATGATGGTCACATTCATGGTGGTCGACCTGCCCTCGGCATACAATGTCATCCTTTGTCATCCGACCCTTAACAAACTAAGGGTGATCATCTGCATCTACCATCGAGCAATGAAGTTTTTGACCTGGTCGGGGGTCGAAGAAGTAAAAAGTGATCCACAAGAATCCAAACAATGCTACATGATGGCAACCACCTTGCCTAAGAAGTTAAAGCCCAAGCCACTCATAACCAACCCCCACAAGACAACCAAAGCTTCACCATGACCGAGCCGACCGAGCAGATACTAGAAGTTCCACTTGACAAAGGTTGCCAGGACAAAGTTGTAAGGATTGGTTCTATGCTACCAAAGAGTGAGCAGATCCAGCTCATCAAATTCCTAAGGCAAAATGCAAACATCTTCACTTGGTCCCCAAGAGATATGTCGGGGATCAATACTGGGGTTGCATAGCATCACCTAAACATCTCACTCGAGGCACATCCAGTAAAGCAAAAGCCTAAAAATTTACACCTGATCGGCAAAAGGTAGTTAATGATGAGATAAGTCAACTAATTGAGGCAAGTTTCATAGCCGAAGCCAAGCATCACCGATAGCTATCTAATATAGTACTCATTAAAAAGACTAATGGAAGTTGGAGAATCTGTATTGACTACACCGACCTTAATCTAACTTGCTTGAAGGATTATTATCCCCTCTCGAGGATTGACCAATTGATAGATGCAACCTCGAGATGTGAGTTACTCACATTTATGGATGCTTTCTCGACCTATAATCACATTCAAATGGCCCCTGAAGACTAAGAGCATACCGCCTTCATCACCCACCGAGGAATATACTATTATCGAGTAATGCCTTTCGGCCTGAAAAATGTTGGTTCAACAAATCAGAGAATGGTTAACCAATCATATGTTCAAGCACCAAATTGGGAGGAATATGAAAGTATACATCAATGATATGATTGTCAAAAGCAAGCTTGGCAGTACTCACCTAGTAGACTTGACCAAGACATTTCTAATATTCAAAAAGTTCCAAATGTGACTCAACCCTACCAAATGTGTCTTTAAAGTTAATTCAGGCAAGTTCTTCAACTTCATCATACATCAATGAGGAATTGATGCAAATCTCAAGAAGGTTCACATCGTAACCAAAATGCAATCATCTCGGTCAATAAAAGAGGTTCAGCGCCTTATAGGAAGGTTTGTAGCTTTGAGCCAATTCATATCCTGGTCATGAGACTAATGTCTTCCCTTCTTTTAAGCTTTAAAGCGCACTAAAGACTTCAAATGGATGCTAGAATGTGGAGGAGCCTTCGAGAAGCTGAAGGCACACCTTGTCTACTTACCCCAGCTTGCCTTGGCCATCCCAGGTGAACCACTCAAGCTATACCTCTCTGCCTTCGAGCATGCAGTCAGCTCAGTCTTAGTCAAAAGAGGAAGAAGGAAGACAATGGCCAATTTATTACTCTAGCCATATCCTAAATGTACCCGACGAGTGTTACCTGCCAATCGAGATGCTAGCACTAGCTCTAATATAGGTGACAAGGAAGCTACATCCTTACTTCCAAGCCCATATGATAAAGGTGATGACTGACCAGCCACTCTATCAGATCCTGTCCAAATTCGATGTGTCAGGATGAATGCTTAAATGGTTGGTTGAGTTCAAGGAGTTTGATATTCAATACGTCTCATGAACAGCCATCAAGGCCCAAGTTATTCCTGACGTTATCTCTAAGTTAACCCCTCAGAGGACAACAGGCAACAACAACTCGAGTAAACCTGGACCTTGCAGTCGATGGTTCGGCCAACACCAAAAGAGGAGGAGCGAGCCTTTGATAGAACCCTTACGGATTCTAAACTTGGGTTGATATCTATAGGGGATCAGCCTCCTTGGAACTCTATAGGGTTTCCTTCCTCCTTAGTTTTCTACATAATGGCTGAAAGAAAATTGATCTATTGATGATGAAAAGAGGGGAGTATTGGGAAACCTCAGCGGGAGCATCATATGCGCAGCGAAAATCAAAATATAACAGGTTTCCCATGCAGATCAAATCATCTGCAAAGATTGGGTCGCGAGAAAGCCATAAAAACTGAAAAAATTACATCATGTGAGAGATTATTTTACTTAGGGAAATCATATATCTCTGTATTCTAGATCTGGATGGAGAGGATGAAGGAAGTCAAGCGTCTTCCTCTTTAGCGGTATCCACACGATGGATCTCTACAGCGAATCTCCTCCAATCTGATCTTTCAACTCTTTCGTAGAGAGAGGGAGGAGAATAAGAGGGGGAGACCAAGGCTGTAGCCTATTAACTATGAATCTCCCTCCTATTTATAGAGAGCCATAAAAAAACCTTAGGGTTCCTAGCTTAGAGGGTATTAGATCTCTATCTAATTATTCACTAATCTTGAATTATTGGATCTCTATCCAATAATCTCCTTAGACCTCTAATTGGGCTTCATGCAAGGAGTCCATCAACATAAGGTCTCATCCAATGAGAATAGGGGCTAATTGGATCTCTATCCAATTCTTTATTCGCTGAAGCATCCACCATATGTGTGTGACCCTCTAGGCTCAATACCGAGCTGGCAGTGAGTCACTCCCATTAGAACTTCTAAAATAGTAAATTATTATTCCCATAATAATTCACTCGACTCATCGACTATGGACATACTAGGCCACTATACCATAGTCTCCAGATGGTACAAGCGATCGAATCCATCAAACCTATCTATCTATAGTTACCGTGTATCTATAACCCCTTATCCAACTAATATCCCAATGACCATATATTAGACATGGTACTGTTAAGTCATATACGGAATCCATTATAGTCTCGCTCTAATCGGATTCTTCCAAAGAACTCCTTCTATCTTAATCCGAATGACCATGGCTAGGAATTTGTCTAAGCAAGTACATATGGGATATTCCTCTCATGATACCAAGAGTGGATAATCCTTTATTGACACTCAATTGTCTTCGTAAGGTTGGCTGCCAATCTTGATAACCAATTATATCAAATATAGAACTTTCCAAACCTGTAAGTCTATCGTTAAAGAAATGAGTACTTAAACAAGACATCCTTGGTGTCTCAAGTCTAAGGACCAGATATACAACTTGGACTATAAAATTGCTGTCTGATATTAGGTATCATTAACTATACATTATTCCATAAGTGGATCAATCATTGAACTCATTCTCTAATGAGCACCTACACTATATCCTTAATGTCTCCATACAAGTTTTTATGAAACCAGCTACCTTTATCATATGTACAGGTATATAGTATGTACACTGGTATGTCCGGTTATCTCGATGTCTATCTCGAGTAACCTATGACTAGATTATTTAGGATCTGTGTTTAAATATGAATCGATCTCATTGTCGTGATCTTATCATGATTTGATTACCACTGTAGAAAACTAAGGACATCAAAATATATAAGCAATAGATAATATAATGTGAGAATATGTCAATATGAATCATAAGTAAAAAGATCACGCAGCATGTCACATGTGCCATCACTCACATGATTGACTTACAGGACACCTATAACTAGCAATCTTCCACTTGACTTAAAGCCAATCACCTATGTGTCTGATCCATATCAGACCCCTGTGATGCTCAAATACAATATGAGTCAACGGCTTCATTAATGGATCTACAATGGTTTCTTCGATGGAACTCTTTCCATTGCTATATCTTTATGGGTCATAATCTCTCTAATTTATTGAAACCTCTTTAGAACAATTCTAATAAGACGGGTTCCCTTGCTAGAGCTATCGCCATGTTGCTATCATAATATACAGGAATCAGCTCCATGCTGCTTGGTAAGACTCTCAAATCCTTGATGAACTTCTGCATCCACACCCTTTCTTTTACTACTTCTACTACAACAATGTATTCCACCTCTATGGTCGAGTCAGTAGTAGTATCTTGCTTGGAACTCTTCCAGCTTACTGCTCCTCCATTGAGGGTGAAAACATACCCTAAGTTTGACTTGCTATCATCAATATCAGACTAAAAACTCGAGTCCGTATAGCCCTCATCCTAGAGGGTACCTTTTCCATATACCAACAAAAGATCCTTAGTCCTTCTCAAGTACTTAGTGTTCCAAACCTAGATCCGCTTGATACTTGCTCGTGACACTCAGAGCATGCACTATATCAGGCTTGACACATATCATAACATACATAATAGACCCTATCACTGAGGCATATGATATCATATCCATGTCTGCCCTTTCTTCAGGAGTCCTTGGGGACATACTCCTAGAAAGTGATATTTTATGTCTCATCGATATAAGACCTCTATTGAAATTCTTCATGCTAAACTTTTTGACAATGGAGTCTATGTACCTGGACTGGAACAAGCCAAGCATCCTCTTGGATCTATCTCCATAGATCCGGATTCCCAAAATATAGGATGCTTCCCCTAAGTCTTTAATGGAGAAGTTTCTAGATAGCAAGCCTTTACTATGGAGAGCATTTCTATAGCATTCCCAATTATTATAATATCATCCACATATAATACTAAAAAAGTGATAGCACTCCCACTTACCTTCCTGTATACACAAGACTCATCTTCGTTCTTAACGAAGTCATAAGATCTGATCGTCTCATCAAATCTTATATTCCAACTTTGGGAAGCTTACTTTAGTCTATAAATGAACTCGAGCAACCTGCACACTTTATCTGGACTCTCTCTTGATACGAATCCCTTTAGTTATATCATATACATCTCATCCTCGAGGTTGTCATTGAGAAATATCGTTTTGACATCCATCTGCAAGATCTCATAGTCATAGTGTGCTGTAATGGCCAAAATAATTCTAATAGACTTAAGTATGGCTATAGGTGAAAAGGTTTCATCATAGTCAACTCATTATCTTTGACGATATCCTTTAGCTACTAGCCTTGACTGGACTGATGATGGCTGAGAGATGTGTCTTGGGCACGATTGGACTGATGGTGGCCGAGAGATGCATCTCAAGGACGACTGGACTGATGATGGCCAAGAAATGCATCTTGGGCACGATTGGGCTGATGATGGCTAAAAGATGTGTCTCGAGCATGATTGGACTGATGGTGGTCGAAAGATGCATCTCGAGCATGATTGGACTGATGGTGGTCGAGAGATGCATCTCAAGCATAATTGGACTGATGGTGGCCGAGAGATGCGTCTCGGGGATGACTAGACTAATGATGGTCGAGAGATACGTCTCGGGCATGATTGGGCTGATGATGGTCAAGAGATGCATCTCGAGCATAGTTGGACTGATGGTGGCCGAGAGATGCATCTCGGGGATGATCGGACTGATGATCACCGAGAGATGCATCTCAGGCACGATTGGACTGATAGTGATCAAGGGTGTGCATTGATAATAGATGCTGATATGCTACACGTGACCAGCACGTGTGAGTTTCGGCCCCCACAGGTCGTGTGCACATGGACTCACGCTCCAGCCTGTCACGTGTTGTGCCCGTGATTTTGGTGATAGGTGGTCATGTTCGTTTAGGGCTAACGTGAACCCATATTTATTGATATGATAGGTTCTCTATGCAGTGTTCTCTCTCTGCCTCGAGCACGTGAACCGTCATTTGGTGACTTTATAACCCCATCTCCCATGGCCAGAGACCTTGTTCTTCTGAACTCCCTTTGCTTTTGCCTCGCCTTTTTGCAGTTATCCTTCTTTCGTCCCCCATCTCCTTTGATTAGGTCGAATGTCCTCCTCATGTTCATCTAGCATTAAGGTCATTCCCTTTGCTAGTTCATAGGGGACACAGTCAGAGGGTCACGAAACTAGCATCTCAAGGTTGTCATATTGGGGGATACCTTCCCCGGAGGATGCCTGATCGTGAAGGGATTTGGAGGTTATGAAGTCTTGTCATGATATTACCTTAGTCATAAGTGAGGAGGCTCTTAAGTCCATTCGGGAGTACTATAGCATACCCGAGGGGTATGTGCTTTGGGCCCCCTTGCCCTAGCAGTGGGCCTATCAACCCGGCCCTCTGAGATAAGTATCTTGGTGGATGCATTGGAGGCTGGTTTGCGCTTCCATCTATATCCCACCATAGTGGAATGCCTTAGGTGGTGGAGGATTTCTCTGAGTCAAATGGTGCCCAACTCGTGGCGTTATCTCATTACGTTCTCAAGCGAGTGTCGGGTGCCGACATTGTTCCTAGCTGAACCCTATTTTTCACTTGCTTTCATCTCTATAAGAGTAAGGGAGGTTACTATTTGATGGCTCGGGCTGGTTTTAAGGTCAGTGGTGCACCAACCAACAACAAAGGTTGGAAGGCTCGGTACTTTTTCATCAGTGGTCTAAGTTGGCATTTTAGAGCCGATTAGTCAATTCATCCAATCAGCAATGTCCCCCCTTTATTATCTGAGGAGGAGTCTATCATGGTCAATAGGTTAAGGGGAATCCTTCCCCTTTCTTGGGTAATCCAAGATATGACCGAAAAGTGGTTGGTAGAGACCGGGCTCAGTCCAGCTTCTCGGGATATACCTGTACTCTAATGCCTCTTAGTATGTATGACTGTCATTTGGATTCTAACTTGTTGATCAGGATGCAAGTGCCATGGATCTGAACGTTCTACTCAAGAAGCCCAGGATGTCAAGGGGGAAGAGCGATCCCGCCGCTAGACCCGAGAGTGTACAGCTAGAGGTGGAAGTGATCCACATAGAGGCTTCAGCAAAACGGCCTGTCGGGAGTCCAATTGCTTACCAGGCTACTGCTAGCCAACCCAGTAAGTGGGTCAAGATATCGGTGAGAAAGCACAGGTCCCACCGTGGCGAGGGGAGCTCCCGGCGGGCAACTTGGGAGAGAGAACCAGAGGTCTCAGTGGAGGACTCCTCTCTGACCTACCGCCGACCAAAATCGATGAGGGATCTATATGGTATGTGAGTCTGAGAAGATGATGAGTACATCCTTTAGATGGTCGACTAGGACCCGAAGGACTCAAATGCTACGATGTGAGCTTGGTGGCCGAACCTCTTGTACTAGACTAGGGTCTAGGATGACCCTGAAGTAGCCTTAGAGTTTGATCGGGGAGTATTGTAACTGATGTTACCCAAAAACCTTTATACCCTGCCTTCGAGGTCCTCATAGCCCGAGCAATAAAGCAGATTGTGCTGGTAAGTCATGTCTCAATACTTAATATCGTCGCTTTCTCTTTTTCCTTATGTTGACTACCTATTACATTTTTGCAAGGACACCATTATCAGATGACCCTTCTGGATAGGGTACATGACTCAGGCTATCTAGTGACCCATATGAGGAATGTGGCATCCCTACTCGAGGCGGAACTCGAGAAGCTGAAGACAGAAAGGGACCCCAAGCAGCTACCTCGAGCTTAGCAGTGAGTGGACGAGCTAGAGGCAAACATGCCAAGCTGAGGTCGGGAATGAACAAGCTAATTGGTCAGTTGGAAGAGGCTGACAAGGAGCTAAACGAGCTTCGGGAGGGCTTGGCGGAGAGTCAGTGTTAGTTGAAAGAATAGAAAGTTGATCGTCGTAAGGTAAACGATGAACTGTTGAAACTAATGAGGGAGAATGAGTCCCTCAAGGCCGAGCTGCCAGGTAGAAGCATCGCCAATTACAAGCAGTCGATCGGGTTTGGGTGGGGACTACAATCGATGGGCTAGATTTCATAGAAATACAGGTATTGGGTTGCCCTAGGCCATTTCCAGGCCTGATATCCCAACTTGGAGGTCGATAGTGATCCGTTCACAGAGCAACCTGAAGACAGCTCGGTGTCGACGGAGACTCATCAAGAATTCGATGACTCCATCCCCCCAAGGAATGATAAGGAGTTTTGTAGTTTCTAGGGTTTGAGTAGGTTCGTATGTTTGTTCTGTATGTAACTCTAACCTCGGTCTCGGGGTTCGACCTGGGTCGGCACTTTGCAATCGACAACTTTTGTAACTAGACATTTCATTTAATGCAAGATGGTCTTTTGGTTCCCACCCTATACGTAGAACTTTCTCAGATTAGATATGTGCCAGGTAACTATTTGTCATCTAGGTTTGCGAGGATGCAAGTACCCTCTCGAACCATTCTGACGATTCGGTACGGACCTTACCAAGTGGGTGCTAGTTTACCCCGAGTTTGAGTTGGATCACTTACCTAGACTTTACATAGGACGAGGTCACCCATGGTCACTTGCCGAGGGTGTACTTTGCTATTGTAGAGCCTTGTAACAGCCTTCTAGTATATGAGTTCCCATAGGTGTGCCTCAGCATGCTTTCCTCCAATAAGTCCAAGTTCTCGCGTAGTTATGTATATGAGGTATCTTTTTCATAATGCTCGGCTTTGAGTGTCAGGAAGATCATCTTAGATGGTAAGACTACCTTAGTCACGAAGGCGAGGCTGAATGGAGATTCAGCCATCGATGTTTTTAGGGCTATTTTTGAAGCCCACAGGATACTAGGTAGCTCATCGGCCCAAGTTTCTTGTGTGCTAGTGATTCTTTTCTTCAGACCTTCTAGGATGGCTCGGTTGGTAACCTTGACGAGCCCGTTGGCTTGGGGATGTGTGACCAAGCTAAACTTGAGCGGGATGTTAAAAACTCGGTAGAAGTCTTTAAACTTTTAATTATTGAATTGTGTCCTATTGTTTGTGATTATGACTTTGGGTATGCTGAACCTAGTGATAATATTTTTTCAAATGAAGTTTTCGACTTGTTTCTCTATGATTGAGGCTAGTGGTTCGGCTTCAACCCACTTGGTGAAGTAGTCAACCCCCATAATAAGGAATTTGCGCTGTCCCAAGGTGGGGGGGAGAAGGGCCAAGTAGGTCCATTCCCCACTGGGCGAATAGCCAGGCCGCCTTGGTCATTGACATGAGAGTCGCCGGCTGGTGTGACACATGAGCATGATGTTGACATCGTTCGTATTTTTGCACATAGGTCTGAGCATCCTTTCGTATGGTCGGCTAGTAGTAGCCCTGTCTGAGGATTTTTTGAGCGAGTGTGTGGGCCCCGATATGTTCTCCACACACTCCCTCATGTACCTCGGCGAGCATCGTCTGTACTTTGCTCGGGCGGAGGCATCGGAGCAGAGGTCGGCTGAAGCCTCTCCTGTAGAGGCACCCATTTATCATGCAATACTAGGATGCTAATCGCTTTATCCGATGCGCCTCCGTAGTTAGTTGAGCCAACATTCCCCTGTTTCTACTATCGCTACCTCGGGCGTGTTGATGGAAGGTTGGGTTAGCTTGGTCAACTAAATAGTTTCTTCACAAGTGTTTTGGTCTGAAGCGAGCTTCGCTAAGGAGTCTGCACGAGCATTTTCGATTCATAGTACTTTAGCGATGGAGAAATGCCAAAAGGTGTTGATCAATCACCGTGCCTTGGCCAGGTATTTCGCCATGGTGTCATCTCGTGCCTCAAACTCTCCACGGACCTAGCCAACTACCAGTTGGGAATCGGTGAAGGTCTCGACCTTCTCCACTTGGAGTTCCGCTGCCAGCCTCAACCCAAAGAGCAATGCTTCGTATTCTGCCTCATTGTTGGTGGCCCTGAAGTCGAGGCGAAGGGCTTGTTCATATACTTGGTTGGTGGGACTTTCTAGTACGAGGCTAGCACCCCCTCTCTTGGCGTTGGCCGACCCATCCACATACAGTTACCAAACCGAGAGCGCATCAACTGGATCATTCATAGGAGTAAGTTTGACAAGGAAGTCCGCCATCACTTACACTTTTATGGCCGTCCTAGGTATGTATTCGAGATCAGACTCCTCTAGCTCGATCGACCACTTGAGCATATGGCCTGCGACATCAAATTTTGATAAGATTTGACGGAGTGGTTGGTCAGTTATTACCTTAATAGAGTGCCCTTGGAAATATGGTCTAAGTCTTCTTGTGGCCATCACTAGTGCTAGGGCCAACTTCTCGACCGGGGGATATCGCTCCTCAAGACCATTGAGGATGTGACTCAAGAAATAAACTAGCCTTTGAGTGTGACCAGGACCGAGCTAACGACCACTGTTGACGCTGCTAAGTATAGTCCGAGGGGTTCCCTTGGGGAAACTATAAATAGCTAAGGTAGCTGGGAGAGATGTGCCTTTAGTTCTTGAAAAGCTTCTTCACACTGAGGCATCCACAAGAAATCTTTGGCCTTCTTTAGGGTGCAAAAAAATGGACAAGTTCTATCACCAACCCCAGAGATGAAATGACTCAAAGCTGCGAGTTTTACGATAAGCTACTGTACTTCCTTCACCATTCGGGGGGATCTTATTCGGAAGATCACCTCTATCTTCTCAAGGTTGGCATCGATTCCTCATTGGTGGATCATGAAACTGAGGAATTTTCTCGACGTGACCCTGAAGACACATTTGCTGGGATTGAGTCGCATTCTGACGCATCATATGGTCCGGAACGTTTATGTTAGATCTCTTAAGTGGTCTTCTAAGGCTTTGCTTTTTACAATTATGTCATCGATGTAAACCTCCATGGTGTTACTGATCTGGTCCTTGAACAGGCGGTTCACCATTCTCTGATAGGTGGCGCTTGCATTTTTCAATCCAAACGGCATCGCTTTGAAGCAGTATATGCCGACATACGTGATGAAGGTAGTGTTCACCCGATCTCGAGGTGCCATGCGGATCTGATTGTATCCCGAATACGCATCCATGAAGGAAAGCATTTTATGGCCTGATGTGACGTCCACCAATTGGTCAATGTGAGGTAGGGGGTAGCAATCTTTTGGGTAGGCCCGATTAAAATCGATATAGTCAATGCACATCAACCAATTTCCATTGATTTTTTTGACCAGTACCACGTTGGACAACCAAGTCGGGTACGTGACCTCTACAATGAAGTTGGCTTCAAGTAGGCATGCCAGCTCCTCCTTGATGACTCTTTGGTGCTCCGGGGTGAACCTTCTCAACTTTTGTTGACTGGTTGAGCACCGGGGGTTATATTGAGGTAGTGTTGTGCCTTATCTGGGTTAACACCGGGCATCTCTTCCAGGGTTCATGCAAACAGGTTGGCATTCTTTTCTAGAAACTATATTATCTTGACTTGTTGTTTACTTAAGAGCGTCGAGCCGATCTTTAAGGTTTTGTCAGGCTACCTGGGGTCGGTGACAATTTCCTTCACGCCTTTGACCAGTTCGAGGTTCAAAGTGAGTTTGCTAGGTCCTCTCGGGTTGGTCCCCGGGCTCATCATTCTGGGTTTCTTTGGGAGTGTGGTGGTAGTCAAGTAGCATTGCCGAGACTCCCATAGGTCGCTATGGGCCTCATTGACTCCCGCATTAGTCAGGAACTTCATGGAGTGGTGGAATGTCGACACCACGGCCCTCAACCTGTTGAGGGTTGGTCACCCAATTATAGCATTATAAGCCGAAGGGAGGTCGACCACCATAAAAAGGACCATTAGTGTCTTGGTGCGTGGCTCCTCGCCAATCGTCAATGGTAGGGTCATCATTCCGAGAGGGGTGATTGAATCTCCAGTAAACCCTATCAATGTAGAGGTCAGTGGGGTTAAATCTTGGTCGGTTAGACCTAGCTTCTGGAATACTTCAAAATATAAAATGTCCATGGCACTCCTTGTGTCTATCATTATCCTCTTAACTCGAGCGTTGGCGATGCGTACAGTGACGACCAGGGCGTCGTCATAATTCGGATACTCTTCTCCCTCCAGTTGGAAATTGATTTTGGGGTCAGGGCGGTGCCTCGACCTCTTCTCAACTACGGCCCTAGCATAGGCCTTGCTGCCAATACGCTGTCTCCACCCACAGCCGGTCCACCGACTATAATGTTGATCTATCATTTGACTGGGTCTACTGGGCGTGTTTGTCGGTCTCTCTCCGATCGCCTGTTGGGGTGGTCTCCTTGCCTTTGGACATAATGACCAAGGTGTCCTTAGCGGATCAAGTCTTTGATTTAATTCTTTAGGTCTTGACACTCCTCGGTGTCGTGGGCCGTATTCATGATAGAAACAACAATATCTGCCCCAGTCCCTTTTCTCAGGTTGAGTCTTGATGCGGTTTGGGGTGCCAAGAGCCCATTCCCCCTTATTTGGAGGAAAATCTCGGTCCGTATGGAGTTGAGAGGAGTTGTCGAGGGTCGTGAGCGATTGAAGTCTGGCCCCTCTATCCTCTTCCTTGACGGTCCCGAGGTGGGTCCTCGGGGTTGTTCCATTCAGGGATGCTTCTGCTCCTCTCTCTTTCTAGTGATCAGAGTTTTGGTAGCGATGAAATGGTTTGCCCTCCGCATTATCTCGGGGACTATGGTCGAAGGTTTTTTTACCAAATACTAGAACAATTTAGATAGGCGTATTCCCATTAGAAAGGCTTAGATAACTAAAGAGGGATACACATTGGGGGATCGCTCATGTTTCGGTGGTGAATCTATTGACGAACTAGGCGAGGGGCTCCTCCCTTCCTTGGGTGATGCTGAGGAGTGAGACTGCTATGGGCTTTGGTCGAGCGTTGGCCAGAAAGTTTTGTTCATGTTTCTTCACAAGCTAGTCGAAGGAAATAATGGATGTCGGCTTGAGATGACTGTGCCACGTCCGAGCTAGTCCCCTCAAGGTGGTCAGAAAAACCCAACACATGAGCACATCAGACAAGTTGTACAATTCCATTTGAGCTCGAAAGGCCACCACATGCTTGGTCGGATCCAAGCTTCCGTCATATGACTCTAAGATGGGTAACCTGAAGTTGGTTGGTACCAGCTTGTCTCGTATCTCCAGGGCAAATGGTGCTTTATATTTGAGGTTCTCCCCAGCCTCTTCTTTTGATTTGGTAACATCCTTATGTACTTCATCAAGCCATTCATTAACACATCGAAGCTGCATTTGGAACGAGTTGGTCGAGTCCGACGACAAGGTGTCTGGCTCCTGCGGGGTGTGCTCCTCCCCGAGGTGCAGAGTGGACGATTTCTCTGGGATGATCAAAGGGGTCTCATACTAGGCCTCAGGAGGATTTTATTCCGTCGAGCAAGGTCGGGTTGGCGCTGATGCTCCCGAGACCCCCTCGGTTGGTCGGGGGTTGCTGAGGCTCTGGTTAGGGAGGGATCGTTGTCTGGGCAAGCTAAGGAATATGGGGGAATGATAGCCAGTATCATCCCCATTAAGGCCTACACTTGATGGGCTAGTCCGAGGAAGGCCTCCGCGGTAACTTCTTGTGGTGTGGTGTGACCCGGAGTGGTGAGCCTAGGATCGGTAAACAACCTCCAGTATTTATCGGGAGTTAGGGTAGACTGTCTCCCATCGACAAGCCCCAAATGGGGGGCCGAGGGTGCAGCCATAATCTGAGGCATGGTCATGGCAGTTGGGGTAGGTGGAACTACTTCCTCGGTCACCTGACTGGGGAACAGATTAGAGATGCAATCTTATGACATAGGCTCTCCTTCTAGCATCAAAATGTTGGGGTCGTCCCGCAATGTTGGATGACGGGTCACCCGGATGAGGTCTCTCGTGTGCGCTGGATTGCCTCCATGGTCCGGTGACATGGCAGCTCCACTCCACTCTTCAAGCAGCTTTCTTAGTAGGTCGGTGATAAGTCCTACAAAAGACCCAGTCCGAGCTGTTTGGGCTCGGTTGAGTCCCTCCGATGATCCAGTCAGGGGTTGATCCAATGAGGAGATTTGGTTCTGTCTCTCACCCCTAGCGCGGAGGTGGTAAGGGGACATTTATACCTGCATAGACGAGTTAGTCATATGTGGGCCACGTCATCGCTACTGTACCTGACAAGTCGCCAACCGCCTATTGTTAGGAGCACTATTCTCTAGTCGGTTGCTACATCTGTCCTGACATGTTGTCTTTCGCCAGCTATCAGGGATCAGGGGGTACTGTTCACTGATCGGTTGTTGTGCCTGCCCTGACACGCCACCAGTCATTAGTTATCAGGGGTCAGGGGGCATTGGTCGAGGGCTGATCTGACACGTCGACTCTGCTATGTCACCCTTTATCAGGGGGGACAATTAGCTGGGTGCAGGACTGTTAGAGGATGTACTGAGGTAAGATCAGGTGCGCGATACAGACCCAATATAATTGAGTCGTGATGTGACTGAGATAAAAAGGTGATATTCTTTATCTTATTGGATTGATCATTATTAATCCCATCACCTGAATAAAGATAATGCATACTTGTAGCACATGCATCTCCTCAACCTGTTAACATCTGCAGGACTAGAATGCCCGCTGGTACCACATGGGAAGATACGTTTTTTAGCAGAGAAGGAAATGTCACAGTCCACAATTCATAATATATTTTTATTATTTTTCTTATACACTAGTGAATAAGAAAGTCAAAATCATTCCTTCCGTTTGCTTAGTAATTACTCGATAACTCTACTTTTATGTTCCAATGCATCATAAAACAAATAAATAATATAAATATAAACATAAGAAAGAAAAGAAAATTTTATGTAATTCTTTTTGTGCTCCCGCTACATCTCTTTCTTCTTTATTTTAACTGAAGAGTGTTCCATCCTTTCTTTTCTTACCAGCAAACAACAATTGCCTTGTAGTAGATAAGATTTTTTTTAGAGAAAATTTCGCTAATCAGTTAAGAAAAATTATCTTCCTTAATCTATATAAATAGATGATATATCAATAATTTTTCATCGGACTTTACTATTATGTTTCATTCTATCATGGTTTTAGAGTTGCTTGCCCAAGTGCAGGCTCTCTTCTCACTATGCTCCTCACTGAGTCCCTACAATATCTCTTCATCGGTGAAACTATTTTCTTCCCTCTTTTTGGCTATAATTTACTAGATTGTGTTGATGGCTCTCTCAATTGCTCACCAACAATGATCAACATCTTAAGAGAACTCAGTCTAATAACAAATCTAACCCATAAACTGTGGTTATACTAAGATCGTCTCATTCTCCAAGCAATTCAAGTCTTTATTGTTGGATCCATCATCCCACTCATATTTTCTTATGCTACCACTGCGGAAGTATGGTGCAAGTTGCAACTTCCTTAGTAAATCACTCATGTACTCACTTGCTTGGTCTCCTCTCCAATCTAATAAAAACAAAATAAGAGAGAAGTATTATCGTTGATTATCTATAAAATATAAAAATTATTATCGATGAACTAGTTTGATAGGTCATTCCCTTGGTGATGAGGAAGTCATCATCTACACCCCTCAATGGCCTGCGAGATGAGTTCAGAGAACTATTAGCAATAATTTGGGCACATGATTCACTGATGTCATTTGAAGAACTCTATGACAAGTTGACTGACTAAAAGATATATTTGAAGCGTGAAGAGAGATTGCAAGGACCAACCATTATGGCTCAAGTCAATCAAAGGTACAAGAGGAAAAGTAACTAGTATAACAATAATGTCCATCAAAGTTTGACCAAAATGCCTCCTGAACCTATGAGCACCAGCCAAACCTCCCCTCTTCCATATCCTTAACATTTCAATCCCAACATCAATAACTATCAAGGTGGCAACTTCTAGCCACGATGCCCTGCCCATACAAATCAATAACAAGTCGCTTGCTAATTGTGTGATAAAGTCAAACACTCTATAAAAGTCTGTTGATCTCGATCCAAACTTCCTAATCCATCAAATTGGTCTCAAGCGAATCTCATGACTACTCCTACTACTATTCAACATAATTAGATCGTGGACTCTAGTGACTCTCATTATATCACCTTTTATCTACAAATCTTGTTCATCCACAACAACTATAGCAGAAATGAAGATATCATCATCGATAATGGTAAATAATTCCTATTACTTATACTGGTTCCATAATGCTTAATTCACATATCACAACTATTACACTCGATCATATTCTATGTGCACCACACAATATAAGAAACCTCATTTCTATTTCTTAATTTTGCAAACAAAATAATACTTCAATTGAATTCTTTCCCTGACTTTTTTTTTGTTAAGGATTTGAGTACAGGGGCATCCTTGGTCGCAAGCTAAAATAAATACAATATTTATAAGTATTTGTTAGCTCTATAAATAACCTAGCCTATTGCTCACTCTTTAATTGATGCTCCAATTGATTTATGGCATCGTCCTCTTAGTCATCCATCATCCTCTAACTAGTAGAAATTACTTTCTTACTATTCTCTTCCTACTTTTAAATCAAGTAGTATTATAACTTATTGTGATACTTGTCTTAGCAATAAAAGTCATACACTACCCTTTGGAACATCCTCTATATCTTGCTCTAAACTGTTTGAAATTATTTATACCGATGTTTGGGGCCCTACCCCAATCATTTCTTTTGATAAGTTTATGTTTTATATTATTTTTATAAACTATTTCACTAAGTACATATAGTTACATCCTCTCCATCATACATCTAAAGTTTTAATAATCTTTACCAATTTTAAAAAGTTGATCAAGAACTTCTTTCAGTCTATAATTAAAACAGTCTACTCTGATGACGAAGGTGAATATCAAGCCTTCGTATCCTACTTGTCAGATTGTGATATACAACATCTCAAGTCACCCTTACATACTCCTCAACTAGTTGGCTCTCTTAAATACAAACATCGACACATAGTTGAAACTGGTCTAATACTTCTATATCAAGCCTCAATACTATCAACCTTTTGGCCAGTAGCCTTTCAAACTACAATCTACCTCATTAAGCGTATGCTCACTCCAATCCTACAATATCAATCATCATTTAAAAAATTATTTTACAAATATCTAAATCTTCATAAACTCAAATATTTGACTACTTATGTTATCCGTGACTACGTCCCTATGTCTTATATAAGATGACACCTAGATCTCAACATTGTGTCTTCATCGTATACTCTCTCGAATATAATATCTTCTGATACTATGACCCTCATACTCATAAAGTCTTCATTTCATGTTACTTTTGTGGAGTCTACCTTTTTTTTTCAAAATCATGAGTCTCGTATCATGTATCCAACTCCAACAAACATGCATCATTGGAATACACCTCTGATGCCATTATCCGAGCCCTCAATCACACGTCTAGTCCTTACCCTCCGGACCCATACTCTCTTGTTACTCTAGTTTCGTAGCTCCTCATTCCCTCCCCTACTTCTGCATAAGTTTCTCCTATTAATGAATCATTGCCTTTAGAGACATAACCACTATCTTTACCTTCTCTTAGACCTAGTGCTACTAAAGTCCCTCAACCTGACTTTAACTGGTTTGTGACTCTCCACCACCTATACCAACTAAAAATCTTATAGCACCTAGGCATCCTATGATAACTAGCTCTAAAAGTGATATATTTAAACCGCGGCATATCCTTAACTTGCATGCTAGCACAAAATCTTCACTTGAGACCATTAAACCCACCTCAATTATTCAAGCTCAAAAATCTCCATACTAGCATAAAGCCATATGCAAAGAATGTGATGCTCTCCTCCATAACTCTATATGGACCTTTATTCCCTTTCATCATATACAAAATATCATTAGTATAAATGAGTCTTTCGAATTAAGCAAAACCTAGACGGATCAGTTGCCATATATAAAGCATGTCTAGTAACCAAAGGGTTTAATCAATGACCTAGTGTGAACTTTATAGAGACATTCAGTTCCATTGTTAAACCCACAACAATTTGACTTATCTTGAGTTTGGCCATCTCGAAAGGCTAGCACTTACGATAACTAGATGTTAACAATACCTTTTTACAGAGGACTCTAACTAAAGATGCCTTTATGCAACAACCTCTTGGCTTCATCCATCTTAGTATCTAAAGCATGTTTGTAAACTACAAAAAGCTATTTACGAACTTCCTTAAGCTTTAAAAGCTTAGTATACTAAATTTGGCTTATTTTTTTAATTATATTGGCTTCATCAACTCTAAGTCGGATGCCTTATTATTTCTAAGACAACAATATGGATACACAATATATATTTTAGAGAATGTTAATGATATTATTATCACAAGTAATAATCCTATGGAGGTCCAGACATTCATCAATTAATTGGCAGATTGATTCTCTCTCAAAGATCTAGGAACCTTGAGCTACTTTTTAGGAGTAAAAGTAGCTTATACATCTTCAAAACTCTTCCTTTCATAAAGAAAGTATATTGAAGATTTATTATCAAAAACAAACATGCAGGACGCGAAATAGATTACAACTTCCCTCTCTACAAATGAATCACTCAAATTATATGATAAAAATCCTGCTACAGACCTTACTCGATACCAACAAATAGTTCGCTCCTTATAGTATTTTGCTCTAATCCATTCAGACATATAATTTACAATCAATAAATTATCATAATTCAGATATCAACCATCTACTACATATTGATTTGTAGTCAAATGAATTCTGTGATATATAAAGGGGACCCTCAATCATGGCTTTTTTTTTCATAAATACTCCTTACTTCATCTTCATGCCTTTATCGATGCTGATTGGGTAGAGAACTTTAATGGTAAAATATCTATATCGAGGTATCTTATTTTCCTTGGAGCTAATTCAATCAGTTAGAGTTATAAGAAACAAAAAATAATCACACGATCTACAACTAAAGTTGAATACTATGCCATCGCCATCGCTATAACATAACTCAATTGGGTCATAAATATGTTCAAGGAACTTAACATCACCTCTACTCTTACTCCAACAATATATTGTCATAATGTCGAAGCCACCTACCTCTACACCAATATAGTGTTTTACTTCCGTATAAAACACATTACCATTGATTTTCACCTCGTGAAAGAGGATGTTGTAAGATATCAACTATGTGTTTCTTATGTATATATGATTAATCAACTAACAGACTCACTCATGAAGCCTCTCGCCCACAAATTCTTTTTACTGCATCGGTCCAAGATTGGCATCCTTGATAGGAGTTCAATCTTGCGAGGGCATGATAGCATATAAGATTTTCCTAGCTGTATGAGAAAATCTCATTGATCAGTTGAGAAAAATCATCATCCTTAACTTATATAAATAGATGAAATACCAATAAACTTTCATTAGGCTTTACCATTATGTTTCATTCTATCATTCTCATTTTAATTTATAATTCACGTAGTGCTCCATTTAAATCTTTATAGGGGCTAAGTTGTCCTATAATTCCATACAAAAGAAGAGTTTTTTTTTTATTTGCATGTATAGAGAATTATTATAACATCAAATCTATTTCTACTATGTAGCATCATCTAAGGAGGTTTCTTAAACAAAGTAAAACGTCAACATCTTGATTTTATATATAAAATTTATAATCAATATAAATATAAATCAGTAATTGATTCTCATCATAATGCTACGTGATGAGATAACTAGGTTGTTAACTTCGTTAAACTAAACTACTAATTGAAATAAATTGATAACAGTATGTCCATCCAATTTTTACAAGTCAATCTTAATAATAACCTAAACTTCTAATCAAGATATTTAAATTAAAGTTGATACTCAAGTCTTAACCTACTTGTGACATGAAATTAATCAAAGTATAATAAACTTTTCTAAATAAGGGTTTGACATCGGGCTAACATTACCTAGATTAAGACTAGTATATTGTATATGAGGCATGGCTCAATGATCGCTCCATGCCATAATATGTCATCTAATCCTATCAATGAATAATCCTTTATTACTAAACCTTTGGATATCTTTAATACTATGTTAATATCAATTATCACAACCAAATTGATAACCGACATATTAACTTTCTTGAACTCAAATTATTGATCAAAATAATTAATTAAAATAATAAGAATATATACATTAAATCTTTATAAATTAATTTTATTTTAATCCATTTTAAATATAAAACTAATACGTTTGTTAGAAGACACTATTTAGAAGCACTTCACTTATCTAACCAATAAAGTGTGGATCTGCACATGCCTGCAGGCTAAAAACACATACATACTGATATTTCTTAGAAGATTCTTTTTTCGGTGCCAATGACATCATAACTCAATCATGCTCTGTATTTTATTTTAGGAAACTTCAACCTAATCATGCTCCTTCAGTAGATTTAGGTTTAGGGTTAGATTGTACGGGTCTCAAACTATGTTCTTGGTGGCCTTGAAGGCTTCTACGCTTCCTGACCCTCCCAAGTTACAGACTCACCCACCTATGAATGCACTACCACCTTCTTTCCTCTCCTCCAACCTCTTCAGTGTGACCCATGTTCAATGAAAACATTGCGTTAACTAAGAAACAATACAGGAATCCTTAGGTCAGGGGGAAGGAACACCGGTGAAGTCATAAGGAGGAGACTGCTCTCGAGGTTTAATATTCAAAGCCGATGTCATCTCTCACGGACTGATTACTACCATGTAATAGGACATGATCCACACATTTCAGATCTATGATTCAATCCACCTAACATAGTCATTGCTCAAGGAAACTAAGCTAAACATTTAGAAAACCACGAACGACTAGGTCTCAACAATGTCAGTCATCAAATCGAGCACAATCTCATGAAAACTTGCGCTATGTACCAAGTTAGGTGCCCTGGCCCTCTCTCTCTCTCACTCTCTCTCTCTCTCTCTTTCTCCCTCTACCTCTCCATAGGAATGATGTGTGTGCACATGTGTAGCTGACTTGTCAAACGAGTTTCTCCTATTCAGCCAAAATGTGGTATGCCCAATCACCAGTCATCAATTAATCATGTCTAAACTTCAAAATAGGGTGACAAAATACGATTAATTTTTACAGTTTTTGTGGTAACAAGTCATTCACATTTATAAAATGATGTCACTGTACGTCGTTGTCAATCGACCATGCATGACTATCATGTTATAACTGACCATATTAAATGATAATATATTTTTTTATGTATGTAATATTTTAAGCAGGAAAGGGTGGTAGAACCCTAAGCCATGGGTAGTGGTTGTAGCACATCCATGTGCACCGACACCGAAGTCAATTACATAAACCGTGTGGCTTGTGATTCACATTAAAGTGCTTAATAATTGAAGGAATTTTTTCTTTAGATATATGACCTTAGAAAGTACAAGTAAAAGGGAAATTAATATATAGGACACTTGCGTATATTTTATGAATAAACCTATTAGCCAAATATTTTATATGTGAGATGAAAATTAAAAGAGGATTAAGGTGTAATCCAACATTGCGTATTGAGGGATGGAAAGAGTCAATCGGTGACATATTAAACTTGACTCATGACTAATCAATCATAGTTTAAAATTTTGGATTGGGCGATGTCCATAAATCACAGCCTCACTGATACAAGCTGTAAATTTTGTTCAAATGAATAAACACCAGCAAAAGTTCATATATTTTCGACGAATTCCATATAGAAAGAAGAACAGTATGACGTGCTTCTGGGTTTCGTTTCGAAATTTATTTTGTTTTTATTATTGTTCTTATTAATTACCTGTTGTTTCCCGTCATATGCTTCGACAGACCCGAAAGTAAAAAACAACCATAATGATATCTATATGATGAGACGGACCTAAAACTCAACGTTTTATTCGAATCAAAATAAATATTTTTTGGGAGTCCCAAAGATTTCCACGTGATTAGGATGCTGATGACTGGACCAGGAATATTTATGTGTAAAAGAGATCACTTATTCCTTTCGAACGTGATGACTGGAACCCAATGGGCCAGAATTGAGAGTCAACATAGCCAACTAGAATCAAATTGAACCCAGTCTCGTCTACGTTGAAGTCTTTGGGGCGAGATGACATTACAAGGATTAACTGTTATGTGAATGTTACCAGTCTCGTCTACGTTCCTATAGGCACCAAACTTGTAACAGATTCAATTGAAACACTTTCCTCTCCGGCACCAGACTAGAAATTTCAAGGACTATCCTCGTGTTCAAAATTCTGAAAATACTCTCAATAATTTCAGAAATTTCAAGGACTAGAAATTCTGAGCATGTCCTTATTTTTAAAAATAATAATTAATTAAATAGTTTAATTAATTATTATATATATCTTGTAATCCTACATATGATGTGATGTACATGTGATATATGATGTGGATGGATGATTATGAGCCAAGTGTTGTGATGTGTATAATTATAATTATTATTATTATTGGGACCTGCGAGTCTGTGTTTTTCTCATTTATTGTTGGGCCTGCTTGCCTGTGATTATTTGTAATTACATGGAGGTTACAGCGGGACCCACGATGTCATAGCGGAAGATCACGACGCATGGTGATGCAATGATCCGATGGAACTAATGATGATGAAATCAACAATCACAGGGTATGGAGATGCGCCAATGCACACATAGATCCTATTGTGAGTGATTAGGCCCACTGGCTCGGGCTTAATCATATTAGGTGACGGCTCATAATCATCCAGTGTGGCTTACATATATGATGTGTTATATACCTATTATATATATATATATATATATATATATATATATATATATATATTTGTATACGATGTAGATATATATTAAATATGTATATATGTGACACGACATATTAGGAGACTAATACAAAAACCCCTCCTAATATTAAGTCGGTAAGCATGAGGCAATAAGATTGACCCACATGGCCTTCCATCGTTATAGGAAGAAATTGAATCACAACATAGGTTGAGTTGGTTGAGTCTCTCGAGGCTCACCTATCTACGTGATCGAGATCTTGCCTACGACATAGAAATGCCACCGGTGACCTGAGGACATGGTATGCTCGGTCGAGTCCCTCGAGGGCATATCATCGAATCAGACTCATCTTGTAATGATGGTTATAACTTAACTGAACATTATGGTTGGTCGAGTCTCTTGAGACTATGATGATTTAGAGGCCGAACATGACGGGAATCATAAGGAGTTGTGATTGGCAAGAGTTGCCCACCTTTTGGGATTAGTGTAATTGATCGAGTCCCTCGAGGTTGTATTAAGACGCCAATTGGATCTCGATCCCCACTAGGAGTCTACTGGAGACTTTCATCTTACGTGTTGAGGGTGTCGCGTGATTCACTAAGAAAATAGTGGGAGTACATTAAGATAGAAGTCCATATCTTAATTAGTACTTTCTGTAAAATCTGTATGTTATTTATTTTTTGCTATATCTTGTTTTGTCAGAAATATATCGCTCACAACTGCCTCACTGGTCTAAACTATACAGATTAGCTCTGTAATTTGAGAATTATTCTCACGGTGGAGAAAATCATATATGTCCTTGATACAATTGTGCCCACGCTGGAAGAAGGGACAAGCGAGGATGAGATCGCTCACTATGTGAAGTACACATATGATTCCATGTTGGCAAAATGTTATACGTTAGCCTCCATAACTCCTGAGTTACAAAGGTAACATGAGAGCATGGATGCAGATTCTATCCTTCTTCATCTCTACCAGCTGTTTGAGAAACAGAGAAGAACTCAAAGATATAAGCTATTTAAGAGACTCTTCTGAGATAGGATGACAAAAGGGACATCGGTTAAGAACCATGTCTTAAAGATGATAGAGTGAATTGAGAAACTCATAGGTCTAGGAATAGTCTTAGAGGATAACCTGTGTATTGATCTTATACTTTAGTCCCTACCGGATTCCTTTTCTCACTTCATCATGAATTTTAACATGAGAAAGTTTGAGATGACTCTTCCTGAGCTCCTCAATATATTGAGGGAAGCTGAGAGTGCCACCAAGAAGGAGAAGTCAGTTCTCTATATTGGTGAGATCAAAAAGAAAAGGAAGGCTAGCAAAACCCTTAAGAAGAGCAAGGGCAAAGAAAGACTAGGTAAGACAAAGGTTGCCAAGAAATACACGGAAAAGGACAAAAGACAATGCTTCCTCTACGGCCAAGACGGGCATTGGAAGAGAAATTGTAAGGACTACCTTGCAGAGAAGGTGAAACAAAAGCTTAGAGAAGCTTTAGGTATATTCATGATCAGTCTCTACTTATTAGATTTTTATGATAACACATGAGTATTAGATACTGAGAGTGTTTATCATATATGCAATTCATTGCAGGTTCTGGCAAGACCTAGGAGATTGGCTAGAGGCGAGATGGACCTCAAGATGGGCAATGGAGCAAGAGTTGCTGCAGTTGCTGTTAGAGAGGTCACCCTACATCTGTCTGGTGGAGCTATTATTGTATTAGATGCATGCTATTTTATTTTTTTATTATCAAAAATATTATTTCTATCTCTTGTTTGACAATTAGTGGGTATAAATTAGTTTTTTAGAATAATAGTTGTTCAATAATTATGTATGATGAGATCATCACTAGAGGGATCTTTATAATGGCTTATATGTATTAGACACTTTTTCACATATTATGAATATAAATATGTCTAGGAGAAAAAGAGATGAGGTAAATAATGCATACCTATGGTATTGTAGGCTAGGTCATATACATGAGGGAATGATTCAAAAGTTGCTGAAAGATGGATACTTAGATCCATTTGACTATGAGACATATACAACTTACGAACCTTGCCTTCGTGGGAGGATGACCAACTCTCATTTTAGTGAAACTGGAGAGAGAGCTACCGAGTTATTGGAACTCATACATAGTGATGTATGTGGTCTCATGTCGACTCAGGCTATAGGTGGTTACTCATGCTTCATTACATTCACTGATGATTTCTCTAGGTATGGACACATGTACTTTATGAAGTATAAATCTGAGGCCTTCGAGAAATTCAGGGAATATAAATGAGGTAGAGAATCAAATTGAAAAGAGTATTAAGACTCTTCAATCAAATCGAGGAGGAGAGTACTTGAGTACGGAGTTCACCCATTTCCTCAGGGACAATGGGATTCTATACCAATGGACACCTCCTTATACACCTCAGCTCAAAGGTGTATCAAAAAGGAGGAATCGTACGCTATTAGACATGGTGTGGTCTAGGATGAGTTTTACTGACCTACCCATCTCATGCTAGGGGTACGCTCTAAAGACTGCAACTTACTTTCTGAATAGAGTTTCATTAAAGTCGGTAGTGTCTACACCATATGAGATATGGAAAGGAAAGAAGCTCGATCTTAAGATTGTTAAGATTTGGGGCTTTCCTACACACGTTAGAAGATACAACTTTGATAAGTTGGAATCAAAGACAGATTGGTGCACATTCATGGGATACCCAAAGGAAACTTATGGGTATTATTTCTATCATCCTGAGGACTGAAAGGTCTTTGTTACCAAGAGAGTTGTGTTCCTTGAGAATGAACATATTCTTGGTGGAAACAGTGAGAGTGAGATAAAATTGAGCGAGGTTGGAGAACCTAGCTCAAGCACCATTCTAGAGCCCGAGTCTATTCAGGTACCTAACACATAAATTTCAATTTTATGTAGGTCTAGTAGAGTATCTCACCCTCTTGAAAGATATGTGAGACATATCAATGGAGATGACTCTCAAGATATTGATCCTCATACTTACAATGAGGCTATTATAAGTATAGAAGCCATAAATTGAGATGGATTCTATGTACTCTAATAAGGTTTGGAACCTTGTGGATGCACCTGAGGGTATTATACCCATCAGCTACAAATGGATCTTCAAGAAGAAGATCGGAGTGGATGGAAAGATAGAGACCTATAAAGCAAGGCTGGTAGCTAAAGGATATCGTCAAAGACAAGGAGTTGACTATGATGAAATATTTTCACCTGTAGCCATGCTTAAGTTCATTAGAATTATTTGGGCTATTACAATACACTATGACTATGAGATCTGGTAGATAGATGTCAAAACAGCATTCCTCAATGGCAACCTTGAGGAGGAGGTGTATATGATACAACCAGAGGGATTCGTATCCAAAAAGAGTTCAGGTAAAGTATGCAGGTTGCTTAGATCCATTTCTGGATTGAAGCAAGCTTCCCAAAGTTGAAATATAAGATTTGATGAGGTGATCAGATCTTATGACTTTGTTCAGAATGAAGATGAGCCTTGTGTGTACAGGAAGGTAAGTAGAAGCGCTATCACCTTCTTGGTGCTATATGTGGATGACATCCTAATCATTGAGAATGATATAGGAATGCTCTCCACATTAAAGGCTTGGCTATCCAGAAACTTCTCCATGAATGACTGAGGGGAAGCATCATATATTTAGGGGATCCGGATCTATAGAGATAGATCCAAAAAGATGCTTGGCTTATCCCATTCTAGGTACATAGACTCCATTATCAAAAAGTTTGGCATGAAGAATTCCAAGAAAGGTCTCATACCGATGAGACATGAAATATCACTTTCTAGGAGTATATCATCAAAGACTCCTGAAGAAAGGGTAGATATGGATAAGATACCTTATGCCTAAGCGATAGTGTCTATCATATATGCGATGCTATGTACAAGGCATGATATATCACATGCTCTGAGTGTCACGGGAAGGTATCAGGCAGATTCAAGTTTAGAACACTAGAAGATAGTAAAGCGTACCCTTAAGTGCTTGAGAAGGACTAAGGATCTTTTACTAGTATATGGAGGAGGTAGTCTCCAGGTTGCAGGCTATGCGGACTCGAGTTTTAGTCCGACATTGATGATAGCAAGTCAAATTAGGGTATGTTTTCACCCTAAATAAAAGAGCAGTAAGCTAGAAGAGTTCCAAGCAAGATACTACTATTGACTCCACCACAGAGGCAGAATACATTGTTGTAGCAGAAACAACAAAGGAAGGGGTGTGGATGAAGAAGTTCATCAAGGATTTGGGAGTCATACCAAGCAACATGGAGCTGACTCCCATATATTGTGACAGTGATAGTGACAGGACGATAACTCTAACAAGGGAACCCAGGTCTCATCAGAATTATTTTGAGGAGGTTCCATCTGATTAGAACGATCATGACCCGAAAAAGATATAGCAATGAAAAAAGTTTTATCCAAAGATAACATTACAAATTCATTGATGAAGCCGTTGGCTCAGATTGTATTTAAGCGTCATAGGGGTCTAATGGGGATTAGACACATAGGTGATTAGCTTTTGGTCAAGTGGGAGATTGCTAGTTACAGTGCCCTGCAAGCTAATCATGTGAGTGATGACACGTGTAACACGATGATTAATCTTTTTGCTTATTATTAATGTTGGCATATTCTCATATTATATTATCTATAGCAAATATACTGTGATTAATGTTTACTTATGATCTGTGCAATGGGAATCAGATCATGATGAGATTACGATAATGAGATCGATTCACCTTTAAACACAGATTTTAAATAATCTTGATCATAGGTTACTCGAGAGGGACATTGAGATAATCGGACAGATCAATGTACTATATACTCATCCATATGATGGAGGCGATTGGTCTCACAGCCACTTATGTGGAGACACTAAGGATATAATACACATGCTCATTGGAGAATGAGTTCACTAATTGATCCGCTTATAGAATACTATATGGTTGATGATACATAATACCATAAAGCGATTCTATAGTCTCAGTTGTGTATCTGGTCCTTTGACTTGAGACACTAAGGATGTCTTGTATGAGTACTCCTTTCTTTAACATCAGATTTACAGGTTTGGAAAGTTTCAGATTTTATACAGTTAGTTATCAAGATTGGTAGATAACCTTACGAAGGCAATTGAATGTCAATAGAGGATCATCCACTCTCAGTGTCATGAGAGGAATATCCCATATATGCTTGCTCAGACAAATCCCTAACCAGGGTTATTCGAATTGAGAGAGAAAGAGTTCTTCGAGAGAATCAGATTATAGCAAGATTATGATGGATTCTGTATGTGGCTTGATAGTATCATGTCCAATATACGGTCTCTAAGATATTATTTAGATGAGGGATTATAGATATATGGTAACTATGAACAAATAAGTCTGATAGATTTGATCCCCCCTGTACAGTCTGGGGACTATGGCGCAGTAGCCTAGTACGACCATAGTCGATGAGTCGAGTGAATTATTATGGGAATAATAATTCACTATATTAGAAGGTGTTTTGATGGGAGTGACTTACAGCCAGCTCGGTATCGGGCCTAGAGGGTCACACATATATGGTGGATGCTTTAGTGAATAGAGGATTGGATGAAGATCCAGTTAGTCCCTATTCTCATTAGATGAGACTCTATGCTGATGGGCTCCTTGATTAAGACCTAATTAGAGGCTTAAGGAGATTATTGGATAGAGATCCAATAATACAAGGTTAGTAGGTAATTGGATGAAGATCCAATACCCACTAAGGCAGGAGCCCTAGGGTTTTTGGTGGCTCTCTATAAATAGGAAGGGAGACTCATGATTGATAGACTTCAACTTTAGCCACCACCTCCTATTCTCCTCCCTCCCTATACACAAGAGTTGCGAAATTAGATTTGAGGAGTTTCGCTGCAGAGATCCATCGTGTGGATACCGCTAGAGAGGTGGACGCTTGACCTCCTTCATCTTCTCCATCTGGATCTAGAATACAATGATGTACGATCTCCCTAGGTAAAATCAATCTCTCACACATCATGGTTTTTCGATTTTTACAGTTTTTCTCGTGACCCCAATCTTTTGTACGATGATTTGATCTACGTGAAAAATCGATTTTTATTTTAATTTCCGCTGCGTATGTGATTCTCCCGTTGAGATTTCCTAATACATAGATCAGAGGTCATCATCAAGGAGGTCTATGAGCAACATGGTCCAATCCTAGGAAAAGTCGTGGAAGTCACCTGAGATCTGGAAGTGTTGCATCAGCAACCATGGTGAGTTTGGCGGGATGTAACACTTTAGAAGTAGCTTATCTCTAGGGAAAAGGATGTAAGGATGTGTTATAGTTAAAAATAAGCATGACCAAATAATCCGTGTCTTTGTCATCTCTTAGGCGACCCTTTTATCTTCAACCTTCTAAGGTTGCAGGAAGCAATATGGCCGAGCAACATTTAGTAGAACTTTTTGGCCAGTTCAGTATAGGGGGGTCAGACAGCTTAAGAGGAGGTAGTCAGCTCGATTTGGTGGAGACGCCCAAAATTTCAACAAGTTATGGGAGAGGATTCTTATCTTCAATCTCATGAAACTCTTGAATTTGAGTTGTGAAACCATTGAATTCTTCTTTTGGTATCTCTTCCAAGTGTTGTGTTGTGGTTATAGTCGTTGGGCTCTCTCGTAGAATCACCTATTTTTCATTTCTGAAAAACTTTATGGTTAGCTTCGAAAAATTTCAGAAAACATCTTTAGTCATGGACAACCAATCAATGCTAAGCATTATATCAAAACCATCAAGAGGGAGGAGGAAAAAATCAGCAACTATGACTTGCTCCTATAGGATCAATTTTACCCATGGGCACTTCTAGTTGCACTTCAGAATTTGGTTGTTAGCTAGCTATATTGACTTCGAACCTACTGTAATCTTCTTTTTGGAGTTAATGCTCATAAAGTTGTGTATGCTCCCGACATCGATAAGGATGATGATGGACTACTACTCAAGAAACCCTTCGATCTATAATATTTGGAGGTTTGTGTAACCGACTAAGGTAAGGACTATGCGGGTGGCTGGTTATGGTGTATCTTTCTCATTCGGCTTGGGAGTCATATCTTCAAATTTGGGTTCTTCAAGGGGTACAATCATCAATGGTATCTCCTTTTTATATTGGTGTTATAGGCTCCATAGTTTATCATAATACCAACATAGGTCCTTTGTCGATCGGTCATGAAGCTCTTCTCTTATTAACTTTTTCGGCTAAGGTGGCTAGCTGGTGGTAGATGGGGCCAAGGGTCTCTGTGCTGGTGGTCATACGATGGCTTTGGTCCTCTGAGCATCTTGGTTCAATCTATCTTCGTGTAGTCGTGTGAAGGAGATGATTGCCTTAAGTGTGTATGGTTGTCGTGCTTTAACTTCTTCCCGAATCTCCGGTTTCAAGCTCTCAATAAATGCTTGTAATATTTATTTTTCAAACCAATCATAAGTTTGATTAGATAATCTTTCAAACATAGTTTGGTACTCTTGGATGGTGGAGGTTTGACAGATCATCGCTAGTTCTTTATTAAGGTTCTTGTAATAGATTGGTGCTGAAGGTTTATATGCTTTTGGTTGGGATGTGGCTCTCATGCTCTGAGCATCTTGATTGAGGTGCCCTTCTTGAAGTTGTGCGAAGGAGATTGATGTTGCCGAGGTGTAGGGCTGTTGTGCCTTAACTTCGCTTCTTATCTCTGGTGGATTCTTTTTGTAATCAGAATTTGCTCTATATTGTGATCTTCTTGGACTAGGTGATCGGCCCAATCTAAACTTCTCGAAGAGAGCATGTAATTTAGCATCCATTCATATCTCGAAAGCCTCCAATTTGGTTTTGAATAAGCCCACCAATGTCATGACGTAAAAGTCTTCAATCATATTTTCAGATCAAACGCAGGGGCAGCGGCATATTAATTTGATCTGCGGTTGAGGTGGAAGGTGGAGGCGTGTGAATTGCTTAGGAAGCTGGAGGTGGCTGAGATGGCTACATGGGCAGAAAGATCATTACTCTGATACCAGATAATAGAACCCCAGATGGAGTTCTATATAGATTTTAATCTTTGAGGGGGATCAACCCTTAGAATGTTATAGGGGTTCCTCCGTCTTAGTAGTTGGCCATATGATTGAATTGTAAATTTATCTTACTTTTTTAAAAGAGGTGAAGACTACATGCTTATATAGGGCTCTAAACCCTAGCCATAAGGGATACTTCCTAAGTAAATTCTTCCTTTTGCCCTCTCCTATAGCTACCATGCATAAATAAAAAGGGCGATGACTTAAGTAGCTGTACAAGCCATGTCCCTTTGTCAAAAATCCTAACCAATCAACCTGGTAAAAGGGGTGGTGGTTAGAAAACCCTAAAGTTTCAAATTAAATCCTAGTCATACTTTTTAATAGGATAAAATTAATTATGTTAAAAGTTATTATAATCTTAAAAATAATTTATTAATTATTTTTATAATAATTAAGATTTAATCCCTAGGATAGAATTGACTGATTGATATTGACAATCCAGAAAGTGGAGACTTTAAATTTTGGAGGCAGGTAGACTGCCTGGACGAGTCTGCGAGGCTCTTTCATGCCTTTGCCATTTATCTTAGACACCGACTTATTTAGACCACACAAGTGATCACAATGACATCACTGTCATGTTGACGAAGGGAATCGTGCAGTTGCAAGTTGCAAGTTGCAAATAATTGACAATGATTGCAGCCATCGCAGCCTCGAGACTTGACTTGTCAAACATCATCATTCTTTATTCTTATAAATTAAATAATAATAATAATTATTATTATTATTGACCTATGCAATCGTTGAAAAATTTGTGCACACAACGACTCTCAAGACAGTTATGGGCCCCTTGGAAAATGATGTCTCAGCACATCCTTGTCCGTCCATTTGTCTCCGATGCTGCTTGCCGGAAGTGAGTTGGTGATCCCACATCCTTTTATTGGGAAAGAACGATACATAATAATCTCACCTAATAGCGGACGGTACCTTGGGTGGCACAGTTTTAAGATTTAACGTTTCGTCGGGACAGAATAAGTGGACCTTTTGTCTCCTTTTTTTGTACCCGTACGTGGGACCCACATTGTAGGTTCGTCCTGATGTCCACTTAACAGGAAGGTTATTCCGCGGGTAGAGTTTTAACACGTAGGAAAGTAGTGCTTTTTGTCCTACGCCTATTATCCGAACACTGATAGAATCAGCCCCGACGACACTGAGCGCGTGTGATGGCCCAAGACACGGCCCCACTTCCTTGGGTCGCGCCGTGACAATTCTGCACGAGGCTCGCGTCATCGGAAGAACTCAGGGGTGATTCGGCCGAGCTAAGAACGAGTTCCTCTGCAAGATTACGCCCGAGCCCTTGGCTCTCGGTTTCGTCTACAAGGAGCTCCATCCGTCCCCTCCCTCAAAGACCGGGCACGGCCGTCGCCGCATTTACGGACAACCCCCGGAAGCCTTCTCCCTTCGGGAACCCGGTCCTTTGTCGTAACCGCTATGGCCTCCGAGCTCACCTACCGCGGCCATGACGCCGCCCATACGCCGACGAGCGGCGGCGCCGGGTACACACCCAAGCCGGAGAAGCGGCTGCTCTGGTTCTCACGCCCGCTCCGCTACCTTATTCGGGAGCAGCGCCTCGCCTTCCTACTTGTAGGCATGGCCCTTGCCACCCTCTTCTTCGTCCTCGCTCCATCCTTTTCCCCCTCCTCCTCCGCCGCGGCGGCCGAGCTGGCCCTCCTCTCGGCGATGGAGCCAGCGAGATTCGGCGAGCACCACCGCCACAGGGTGGCGTTCGAGGCGGCGACGTCGAGGGGCTTCGTCGGGGGGAAGGTGCCGCTGGGAATCAAGCGGAAGGGGCTCCGCGTCGTGGTGACAGGCGGGGCCGGCTTCGTGGGGAGCCACCTGGTGGACCGGTTGATCGCTCGCGGGGACAGCGTCATCGTGGTGGACAACTTCTTCACGGGGCGGAAGGAGAACGTGATGCACCACTACGGGAACCCCAACTTCGAGCTCATCCGCCACGACGTCGTCAAGCCGCTGCTGCTCGAGATCGACCAGATCTATCACCTCGCCTGCCCCGCCTCCCCAGTCCACTACAAGTTCAACCCCGTCAAGACCATCATATCCTTTTCATCCTCTTCACTGATCTGTTCATCTCCATCTTCCTCTAAGATTATTTTTCCCTCCATCTAAACGCATGTTTCTAATGGTAAAAAATTGTCTTTCGTTTTTTATTTCTGGCATTGATGATCGATTCCAATTTTTCTCACTGTTTCATTCAGAATCTTCTTTTTCGTTGTATAGTTGTTTTGGGTCTTTTCCAAGTTTGGTCTTTTCCACTGTTCTTGTTGCCGTCTCCAATGAATTCTCCTGTCTTTTCGATTTGGTAAATTTGTAATGAAGTCCTTGTCCCAGTTATATTCTTTATTGGAATTTCCCAAAATCGTGATCTGTCATCTCTTCTGTTACCTCAAATGGACTCTTTTCTGCTTTGAGCTTCTTTCTGTTTAACAATTTAAAAGATACCTCCTTTTGGGTTGTTATCTTACGTGAGATCTTGATTTCACGGGTCCATCAGTTCTCGGTGCTGGTTCTTCTCGTGCTGACAGATTAATGAAACCATGACCCCCTTTTTCCTCGTCTTTTTTATAATATGTGGGGATATTTTCCGAGATCAAATTTCTTGTTCATGTTCTTTGTTTTATATACAAACTCATTAGTTGTTTCAGAGACTAATTGGTTAATAATTGTATGTGGTTGGATGGTAAATTGCTGACCTCCTTGTTGGTGCTCTAGCAAGCGAAAAGAATCAAATAGAGAGTAAGGGGAAAGTGCCAATTTTTTCTCCTGGTGAAAGCCTTAATTCATTTAGCCTCTTGTTGTGGATTGCACAAAACCAATGTGGTGGGAACTCTCAACATGCTTGGCCTGGCCAAGAGAGTGGGAGCCAGGTTCCTCCTCACCAGCACCAGTGAAGTCTATGGTGATCCATTACAGCACCCTCAAGTTGAGACCTACTGGGGCAATGTCAATCCCATTGGTATGCATCTTCTCTCTCTTTCTCCATCTCTTAGAATCCTAAGTGGAATAAATCCCTTTCTCTTTTTCGTTTTTTATTGGAATTTCTTAGGGTGGGTTGCAACTTGGAACTTGGAAGTGGACCCATTCCAGTTCCTAGATCTGAAACAAATTAAGCATGTGGTGTATAGTGTATGTACATTACATTAGTTTGATGCCATGGTGTTGTGTGCAATCTAAAGAAGTATCTAACAAGCAGTTGGAATCTTGTTTGGGTTTTGGTTGGGACAATGGGGACCACAGGTGTTAGGAGCTGCTACGATGAAGGCAAGCGCACTGCCGAGACACTGACAATGGACTACCACCGTGGTGCCCAAGTCGAGGTCATTCAACTTCTAACTAATCCATATTATATAAAGTGTTTGCTTAGATTAATCTTGTTGATTTGCGTTTTTCAGTATAATAATATGATAAACTCGTTTGATGCAGGTGAGGATTGCTCGGATCTTTAACACTTACGGGCCTCGCATGTGCATTGATGATGGCCGGGTTGTCAGCAATTTTGTTGCTCAGGTGAGCTACAACTGGGTTTATATCTTTAATATTTGTATTTAGGTTTGATATCAGTACCTTGTTGCAAGACATCGAGATTTGTTTCAATAAACAAAGGGAGATGTCATGGACTATTGAATGCAGTGGTGCTACCTGAAATTTGATGTTATGATTTAGGCCTTGAGGAAGGCGCCATTAACGGTTTATGGGGATGGAAAGCAGACAAGGAGCTTCCAATATGTATCTGATCTGGTAGGGTATTCTACCTTGTTCTCTACCAAAGCTGAAATGATATGCCTATGTTTTATGTATATTGATTGAACTTTTGTATTGCACTGCCAGACACAGCAGAAGTCTTATTAGTTCTGTTACATACTTGCCCCAACTGCACCAGCTAAGCTCTTAAGTTGTTGAGCTAGTGTGGGTCCAAAGGACACCTTGACATTTTAAAACAACGCATTTAAATGAAAAATCAACCTACTATGTCTAGACAACATGAGCTTTATTGTGTAGGCCGCACATGCTTGTACTTTGCTTCACAATGGGCTCATCTTTTCAAAACCTCAATAGTATTTGATATAAATAGGATTTAGCTAGGATTTAGATATGATTTTCCCCACTGAATGAGGAAATCTCGTAGATTAGTTGAGGAAAATCCTCCTCTTCACTTGTATACGCAGATGATGAATCAAAGAACTTAATTGGGCTTTTCACTATTACTTTCTATTTCAATATGGTATCAGAGCCCCTCTCTCTTTAAGAGAGATTATCTTTACTTTCTTCGTTGTCAAACGATAGCAAATTCTTGTGACTCTCGATATTCCTCTTCGGTAATGGAGTCGATCTATCTACTTCCTTTTGACCATCACCCTTGGCATTGCCATCGTTGCCACCGCCGTGGCAGCCACTGCCCTCAACCGTTCGTGACCCTTCGACGTCGCTAGCGTCTTCTTCCGCAATGTAGAGCAACCTCTGCTTCTTCCGCTGCAGCCGTCAGACCTCCTCTTTCTACCACTGAGGTCCCCCTTGCTGCAAGTGTCCTCTTCCCTTGTCCGCGACAGCCCCAACCCCATTAGCTCTCCACCTTGTTGTCCAACGACAGCTTCTCACTGACGCGTCGGAGTTCCACCAACCTCTTGCTTCCTCGGCGTGGTCACTAGGGTTGGCGCGTACGTAGAGCCGATCTAATCGGCGCCCATCCACTCTGCTGCACATGACCTTTGCCAAGGGATCCTCTTCCTCGCCAGAACCCGCTATCGCTATGTTAGACAAGAACCAACATTAGATTGACGTCGGTCTCCTCAACATCGTCTGATCCTCCTTCCGCGGCTCCTCTTGCTATTCTCGCAAACTTTTTTCATTACATTGGTCCAAGATCGATGTGGTATCAGAGTCCCTCTCTCTATAAGAGAGATTATCTTTTTTTTATTTACTATCCAACAACAGTTGCTATCTCTTCTTGTTGTCAAATGACATCCTTTCACCGACGTCAAAGCCACTCTTCGCGGCTTCTGGTGCGTTGGCTTCCTTTCTTTATCCGTTGTCAAACGACAGCTTCTATGACCACTTGTTCGCGATAGTTCTTCTTTTTCGTCGGCTTTCTCATTCCTCTATTGAGGCGTCCTTATGCATGAGGCCGTCTTCCTTGTGCACCATCACTGTCACATCAGCTCCAACGAGCAGCGGCACCTTCCCTATCCCATCTGTAGCAGACGACGGCTTCTACATCTGCTCGCCGACGTTGTCCCTCCTGCAGCCTCTGTTGCTTTGTTCTCTCTATTAAGAGCACCTGTAAGGGCCATCGCCTATCGTCTCTTGGTGTTCTGCAGAGAGGGCGCAACAAGTTCTTTCTCACTGTCAAACAATAGCAAATCTATGACCGCAGCGCTTCTCTCGTTGCCCTTCAGATCCGTCGGCCACCATCTTCTCTCCTCCTCTACTAGCAGTGTTGCCTTGGTCGCCAGCCCTCGCCACGACCTCGCTTGCCCCTCCCCTGCCACTAGCCGCCATAGTCTATCTCCTCCGTCGCTCAGTGAGGCGCCGCTTCTACCGCCGATCGTTTCCTATGCCCTCATCGCGCCGCCATCGCCATGCATGCCATGCCTCCTACTACACTCTAAGGGCCACCGCCTGTCGACTCCTCTTCTGCGAAGCCGTAGCTACCGATCGACTCCTTCGAAGCCACATCCACTGGTCGACTCCTTCTTCAAAGCCACAACCGTCGGTCGACTCCTTCTTCGAAGCCGCAACCACCGGTCAACTCCTTCTTCGAAGCCTCAATCGCTGGTCGACTCCTCCTTCGAAGCCTCAGTCGCCGGTCGACTCCTCCTTCGAAGCTGCGATCTTTGTTTCTCAACAAAAACAGAGCAATAATAATCTTCCAATCGCGCTCATTGCGGACCACGGCCATCGGCACCCTCCCCCACCTCTCTTCCCGATGAGGGCCCTCGTATAGACCTGGGCTGCTAAGATTGGAGTTCGGCCTCCACGAGAGAGGTGTACGAGGACTCCACCTCTCTTTCTTGGCAGAGGTCTTCGTTGGCTTAGCTGACCGTGTGAGCACCTTCGGCATCAGACTGGTTGCAACACCCTCCAGCGTCACAACCGTAAGGCTCGACTTTGGCTTCGTTTTCAGCTTTGTGGGGACCAGAACTTTTGGCTTACCCTTCCTCTTTGTCGCTTACATAGCCACCAATGTCAACTACCGTCATACCTTCACCGTGGTTGACAACATAGCGGTCTCCTTCCTTTAGATTCATTGGCATCAATTTAAGATTTGCGTCCTTCAAAGAAGCTCGATCGTGGGGGTATGATTGAGGAAATCGTGTAGGGTAGTTGAGGGAAATCCTCCTATCTTTACATGTATAAATTAATGATGAATTTAGTTAGGATTTAGATATGATTTCCCCAACTAAATAAGGAAATCTCGTAGGTTAGTTGAGGTAAATCCTCCTCTTCATATGGCTTTTCATTTCTACTTCATATTTCAATATGGTATCAAAGCCCCTCTCTCTTTTAAGAGAGATTATCTTTTCTTGCTATCAAGATAGCTTCTTTCTTCTTCCTCGCCCTCTCTCTCTTTTAAGAGAGATTGCGGCCTCTTGCTAACGACCAATGCCTCGACGACACTATTGGCGGTTCCACTCCAGCTCTCTACCGTCGGTGCCGATTCCTCTCCTCTATCAGTGGTAGCCCTATAAGGTCCAGCGATCTGGGCGACCATCCATTCTGTTGCGCTTGCCCCGTGCCACACCAGCTTCTCAACCACACTGACATCGCAACCGAAGTTAATCGCCATCAGATTTTGACCGCGGTTGACAACACAATGATCTCCTTCCTTCAAATTCATTGACATCGATTGAAGATCGACGTCCTTAGTTCAAGATCGATATCCTTACAGGAGCTCGATCTTGCGGGGACATGATAGAAAATAGGATTTAGTTAGGATTTAGATATAGTTTTTCCAATTGAATGAGGAAATTTTATAAATTAATTGAGGAAAATCTTCCTCTTCATATGTATAAATAAATAAATAAATTAATTTAAATTTTCATTTCTACTTCATATTTCAGCCGTCTTTTAGCTATTCTAACATCAATTAGATAAATCATGCTGGGCATCACTGAGACAGTAATAGCTTTACTGTCAGTGGCCTATTTGCCCTTGCTAAAAGGGATACCATGTCGGAATATTGGAAGTGATGTTTCACTTGATTTGACACTGGGTAATTCACGTATAATTTCTGTGGAATTCATCACGGTGCCTTCACTGTAGTTCTCCATAAGAGAAGAAAATGGACAATAATCATTTCAAAGATCATTACAGTTTCAACAACAGTAGTATTCTTAAAGTGGTAGTATCATGCTTGAGAAGGGAAAGTAGATAAGTCTGCAGATTCGATGTGTGAGAATCTCGTGTGATATTCTCTAAGTATTCAAGGCTAAAATACAGGTGGAGGGGCTGATGAGGCTGATGGAAGGTGAACATGTTGGCCCATTCAACTTGGGCAACCCTGGAGAGTTTACAATCCTGGAGCTTGCAAATGTGGTGCAGGAAACCATTGATCCCAATGCGAAAATTGAGTACCGTCCCAACACCAAGGATGACCCCCACAAGCGCAAGCCCGACATCACCAGGGCCAAGGAACTGCTTGGCTGGGAGCCCAAGATCCCTCTCCGCCAAGGTCTTCCGCTGATGGTCTCTGACTTCCGCAAGCGTATATTTGGTGATCATTTTGACTTGAATCCATCCACCGTTACCACTTCAACAGCCACCAGCACAGGATCATCTTAAGCGGCAAATTGTTGCGGTTGTTTTTGTTCACTATGGGACTTAGTATGTACTATAGAGGGAGGAAACAAATCATAAAATCCCCAGTGGATATCAAAGAATAGCAATGAGAGAGAACAGCATTGCAGCAGCACAAGACCCTTGGGATGTTATTGTTTTAATATCAGTCTTGTTGAAGCAGGTTGTCCCTCAGTGTTGTTACTAATGTTTGATGGTCTTATGTTTCTTTGAATGAATTGATAATATTTGTTGTATTATCGTCTTTTATCTCAGGTGGGCCAATGCCCTCTCCTTTTTCCCTCAGAAAATTGTCTTATCTGCGTGTTGTTGGTACGTAAACTTTGCCCTTTGCAAGCTGTGTACTGTGGTGCATAATTGAAGTGGCACAGATGAAGGAACAGGAACCAATTAAATTGATTCACGTACATAAACACACGTGGGCAGCATTGAACACTCAGTCACATTGAATCAAAGGCTTATAACTCGTTACACCTCGACCAGTTTCATCCATTTTTGCTGAGAACTTCCTTGGCAATTGCTGCAATTATCAGATTAGGATAAGCTTAATGCAAACTAAGAAAGGCATTTCTCATGTACTCCAAGGGGTCTACCAATCAAAGAAGCAATATTAAAGATCCAAGATTTGTTCCAATATTCGAAAGATATGGTATCTGTTAAGAATAAACATAGGAAACAAAAATACACTTATTATTTAATTTCAGCATCTATTTATATAATGATAGAAGGTAGATTTTTCTTAACTGATGAACGAGATTTTTTCGTTCAGTTAGAAAAATCTGTTATAGCTAACATGCACCTACAAGATCGAGCTCCTGTCAAGGACGTCGATCTTGGATCGATGGAAGGAAAATAGTTTACGAGCCAGAGACTTTGTGAGGGAGTCGACTAGTTGATCAGCTATGTGGACATGAGAAATACGGAGCTGTTTACGGGCTACTTGATCTCAGACAAAGTGAAAATCAATAGCAACGTGCTTCATACGGAAGTGAAAAACTAGATTTGCACAAAGGTAAGTGGCCCCGATGTTATCACAATAAATAACAGGTATAGAAACAGAGTGGATTGAAGTTCCTAAAGCAGGTTGCTAATCCAATTAAGTTCAACATCAATAGTGGTAACAGCTCAATATTCAGCTTCGGTAGTAGATCTGGCAACTGTCTTTTGTTTCTTAGAGCTCTATCTTATCAGATTAGCACCAAGAAAAATGATATACCCTAATGTAGAGGTCCTATCGTCAACATTACCGGCCCAATCCGCATTAGCAAAGGCATGAAGCTGAGAGGGAGAATGTTTGCGAAGAAAAACGCCATGATCAATGGTCCCCTTGAGATAACACAAAATGCATTTGACAGTAGTCCAATGCAAAGTAGATGGTTGATGCATAAATTGAGACAATTTATTAACCACAAAGGAGACATCGAGACGAGTAAGTGCTAGATATTATAAGGAGCCAACTACTTATCAATACTGAGTAGGATCTATAGCAGGACTACCATCACATAGTTTTAGTGATGCACTTGGAGATAAAGGAGTGGAGACCTCTTTAGCATCTTGCATGTTTGCCTTCAACAGTAAATCATGAATATACTTTCATTGTAAAAGAAAGAGACCATAAGATGTAAATGTAGCCTCAACACCAAGAAAGTAATGTAAGGTACCAAGATCTTTAAGGGAGAATCAGTCTGCCAATTGCGTAATAAATGCCTGAACCTCCATAGAGTTATTGACCATGACAATAATATCGTCCACATAGACTAGGAGATAGAGGGTGCACCCATGATGTTGGCATAGAAATAAGTAGACATCAGACTTATAGTTGATAAAGCCGATTGAAGATAAGTATAGACCAAGTTCAGCATGCCATGCTCGTGGAGCCTGACGAAGTCTATAAATGGCCTTTTAAGTTTACAAATATACCGTGGATATTGAGGATGTATAAAGCCTGGAAGTTGTTCCATAAAGACATCTTCAGTGAGGGTCCCTTGTAAAAAGGCATTGTTAACATCTAATTGATATTGCCGGACTTGGAAGAAGCCAAATGGTAGTAGGTTTGACAACATGACTAAATGTCTCAGTGTAGTCAATGCTAGGTCATTGATGAAATCCTTTGGCCATAAGTCATGCCTTATAGCGAGCAATTGAACCATCGAGATTCTACTTAATTCGAAAAACCCACTTGCACCCGATAATGTTTTGTATGGAGTGAGAAGGGGTAAAAGTCCAAGTAGCATTGTGAAGAAGAGCATCATACTCTTCACACATGGCTTTACGTCAATGGGGATATTTTTGGGCCTGAGAGAAGGAAGTTGGTTCAACAGAGTCAAGGGAGGGTTTGGTGCTAGTATGTAAATCAAGAACTCAACGTGGTTTAAAGATACCACACCTGGAACGAGTTTGCATAGGGTGCCGGGAGGTGATAGTAGGACTAGGGGGTAAGGGCTGCGGGTCAGTACTAGTTGAATCAGATGGAGGGTCGACAGAAGTATCCTGGCGAGGTAAGGATAAAGACAAGGGGAGAGGAGGAAGAGGGAAATTGTGGAACAGAAGTAACAAAAGAATGCAGATCTAAAGTAAACAAAATAGAGGAGGAAGATGGTTCGTAGAAATCCAATGGAATGACAGATTGCTGGTGATATTGAAAGGGAAAGACAGACTCCACAAAAGTAACATGTCTAGAAACAAAGACTTTAGCAGAGTGAGAGTCATAATATCAATAGGTATTATGTTCAAGAGAGTACCTTATGAAAATACAAGGTCGAGATCGAGGTTACATTTTGTTAGAATTGTAGGAACGTATGTAACCATGGATAACATAAACAACCAAAAACCTTTAAGGTTTGTAGGTTGGGGTGCTTGTGAAATACCCTTTCAAATGGTAAATGATATTGTATGAGAGGAGTAGGTAGGCGATTAATAAGATAAACAATAGTTTAAAAAGTGACGGACCAAAAGGTAGAAGGCATGGAAGACTGATGGAGCAATGTGAGACCAGTCTCAACAATATGTCGATGCTTACGCTCAGTAGAGCCAATCAGTTGAGGGGTGTATGGAGAGGACTTGAGATGTTGAATATCAAAGGTAGATAGATAAGACGCAAAGACTTGATATTCACCGCTACCATCAGAATAGATAGTTTTAATAGTAGTCTGAAAGTAACTCTTGACTAAGTTCTTAAAGTTAGAGAAGACGATAATAACATCATATTTTTGATAGAGAGGATATAGCCATGTGTACTTTGTAAATAGTCTACAAAGATAACATAGAATCTAAACTTGTCAAAAGAGACAACTGATACAGGACCCAGACATCAGTATAAATAACCTCAAATGGTTTAGAGCAGGAAATAAAAGGTGTACCAAATGATAATTAATGACTCTTATTACTAAGACAAGCATCACAGTAAGTAATAGCAGTACTAGATTTAGAGATAGGAATAGAGTAGCGAGAAAATAACTTTTGTTGAACAGGGGTTGAGGGATAATCAAGACGTCGATGCCATATGTTGATTGGAGTAGCTGTAGAAGCGTTAGCAGTAGGTTGAGTGAGATACAAGGTGAACAACCATTCATAGATGTTGTCCTTATTTGGACTGCGAACCAAGGATGCTCCCGTGCTCAAGTCCTTGATAAGAAAATAATTAGGAAAGAATTCAATAGAAGTATGGTTTGTTGGCAGAACTGAGAGACAGAAATGATATTTCTTTTAATGTGAGGTGCACACAAAACATTATCGAGTGTAAAAAAAGTGGTATGTGAAGTAAGCTTCGTTGAACCAATATAAGTAATAGGAATTCTGTTACCATCACCGATAATAATATCTTTATTTCCACCATAGTTGTTAAGGAGCGACAGGTTCTGGAGATCAAAAGTAATATGGTGGGAAGCACTAGAGTCCACAATCCAATTAGATTGACTATTAGATGGAGTCATCATGACATTTGCCTGAGGCCAAGTTGATGGAGTTGGAAGGTGAGGTCGAGACCGATAAACTTTTGTCGAGTGATCGATTTTATCACATAATTGGCAGACAACCATTTGCTGAAGCAAGGAAGGAGGACAACATGGCTGGAAGGCAGTGTTTTGACAAGTGTTGAAGTACAGAGACTGTGGAGGTGGTAGTGATGGAGTGGGACCCGTAGAAGTAGGAGGAAAGTTGGTCACTCCTTTTGAACATTTTTGTGGTATTTATGATTTTGCCATTTGGATTTATGGTTGAACTAAGCTATGATAGGAGGTCCTGGCAAGGGTCTTGATAGCCTATCAACATGCTTCAGGTAAGCTTCATAGTTGGTTAGCTTGTCGTCGAGTTCTTCAAAGCAAATCGGAGAGTCACGCGCTCAAAGTGCGGCAGCCAGTTCTTTGAACTACGCACTTAATCCATTAAGCGTGTGGAAAAGAACTTCTTCATCAATTAGGGAATGACCTATCAAAGCTAGGTCACCAATAATCATTTTGATATGCTATAAGTAGTCAGCAATAATACTTCCTTCCTGCTTAAGGTTCATAAGGCTGGAGAGTAGTCCAAGCATGCGAGTCCATGAGCGATTCGCAAAGGTAGTTTGTAACTTGGTCCAAGTTTCCTCAGCAGTGACACAAGAGGACACAAGCGGAGCAATAGATCCCGCGACAGAAGCTTGAATTGCTTGGAGTATTAGCCGATCTTGACGTAACCATAGCTTGTGGACAGAATTTGGTACTAGGCTGGGTTCTCCAGGAACATGTATCATCGCTGGTGGACAACTAAGAGAACCATCAATGTAAACCAATAAATTATAACCAAATAAAAGGTTCAAGAATTGAGACCGCTATGACATATAATTACTACCCTTGGATAATTTAAAAGGAATCAGGGAGGCGACATTGATGGAGGTGAGTCATGAATGCGGAGAAAGTTGCCAACAAGAAAAAGTGTTGGAGCATCAGAGGTAGAGGAGGAAGACATCGAGGAACCAATAGTAGGTCAAGGGGAAAGCAAGAGAGAAAGGTAAGTAATCTCGCCGAGAAAATAGTTTCAAAAACCGTGAAGAGATAGAGAAACAGTAAGAGCGAGAGTAGGAAGCTGATTTTTGAATAATATGACTGAAGTGTCCAAGAAATTGATGGTAAAAGAAATAAGGAATGAAAGGAAAATAAACTCTACCGTCATCCTGATACGACAAACAACAATGTTCAGGTGCAGCAATCCTGCTGGAACCAGCCTTTTTGAAGAGTAATATGACACATAGTGAATGAAAGAAGAGGCTGCTGCCACTGTTAAAAGAGAACACCCGACACTTGTCTCAAATCCAACAGAGTACTGTTGCTTTTGCAGCAATGAGACATGTAGGTGTATGTCAGAGTGTTCTGTCACTTGGTGTAAGGAGTTCTGCCAGCAGAGAGTGGTAGTGTGGTTAAGGGCAGATAGAAATGACACCATGAGAGAGTGAGAGGCTGAGGAAGAATCCAAGGGATGGTGCTTCTGATAGAAGAAACGTGCAGCCGAAGCGATAGACTTTAGCACTACTGATCTGAGAGGCGGGATCTAAGTAGTTAAATCCAAGAGGTGCCAAGCAATTGGCCGTCGGTAGCTGAGAAGAATGCCAGCTATGATGTTCTGCTCTCCATGAACTAGGCTACAAGGAGGTCAGAGGGGAAGCTGCAAATGAAGTTCCCCTATGCCAGCCAACAGAAGTCGACGATAGCGAGTTTCTTCCAGCCAATGGAGCCGATGAGGGCCATAAGGTTCTGTGCCCTATCCAGGATTAGGTCAAGAGATTCTGAGATGCTAAGCTACAGCTTGACACAACGGACGATGCCAACACTCTTAGAGAGGGGAACAAATATGGGCAGCTTGAGCACAGCCTCCGGCAAATTCGAGGTTGTCGTCGGAACAGAGGTAGCAGAGCATGCCCGCAAGTAGAGAGCATGAAGGTGGAGGAGGACACCGATGGTAGAGAGTGCATGCAGCAGAGTAGAGGGGGCAACACTAGTCCTCGGAGACTCTGCAGTGGTGTCTTGCCTTGTGCGACCTTGCAGACATGCTCGGACTACTCTTTGGAGCTGCTGAAGGAGTGAAGAGATCCCAATAGATGAGCCGCTACTCGATTTTAGAGTCTCAACATATGCGACGGTGGTCAGTTCTGGATCCTCACTAGTTGCAATGGGTTCGCGGCTCTAGTGATAGGCGCAGTGTCCAAAACAGGCCATGGGCGCAGAGACAGCAGTCGTCGAGAAAGGAAGCACTTGCTACAAGAGGAGTAGAGCACTGGTACAGGAAGAACAGAAGAAGTGGGTAGAAGAGTATTAGGGAGCAGCCGAAGATGGGAAGAAGAAAACTGCAGGATCTCGTCAACGATATCACCTAGTAGATATCACTGCTAAAATCCCACAGTATCATGGCGTGATGGTACAGTCTGGGAGTAATTCATCCCCATAAACCAAACATCGATGAGTCCGACAGACGCAGCAACAGAGTGGTCTGCTACAGCCAACGGAGACCTCCAATATCAAACCGCAGTGATCTACCGAGAGGAGCGATGGCGCTGCAACTAACAGAGACCTCCAATGTCATGTGACAGCAAGAAGAGAGAAGGGTCTGCCATGAATCAGAACCCCTATTAGTGCTAATGGGAGGGTGACTGCTGCAATAGGAGAGGCAACAGTGTGGCAGGGCTGCACTTTCTTGTCTATAAAACAGAGGAAAGGATGCTCTGTTTTGTCGATAAAATAGAGATCCGGCTGTACCTCCGCAGAGAAGAGGAGGAGATATGCAACCAGACGTGGTGGCTACTTGCTACCATTGGACAACGATACAATAGCTTACTCTAGGCAAGCTTGCTCTGATACCATGTTAAGAATGAACGTAGGAAAAAAAAAGCACACTTGTTATTTAGTTTCAGCATCTATTTATACAGTGATAGAAGGCATATTTCCCTCAACTAATGAACAAGATCTTCTCGTTCAGTTAGGAAAATATGTTACAGCTAACAGTAGCAAAACTGAATCCAGTCTTAAAACGAAATATGAAAAAGCTCCAAAGCATATCAAGCATCAACAAGCTAAGCATTTATAAAGGAGGTTCAGGCAAAAAATTGTCAACTCGACTAGAGGACCACAACAATCTCCAAGCAGCCAATTGTCCCTCTTCAAACTCAGTAAAATTCTCAGAAGAATCTTTAATCCTATCAAACTAAGAGGTTGATAGGAAAGAGTTAGAAAACCTCCTTCAAAGACGGATCAGATATTACATGAGCCCAACAAATACCACGTCCATTAAGAGTTGCTTCTTAGAGTTGGAGTTCGAGTTATTGGAAGTAGGAGTTGCTTCTTAGAGTGGGAGTTAGAAGGAGTCCTATTATATATTAGGGTTTAGAAGCCCCATAAATAGCCTTGTAACCAGTCATTTTTCAATAGATCAATTATCTTTCAACTCATGTAACAGAAAACCATGGAAGGATGAACCCCTATAGAGTTTCAAGGAGGTTGATCCCCTGTAGAGATCACTTCAAGCTTAGAATCCGTATGGGTTCTAACACTTGGTATCAGAGTAGCATTCTTGGCGTCTCGTTGTCCTTCCATAGCCATCCATCATCCTTCCGCAGTCACCCAAAGTAATTCCCATAATAGCTTAAAGATCGTCATCGAATTATGTCGTCATCTCCACCTCCATGGATCATTCTTTGATCTCCCCGTGAATTGCAACAGGTTATGATTTCCTACCTTATTGCTGCTGTAAAGTTTCTATCTCTATGGCAAAAGTTGCACTGTAGAATTTTAATATAAACTGTTGATTTCCTTTTGGTTTCATCGAAAAATTATCAATATAAACTACTGATCTTTTATATCCAAGCTATTGTACTTTGGACGCAAAATTCTATCATAGTTCATATTCATCATCTTTGATTTTGCCAAACCTTTTACTGCTATTTTCTTCCACGAACTTTTTGTCGGTATTACCTTTCTCTTACCACTTGATTCTTTTTGAGTTTTACTCAAATCCTTGTTTTGAACTACTGAAAAAAAATCTCATCTCTCTTGCTAAAATTTTTCAATGAAAAAAATTCTATCGCAATACCTTCTTGTAATCCTTGATCTTGCCAAATCTTTTACTACCATAATTTTCTACAATTTTTTTGATGATATTACCTCTCCCTTATCAGTGGATTCCTCTTGAGTTTTACTTGAATCCTTATTTCAAATTATTGAGAAAAATTACATCTTTACTGCTAACAATTTTTTGATAAAAAAATCTGCTGCTGTGCCTTTATCTTTTTTCTTCTCGAAACCCACCAAACCCTAACCATCTTGCTACCACCAACTGTGATGTCTTTAGGGCACCCCTCTAGCCTTATGATACTACCGTCATAACCTATTTCTAGAACCTAAATTGTAACCAAAACCATAGCCCAAATAGTAGTCTTCTGCAGCCATCGAACCTTCCACTGATCCTAACCCTCCGCAACCACCAATCTTACCAAACCGGTTGCTGCCATTAACAATAACCCTAAGCCACCCCTCTAATCCTAAGCCTCTGTCACCAAACCCCCCCTTACAGTCTCTACAATAGCCTTAGATAGCAGCATCAAACAACACCCTCTTCGATAAAAAAATTCTATTGCACTACCTTTAGTAGTACTTGTTGCATCTATACCCGATCCCTACTAAATCCATTGCTATCATCAATAGCAACCCTACATTATTCCTCTAACCTTAAACCTTAGCCATCATATCCCCTATGTAACCCCTACAACAACCATCAATCATAGCCCCAATAGCAATAAAAAATAACAACCTATCAGCCCCAAACAACAGCCATCTACCCATAATCCACCATCCCTTTCGGCCACCAATCCACCCAACCATTTCATACCATTGACTCAACAGTAGGAGAAGGATATTGACATCTCAGATCTAGAGGCACACATAATGGCATCTCAAGGTTCAATCAATGTCAAGTTTAAGACTTTGAATCACGCATGGATGATAGATTGCGCGCCTTATTCGTTGAATTCAAATTTGGCAGATCTTCGAGCCCAACAAAATTCCAGCAAGGTGCAAGTTCAGAGAGGCCTCCTAAAAAGAAAGTATGAGCTACTAATATGATACAATCATGTATAAGGGTGGACTTCCCTCGATGGAAAGAAGGAGACCCGACAAGATGGATTTTATGCGTCGAATATTACTTCAGCTATTACCGAATACTAGAGGATTCCATGGTGGACACCGCTGTCAATTACCTCGAAGGAGATGCAATTTAGTGGTACAATAAGCTTGAATACACCCATGGAGCTTTGGCATGGATACAATTCAAGAACGCATTGCTGAATCACTTTGGGCCGACATAGTACGAGAATATCAATGGACAACTTGCCAAGATCCGACAAACCTCCATGATTCAAGAATACTAGACTAGATTTAAGGAATTATCTTACTTTGCTCATAATTCATCTGGCAAACAATTATTAGGGACATTCATTGAAGGACTCAAGCCAAAAATTAAATGAGAGGTTAAAGCGCGGTAGCCCCCCACTGTGAAGGCTGTAATCTCTTTTGCTCGAATCAAAGAGGAACAACTGAAGTAAGATGTTTAGAGGATGAGAACCACTCCTAGACCAACAACATATAAACCTCCCTCTGCTCCTAGCCATTTATTGCTGCCAAAAAAATTGACGAGAGAAGAGCTACGCGATAGATCGATGAGGGGCCTTTGTTAGCATTACAACGAACTTTAGAGCCGCAACCATCACTACAAAAAGGGGGAGCTTTCTATGATTAAATCTATTAAAGAATCTGAAGAAGAGATCCAGGAACCTGAGGAGGAGAACACGAAGGAGGACCTATGGCCGATCGATTACATGACTCACACTGTAGCCAGCCATGGGAACCCGCAAGCACCAAAAGTTGAAGAATCCCTTAAGCAGCAACCCATCACCGTCCTCCCCAATAATCTTATGAATAGCAAGGGAGAACAAGTGACCTTATACGAGAAACATGGGAGTGAAGTAATGATGATCTTGACATAGCGCTTGTAGAAGCTTGTTAAAATTTTAGCATATATTCGGCCATATTGCTGTCCACATCCTCAAAGGGTCGAAGCTAAAAGGATAATCCAAGAGACATAGGAGACATAGATCATTCGACCATACCTTCCCTTGCAACGATACTTTATCTCCAAAAGCTTTGCCTCTTTGTCTGTAGGGATAAACTCTTCTTGAAGTGCCACATCCAGTCGAACCAACTATGGCTTCTAAAGTAGCACTCCTAGATCTCGGGCTACTTCCATGACTTCTCCAAGGAGTGGACCATAATGCTCAAAGTCTTCCCTAATGATGACTACCGATCCATGGCCCATGACTACAAGAATATTGAGTCCCTTTACTTATAGTACCGACATGGAATCTATGACACCAAAACTTACTAGATGGAGGTCAAAATTCTGAAGAAATAGGAGGAAGACATCCATATATACACCATATATAGGATCCTCACGGTCATGATGCCATCTACATCAGTGCTAGCATTACCCGATTATGGCAATGTGTTCTTAATTAGAACAGACATCAGGAATTAGGATTGACATCACCCTCATGCAAGATGGCCGACTCCTAATATGCATCGAGATTCTCCCTACATTTTACATGATGCTTTTGATCTGTAAAGGATACTAATTGCTACCAAATTTAAAATTTAGCATGACACAGGTTAACAACATAAAGGAGAGATGAAAATAGGCTCGGTAAAATTATAGCTCCTACCATCCTCGAACTCAGAATGGGCTCATAGTACTAGGGACCTTATTAAAGGGGAGTAATTATTCCAAAAGAAGGCTTGGTTACTATTAAAGAACAACCAAGTGGCAACTCATGCAAGAAAGAAACAACCCCCCGATAAATATCAGAGCAGAAGAAAGTTTACTATTGAATATTGAGTTTTCCTTCATCTTCAGCCTACTAGTAGAAAATTCAAGCCTCAAGGAAGTGGTCCCCCTTCTACTTTGGCCCTTGCAAAATTGGGAATCATAATAGAGTCGTGACTTATGGATCAGATCAGTACATTAATTTAAAAATATAATTGATCCTCCAAATATCTAACCCCAAATTGAAGTTTAGAAAGGATGACTCAGCCCAGATCCATCCACCTGACATTCCAACTGATGAGGAGGTTCAAGTTCAGCTGATGATCGCATGAGATCCTAGGATCATGATGTAGTACCATCCAGATACTACTACCCCTGATAAAGAGATAAAAGACAATGCTGGATTGCTGGACCATAGTGAGTCTATTATAAATGTCATAAGGAAGCTTCAAGGAGAATTACAGATTAAGACCCAAAGTTCATGGAGCCTCACATTGAGGACAAGGCTGATTTGAAGAGGACGGGTCTGTTAGGTACCTAGCTGAGTTGAGTTGAGTCCTTAGATTAGGCCTTGTTGGCCAACCTAGACCTGATATTAGATCAGTTAGGAGGAGATTTGAGTCTATTATAATAAATCAGTCCAAATCCTAGTAGGATTAGGATTCGACATAATTGAAGTCTGGTTAGGAGTCGGAATTGGATACATATTGGAGTTAACTAAGTCAAGCTTGTAACCAACACAATTGGCTACCCACTTTAAAGAGGGGAAGAGCTTTATTCAATTAGGATTTTCTTAAGGGTTGATTAGAAGTTAAATTAGGAGTTAGAGTCTTAGTTTACTTGAAAGTAGGAGTTGCTTCTTAGAGTTAGAGTTGGAGTTGTTAGAAGTAGGAGTCTTGAGTAGGAGTCCTATTAGGAGTTAGGGTTTAGAAGCCCTATAAATAGCCTTGTAATCAACCATTTTTCATCATCAATAGATTAATTATCTTTCAGCTTATGTAGTAAAAAACCAAGGTGGGAGGAACTCCTATAGAGTTCCAAGGAGGCCAATCCCCTACAGAGATCATCCCAAGCTTAGAATCTGCAAGGGTTCTAACATTTGCCTACTATTATGTAATTATATCAATGTTACATGATTTGTAAGGAACATAGAATGCAAGACTATATTAACTGTTGTTGTCAAAATGTTGGCTTTTAGAATCTTGATGACTCTTCACTGGCTCTACAAGACATGAAGAAGCTTCATTGTCACTCTTTATCCTTATTTGGCATATCTAATGCAATAAAAATATCACTGGTTTACCTTGTTTCAACTGGTAGAGAATTTAGGTGAATTCTAAAGCCAAAACTAAATATGTATGATAAATTTTACTGCATTAGTTATGATGGAGGCAATCTATTTGGTAGTAGCAAGAAACATCGGTAGTAGCAAGAAACATCTTGAGCTGACAAAATTCACTTGCTAGATGATAGGATAAATAATGGGCTCATCCAGTCACCTCGGATAGATTAGCTCTCAAAAACCACATCAACTCTCACACCTCGATAGATAACTTAGCCATCAGAGGGGCCACATTAAGCATACATCGTCCCGACCGAGGCCTTCGTGCAGGATCCATCCGTCGGCCCGAGGGGTGCTCTAGCTGAAGTTCCAACCACTGGAGCCACATGGTTTGCTTTTGCAGATCTCGATCGAGCTTCCCTATCCTCCCAATCTGATGCAAGTGATCTTACGCACGTGAATGGAACCGAGCCGTTCTGACTCCTCGGCCATGACATAAAATCCAACAATATTTTTTGGTGTTAGAAGGAGGGCCCGATGTCACAAGAACACTCACTACTTTGTAACCCTGGGGAAGAAGCTTTTGCTGCCCAACAAATTCTCGAGGCCGAAGGACAACCCTTCTTCCTTCCTTCTGGGGAAGGAAATCCACCGACATATACCCCAGGTTGTTATTGTAGGCTGTTTAATGGCTTGAGGCTCTCCCCCCTAGCATCCAATCTCGAGCTCCCTGTTGTCTCCATAGAAGCTTTCCTTGGACTCACCCATCAGGTGCAAGCCCTGACAAGTGTGATTTAGACTATCATCCCTCACATCCCTCAACTAGCACAATGAACTGTACTCCCATAGCAAACCTCCCCATAAATGTAGCAAGAACCCTCTTCTCCATGGGAACGACCCCTAGTCCCATAACGACTCGATAATGTAGGCCCACAACCCTCCCCAGAGCTTCCCTCGGGACCACTTGGGACTAGCGTTGACCGACCGATGCCTGCTTCCATAACCCCCACTCCCAGCCTATCCTTGAGTATGAGGAGCTGCTATTCGTGTTATGCTTAGCTGTAGAGCTGCATGTTGAAGGAATCAAAGTCTTTACCGACTCATAGTTGGTTGCTAGCTAGGTCGACGATGATCAAGTATGATCAAGTATTGTGCCGAGGCATGATGACTCATTAGCACCTTTAGGTACTTCACCATTTCAAAAGTACCTCAAGCTAATAACTCTCAAACAGATCTATTGGCAAGGCTCGCTTTGACCTACACCTCGAGAGGATGCCCACGAAAGGTGGAGAGGCTTCTCAAGCTAACCATTGCCACTTTCGAGGTGGCCACAACCGAGGTCGGTCACAATTAGATGGATGAGATACTCTAGTTTAAGAGGGATGCCACATTACATACTGATCAGGCAACCGCTTGTCGGGTCAAACGAACTGAAGCCTGGTATTGTGAGATCAACGGGAAACTCTACGAAAGGGCCTTTAGTCAGCCTTTGCTCTGTTGCTTATCCTCAATTGAAGCTGAGACCGTTCTAGCCAAGATCCACAAGGGGATATGCGAGGAACACATTAAAGCTTGGACACTAGATTTTAAAATTCTTATACAAGGATACTACTGGCCGACCATGCACTAGGATGCCGTGACCTATGTCCAGAAGTGCGAACAATGCTAGAAGCATGCTCGAGTCTAGCACCAGCTCGCCATGCCTCTCACCTCGATCGATTGCATGTGGCCCTTTGCGCAATGGGAAATGGATCTCCTTGGCCCATTTGCATTGGCCTCAGGGCAATGAAGATTCCTGATAGTTGGGGTCGACTACTTCACTAAGTGGGTCAAACCCAAGCCCCTAACGTCCATCATCGAAAAGCAAGTCGAGGGATTTATTTGGAAGAACATCATCATAAGGTTTGTCATTCCAAGAACCATAATCATGGACAATGGGACATAGTTCAACAATCTAAAGTTTAGGTCCTTTTGTCAAAGCTACCTAATTCAACTAAATTTAGCTCGGTGGCACACCTCAAACTAATAACAAAGCCAAGGTATCCAACCAAGTGATCCTCAAGAGCCTAAAGAGGAGGGTCATTGGAGCATAGGGTGCTTGGATTAAAGAACTTCCGAGCATACTATGGTTATCTCAGAACTATGCTGAAAATGCAGATGGGCGAGTCCCCCTTCAGCCTCGCATTCGGCACCGAGGCGGTGCTACCGCACGAGGTAGTCTTTCCCACTTTTTGGGTCGAGAGTTTTGAAGAGGAAACCTTGGGCAGAGGATTGCAAGAGAACCTTGACCTCCTAGAAGAATGGAGAGTTAAGGCGCATCTACGAGCCCTCACATATAAGAAAGCCATCACTAGACTCTATAACCGGAGGGTTCAGCCAAGGCAGGTCGGCAATGGTGACTTGGTCCTCAGGAAGGCCAAGATCAGTGACCTAGCACACACTTGAAGACAGCTAACCTCAGATTGGGAAGGGCCATATCGGGTCATCAACACCGTCTGAGATGACACTTATACCCTGGCCATGATGGAGGGCAAAATGTTGCTGAGGACATGGCACATCTCGAACTTAAAGAAGTTCTATACTTGAGATACAAGGTCATGGTCAATTGGGTGACTGAAAGAAGATGGACTCCAAAACATAAATGTCAAGACAGAGATGCACGAGGCAAAAAGCAACTTGTATTGATCCAAAAAATTTTACATGATGGTTGGGCGACCGAACAAAGACTAGCGATCACCTAATAGAAAACAACAAAAACAAAAATACATTGGAAGCTCAGTCCTCGGGAGGCAGGTTGTCATCAAATGGTTGGTTGAACTCCATCTGCATGCTGGTGTCATTGAACTGGTCGAAAAAGGGGTCCTCCTCGACCATTAGGTCCGGGTACTTCGCCTAGAAGCATGCTAGGATGATGTAGTACCCAAACTCATATGTTACCTGCCTCGCTCTGTCTTGCCTGAGTTGAAACCCCGAGGACACTTTGTCTTATGCTATGGCCTTGGCTCCCATCGACTGCAACTCAGATCATAGGGTCTCGATGTCTCGGGTCAACTTCAGCACTTCATCTTCTAGGTTGTGCTAGCTATCCCGCAGATCCTTTAGTTCCCTGTGGGAATGGATAGCTATACGCTTGAGGTCTTTGCAACATTGCTTAGCATCTCTAAGTGCAATCTTCAGTTATTCGACCTCTGCCTCCAGGTCGGTGGTTTGCTTCTCGGCTACAAACTATCGGCTCTGGGTCCGCGCCCGAATTCAACTCTCAGATTTTGGCACGAAGCATCGAAACCTTCTCAGTCAGCATACAGACCACCTGACCATGTAGTGAACACGGTCGATCAAAGTGGGGGAAAAGTGGAGACATTGCCGAGGAGCAAAGAACAGGTCAGAAATTAAAATTGCAAAATGCAATAAATGGAAAGGAAGTGCACTTACCCAAATAGCCGACTTGGTCGCTTGATCGATGAGCTCCTTGGAAGGAGCTCCATATAGTTGTTTGGTGATGATCGAGTGCAGTGCCTCCTTCACGAATTCAGTTGTGACTGGCTCGTCGGCCTAGAACCAAGCCGAGGATGGGAGGTTGGACTAGCGCGCCTTCGACAGTCCCCCAATTTCAGCTTTTGGTAGATCAGACATTGTTAGAACCCATATGGATTTTTTAAGCTTGGGGTGATCTCTATAGAGGATCGGCCTCCTTAGAACTCTATAAGGTTCCTCCCTCCTTGGTTTTCTGCACAAAGGCTGAAAGATAATTGATCTATTGATGATGAGAAGAGGGTTGAATACATGGGTATTTATAGGACTTCTAAATCGTAACTCCTAATAGGATTCCTACTCAAAAACTCCAACTCCTAACAACTCCCTAGCCGACCTCTACTAGGAGTGGCCAGCAGCTACCAAACTCCTAATCTTATTCTAACTCTAACCCTACCCCATAGCCAGCCCCTTTAACTATAGTAGGGGGTGGCTAGCTAGGGTTTTACATATGTGCATCCCCTATTTAAATTAATTAAAATTAGGACTTAATTAACTAGAGTCCTAATAGACCCACCTCTTTAAATCAGCCTTGTCCTCAAGGCTGACATTCCATGAATTCTGGGAATTTGATCTTCAAGTCTTCATAACTCTCCTCGATGGCATCTTTTATAGGTAGGTTCATCCAATGTACCAACATCTTAGTAGTAGATCTTCGATGTCGAGTCATGAGTCGATGATCAATGATGGAACTCGATTGGATCTGAAGTTCTCCATAGGTTGTAATGTCCAACAGGTGATTTTGGGCTATCTCGTTTTGTCCTAACTTGGGCTTCAAGCATGACACATGAAAAACTGGGTAGATCCGGGAGCTAGTAGGTAAGTCAAGTCTGTATGCCACTGCTCCGATGTGCTCCATGTTATGGTATGGTCCACAGAATTATGATGAAAGCTTCATGGATGCTTTGGTCTGGACCGATGTTTGCTTGTATGGTTGGAGCGGAAGAAAGATGCAATCTTCTACCGAAAACTCTTTTTTGCTTTTATATTGATCGTACTACTGTTTCAACCTTGCTTGAGAGATTATCTTTTAGTAACTTTAGAATTTTGTCTCTATCCCTAAGCTCCCTATCCAGATGTTCTACTTTAGATGTGCCTAGTACAAACTTTGGAATTACAAGAGGTGGTCAGCCATACATGACTTCATAAGGAGTACATTTTATTGATGAATGATAAGTTGTGTTATACCACCACTCAGCTCAGGAAAGCCACTTTGTCCACTTTTTTGGTCGATCACTGGTGAAGCATTTGAGGTATGTCTCTAAGCACCAGTTCACCACTTCGGTCAGGCCATCAGTTTGCTGATGGTATGTCATGCTCATCTTCAACTTGGTGCCCTACAACTAAAATAATTCTATCTAAAATTTACTGGTGAAGACCCTATCATGATCACTTATAATAGATCTTGGCATCTCATGCAACTTTACAATATTTTCCATAAAGATCTAGGCAATGCTGGCAGTGGTGTAGGGGTTACGGACAACACAAAAGTGGGCATAAGACAATCAACCACAATGAGAATTGTACCTTTTCCTTGGGTTGAGGGCAGCCCTTCGATAAAGTCTATTGATACATCAGTCCATATCGAGTTTGGGATGGTTAGAGGTTGCAGGTTTCTGGGACTGGCCATTGTTTCACCTTTATTTTGCTGGCATACATTACACTGCCTTATAAATTCAGTAATAACATTTTTCATCCCTCTCCAATAAAAAATTTACTTATTTTCTTATAAGTTTTAAGGAATCTGGAGTGCCCCGCTGCTAGTTTGGAATGCATCTCTTGTAGGATAGTCTTTATGCAAGTAGAATTCGGTATAAGCACGATGTGTCCCTTATAATGCAAGTCCTTCGAATCCAATTGTAATGAGTCACAGAGCTTGGTTCCTCCTCCAATATTTTGATGAACTTGCTAGTCTCTAAGTCATCTCTTCATTCCTTACTAATGTCCTCGAGGAAGTCACTGGTTGGAAGGGAGATGGCCGAAAATTTAGCCTGCTCGGGGAGCCATGAAAGCTCATCTATAATAATATTTTCTTTCTCTTTTTTGTAAGTTATTTTATAATCATACCCACGAAGCTTTGTTACCCATTTTTGATGTTTAGGGGAGTATATCTTCTACTCCAAAAAATATTTGAGGCTCTTGTGGTTGGTTTTTATTTGGAAGCATCGCCCGATCAAGTAAGGTCTCTACTTTATTACTGTGTGCACAATCGTGAGCATCTCCTTGTCATAGATAGATATTTTCAAATGAGAGGGAGACATGTTAGGACTTTAGTTAGGGGAGTCTTAATTTAGTTTCATGGAAGAGGGCAATCATGTAAAATCTAAGGGGCATCATGTAAATCCTATCTAACCGACCCCTATTAAGGAAAGTAAGGAGGCCGACTAGATTAGGATTAGTTGAGGAAGATATTTGGTTACCTTAATTAAGTACTTCTTATCTTAGTTAAAGAGAGGATTGGTTAAGAAGGGAATTAAGTTAGGAAATGGTTAAAAAAATAATAAGCAACCGGCCACCCCTAATTAGGCCGGTTAGAAGTTAGAATTAGAGGTGCATTATTAGGAGTTTCTTAAAGGTAGGAGTCCTCTTAGGAATTACGGATTGAAAGCCGATAAATAGCCTTATAGTTATCTACTTTTTATCATGAATAGATCAATATTTCTTTAGCCAATGGCTTGAGTACCAAGGAGGGAGGAACCCCTATAGAGTTCCAAGGAGGTCGATTCCCTATATAGATCACCCCAAGCTTAGAATCCACAAGAGTTCTAATACTTGGTATCAAAATAGTATTCTTGGCATCTCATTGCCCTTCCACAGCCATCCATCAGCCCCCCACTGCCATCCAAAGCAATTCCCACAATTGCTAGAAGATCATTACCAAACTCCGTCGTCATCTCCACTACCGCAGATCATCCTTTGATCTCCTCGTAAATTGTAACAGGTTCTGGTTTTCTACCTTACTGCGCTGCAATTTAGTTATCCTTAATCCAAAAACCCAAAAAAATTATTCCCATGTTGCTATATAAACTTTTCGTTGCAAAGTTTCCATCTTTACAACAAAAGTTACGCTGCAAAATTCTAGCCGCACACCCTTACTGTTTGATTTGTTGTTGTGTTTTTACTGATCGAATTGCTACGAAATTTCTACTATGGCTTTATAACTTTCTATTCTCAGATCTTTCTTTAGTTTCATTGAAAAATCAACAAGATAACCTACTCATCTTTTACATCTAAGCTACTATAGTTTAGACCTAAAAATCTGTTGTTGCACTTCTTCGTGATCTTTGATTTTGCCAAACCTATTGATGTTATTTCTTTCCACAAAATTTTTATCGGCATCACCATTCCCTTACCAGCAGATTTTTTATGAGTTTTACTTGAATCCTTGTTTTGAACTACTCGAAAAAATCTTGTCTGTACTATTGAAATCTTTCGATGAAAAAATTCTATCGTAGTATCTTCTCGTATTCCTTAATCTTGCCAAAACTTTCGCTACCGATTTCTTCCACAAATTTTTTGATAGTATTACTTCCCTTGCCAGTGGATTCCCACTGAATTTTACCCAATTCCTTATTATGCACTGCTGCAAACAATTTTAACTACACTACTGAAATCTTTCACCAAAAAAATTCTGCAGTAACACCTTCTCATAATCTTTGATTTTGGTAAACCTTTTGCCGTTGTTTCCTTCCATGAAAACTTTGACGATATTATCTTTTCCTTGCTAGTAGATTTCCTTTGAGTTTCACTCAAATTTTTACTTAGAATTTCTAGAAAAAATTACGTCTTCACTACTAGAATTTTTTCGATGAAAAATCTGCTGTTGCACCTTTGTCTATCTTCTTCCTTAACCCACCAAAACTCAACTAACTTGCTGCCACCACTCAAGACATTTTTAGGGCATCCCTTTAGCCTTAAGATGCAGCCCTAATAACCTATTTTCCTTACCCTTATAGTACCCAAAACCATAACATAAGACAGTGACTCTCGCAGCCTATTGATGCAGAATTCTTGAGCACTACCTTCCGGTATTTTTTGCTACGCCCATATCATCTTTAGGGGACCCCTATAGCCTTAAGACATAGCCATCGTAGCTTTTTTTTATTTCCATAGCCAACCCAAACCGTAACCCAAACAATGGTCTTCCACAACCACCGAACCTTGCCAAACCGGTTGCTGCTCCAACATCAACCCTAAACCTTCCTTCCCAACCTCAAACCACTATCACAAAAATCCTTTGCAACCTCTACATCACTCTCAAACCGTAGCACCAATAGTAACCTAAACCGTAACCTTGATCCATCACCCTTTTGGCCACCAATCCCTACCAAACCGATTACTGCCATCAACAGCAACCCTAAGCTACCCTTATAACCCTAAACCTCTATCATCAAACCCCACTTAGCCTTTGCAACAGCCCCAAACAGCAGCATCAATAGCACCCTCTGTGCCGAAAAATTTTGTTGCATTATCTTTGGTACTACTTGTTGCATCCACACCCAATTCCTACCAAATCCATTATTGTCATTAATAGCAACCCTAACCCATTCCTTTAACCTTAAACTCTAGTCATTATACCCCTTATATGACCCCTATAGTAGCCCTAAATCATAGCCCCAATAGCAACCAAAAATAGTAAACTTTCAACCCCAAACTACAGTTATCTACCTTTGATCCACCACCTCTTTCAGCCATCAATCTACCAAACCGTTTCATATCACTGACCCAACAACAGGAGAAGGATATTAACATCTCAGATATGGAAGCACATGTAATGGCATCTCAAGGTTCAATCGATGCCAAGTTGGAGGCGTTTGAATCATGCATGGAGGACAGATTGTGCGTCTTATTCGTCGAATTCAGATTAGGTCAATCTCTGAGCCCAACAAAATTTTAGCAAAGTGCAAGTTCAGAGAGGCCTCTTAAAAAGAAAGAATGAGCCACTGATATGAGGCAGCCACGCATGAGGGAGGACTTTCCTCGATGGGTAGAAGAAGACCCGATGGGGTGGATTTCGCGTGCCGAACATTACTTCTGTCATCACCAAACATTGGAGGATTCCATGGTGGACACCGCTATCATCCACCTTGAAGGAGATGCTATATGATGGTACAATTGGCTTGAATATAACTATGGGACTCCGACGTGGATATAATTCAAGTATGCATTGTTGAACCGCTTTGGGCCAACTAAGTATGAGAATATAAACGGACAACTCGCAAAGATCCGACAAACCTCTATGATCCAAGAATACCAGACAAGGTTTGAGGAATTATCTTACTTTGCTCATAATTGGTCTGACAGACAATTATTAGGGATGTTTATCAAAGGACTCAAGCCAGAAATTAAAGGAGAGGTTAAAGCGCGATAGCCCCCCACCGTGAATGCTACAATCTCTTTCACCCAAATCCAAGAGAAATGATTGAACCAAGATGCTCGAAGGATGAGAATTACTCCTAGACCAGCAACATATAAACCTTCAGCACACCCTGCTCCCAGTTGTGCTTTGCTACCAAAGAAATTGACGAGAGAAGAACTTTACGATAGATCAATGAAGGGCCTCTATTGGCATTGCAATGAACTTTGGAGCTGCAACCATCACTGTAGAAAAGGGAAGCTTTCCATTATAGAACCTATAGATGAATATGAAGAAGACGACCTTAAACCTGAGGAAGGGAACACGAAGGAGGACCCACAGCTGCCCGATTGCATAACTCACACTCTAGCCGACCATGTAAACCTGCAAGTAATGAAAGGTGAAGAATCTCTTAAGCAGCAGTCGGTCACCATCCTCATCAAGACCGGGAGCCCTAATGACCTTATGAATGACAAAGTAAAGTAGATGACCTTACATGGGAAACGTGGGAGTGAAGAAAAGACACAATGCTTAGAGAAGTTTTCTACCTCCACCGAACCGGGCCGATATCATCCTACCAGAATGCACGACCTTCGTATACTGATCTTATAGGAGAAATCACCAGCACATATTTAGCTCTATTGCTGTCCATATCCTAAGAAGGTTGAAGCTAAAAGGATTATTCAGGAGATGCAGGAGACACAGATCATTCGACCATGACCTTCCCTTGCAATGATACTTTATCTCCAGAAGCTTTGCCTTTTTGTCTACAGGGATAAGCTCTTCCTAAAGTGCCACATCCAGTTGAACCAGCTATGGCTTTTGATGCAGCACTCCTAGATCTCGAGCTACTTCCACTACCTCTCCCAAGAGCGGACTATGTTGTTCGAAGTCTTCCCTATTGACGATCGTAAGAAGATTAGGTCCCTCTAGCAATAGTACCAACATGGAATCTATGATTGGATGTAGATCAAAATTCTAAAGAAACAAGAGGAAGACATCCACACTTCCACCATCTATAGGGCCTTTACAGCCACAATGCCATCTATATTGGTCTTAGCATTACCAGATCGAAATGAGGTGTTTGAAATTAGAGTAGACAAAACAGGAGTTGAGATCGGCACCACCCTCTTGTAAGCTGGCCGACACCTAATCTGCACTAAGGCTCTCCCTACATTTCACATGATGCTTCTGATATATAAAGAAATACTAATTACTACTAAATTTGAAGTCTGACATGATACATGTCAACAGTACAATGGAGAGATGAAAACATGCTCGAACTCAAAATGGGCTTACATCACTAGGAACTTTATCAAAGGATGACAATTATTCCAAAAGAAGGCTCAATTATTATTTAAGAACAACCAAGTTATAGCCCATGCAAGAAAGAAATAGCTTCCCGATAAATACCAGAGCAAAAGAAAGTTTGCTGTTGAATATCGAGTTTCCCTTCATCTCTAACCCTACCAGCAGAAAATTTGAGCCTCAAGGAAGTGGTCCCCCTGCTACTTTAGCCCTTACAAAATTGTAGATCATAATGGAGTTGTGACTTATAGATCAGATCAGTATATCAATTTAAAAATATAATTGATCCTCTAAGTATTTAACCACAAATGAAAGTTTAGAAAGGATGACTCAACTCAGATCCATCCGCTTGACATCCCAACTGATAACGAGGTTCAAGTTCAGCTGATGATCGCATAGGATTGTAGGATCGTGATGCACCATAGTCCAAATATTACTAACCCTGATAGAGAGATACAAGATAATGCTAGACTGTCAGACCATAGTGCATCTACTGTAGGTACCATAAGGAAGCTTCAAGGAGAATTACAGATTGAGACTCAAAGTTTATAGAGCTTCAGCCTTGAGGACAAGACTAATTTGAAAAGGACGGGTCTGTTAGGACTCTAGTTAGGGGAGTCCTAATTTAGTTTCATGGAAGAGGGCAATCATGTAAAATCTAAGGAGCATTCATATAAATCCTATCTAGCCGACCCATATTAAGGAAGTAAGGAGGTCGGCTAGGTTAGGATTAGTTGAGGAAGATATTTGGTTATCTTAATCAACCACCCCTTATCCTAGTTAAAGAGGGGGTTGGTTAAGAAGGGAATTAAGTTAGAAAAGGGTTAAGAAAATAATAAGCAACCGACCACCCCTAGTTAGGCCGGTTGGAAGTTAGAATTATAGGTGCACTAGGAGTTGCTTAAAGATAGGAGTCTTGAAGTAGGAGTCCTCTTAGGAATTAGGAATTAAAGGCCTAAAAATAGCCTTGTAATCATCTACTTTTTATTATGAATAGATTAATATTTCTTTAGCCAATGGCTTAAGTACCAAGGAGGGAGGAACCCCTATATAGTTCCAAGAAGGCCGATCCCCTATAGAGATCACCTCAAGCTTAGAATCCGCAACAGTTCTAATAAGACAATACCTTGCTGGTTAAGTGAGGGGTCGACCATCTTGCATGAGGACATCACCAATCCCAACTCCTGATGTATCGACTTCAATGATGAAAGTTTTATCAAAGTCATAGAGCACTAGCACGAGCGTTGATGTCATGGCTGCCTTGAGATCGTCGAAGGTAGTAGAGGCCTTCTCCGACCACTGGAAAGCATCTTTCTTCAATAAGGATGTGAGGGGCTGTGGGGTTTGCGCATTGATCTTTCCATAGTCTTTTATGAACTTGCAGTAGTAGCCCATTAAACCAAGGAAATCGTGCAACGATTTTATGTTCTTTGATGTCAGCTAGCTTTGCATTACCTTGATTTTGGAAGGGTCCACTGCCACACCTTCCTTTGCAATGATGTGCCCAAGATACTCCACCTTTAGTTGAAGAAAGCTACACTTCGATTGTTTGATAAAAAGAATATGCTCTCGAAGAATTGTTAAAATAAATCATAAGTGCTGAAAATGACTTTCAAGAGAAGAGTTGTAAATTAGGATGTCGTCGAAGAAAACTAATATGAACTTATGAAGATAACTCTAGAAGATGTCATTCATAAGACTTTGAAAGGTGAAGGAAGCATTGGTGAGACCAAAGGGCATTACCAAAACTTTGTAATGGCCATTGTGCATCTGAAAGGTAGTTTTCAGTATCTTTTCTTCACACACACAGATTTGATGATATCCAGATCGAAGGTCCAACTTCGTGAAAAATCATGCTCCCCTTAATTCATCAAGTAATTTATCCACCACTGAAATAGGGTAGTTTTCCTTGAAGGTTATACCGTTGAGAGCTCGGTAGTCGACACACATTTGCCACGTTACGTCTTCCTTTCATACGAATAGCACCGGTGAAGACTAGGAGCTACAACTTGGCTGAAAGACCCTTGTTTCAATCATCTCCTTTACAATTCTCTCTATTTTATCTTTTTAGAGGTACAAATATCGATATGGCTGAGTGTTTGTTGGTAGTTTGCCCGAAAGAATCGGAATTCAATGATCATGCCGCCGGGTAGGAGGTAGGCTATGCGATTCAGTGAATACATCTGAAAATTCAGCAAGTAAGTGGAGAAGGTTTGGGTCTTCAATCTTTGTTCCCCATAGATTGCTGCTAGAGTTGCATTAGAAAGTCATTGTTCCCTTTATGCAAAACTTTCTCCATTCGTTGCGTATAAACTGTCATTACATCGCCCCTACATTTCCCGTGTAGGATCACTTATTTCCCTTTGCTATAAAATTTCATAAGTAAATTTGAGAAATTCCAAGAAACATTACTTAATATAGTAAGCCATTTGATGCCGAGCATGGCCTCATAATTATCAAGTGGAAGGAAGAAGAAATATGCAATTATCTCCTAGCAGCAATAATTTCACTCGTGGGCACTTGTAGTCGCACTTTAAAATTCATTCGTTAGTGACTTTAACATCAAACCTGCTGCAATCTTTGATATATAAGGCTATCCGTATATTAACCTTGTTGTTCATGAAATTATTAGTACTCTTAGTGTCGACGAGGATGGTGATTGGTTGCTATTTAAGTAGTCCTCCTAGTTTCATCATCTACAGGTTTCCATAGCCGGCAAGAGCATGCATTATATAATTGGTCAACTGTTGTTCTTTCTCTGTGACCTCCTCATGCTCCTGGACCTCATAGTCTAAATCTTTAATGGATTCAATCATAAGAAGGCATCCCTTTTTGTAGCAATGATCGCGGTTCCATAGTTCGTCACAATGCCAACAAAGGCCCTTCACCGATCCATCGCAAAGTCCTTCTCTTGTCCATTTTTTTGGTAGCGAAGGATGACTGGGAGTAGAGGGTGCCAAAGGTTTATATGTTACTAGTTTAGGAGTAGTCCTCATCCTTTGGGTGTCTTGGTTGAGCCACTCCTCCTAGATTCGAGCGAAGAAAATTGCGGCCATCAAGGTGCGGGGCTGCCGCACTTTACCTTCTCCTTTTATTTTTGGCTTGAGTACTTCGATGAATATCCCTAATAATTATTTATTAGACTAATCATGAGCAAGATTAGATAATCTCTCAAACCTAGTTTGATATTCTTGGATCATGGGGGTTTGTCGAATCTTTGCAAGTTATCCATCGAAAATCTCTCAAACCTAGTTTGGTATTCTTGGATTGTGGGGGTTTGTCGAATCTTCACAAGTTATCCGTCGATGTTCTCGTACCCAGTTGGGTCCAAAGCGGTTCAGCAGCCTACTTTTGAATTATATCCCTTGGGTGTATTCAAGCCAATTATACCACTGAATTGCATCTTCTTTGAGGTGGATGACAGTGATGTCCACCATGGAAGCCTCCAATGTTTAGTAATATTGAAAGTAACATTTGGCGCACGAAAGCCATCCCGTTGGGTCTCCTTCTTCCCATCGAGGGAAATCCACCCTCATACATAGCTGCATCACATCTGAGGCTTGTTCTTCCTTCTCTGGAGGCTTCTCTAAACTTTCACATTGTTGGAATTTTGTTGGGCTCGGAGATCATCCAATTCTGAATTTTGCGAATAAGGCGCCCGATCTATCCTCCATGCGTGATTCAAGCATCTCTAACTTGTCATCGATCGAGTCTTGAGATGCCATTATGTATCCCTCTAGATTTGAGATGGTATTATCTTTTTTCTATTGATCGGTCAAGGGCATAGGGTGGTAGAAGGTTTGGTGGTAGCGGAAGATAAGATCGATAGTGGAGGGTTATGGCTGCAATAGGTCGCTATTTTGGGCTACAATTTTGGTGCTATTAGGGTTATGGAAATAGGTTATGACGACTATGTATTAAGTCTAGAGGGGTGCCCTAAAGATGACGCGGTTGGTGGCAGCAAGATTGGTAGGGTTTTGATGGGTTATGAGAAGAACAACAAAAGGTGCAACATCAGAATTTTTCATCAAAAAATTTCAACAAGGTAGATGCAATTTTTTCTAGTAGTTTATGACAAGGATTCAAGCAAAACTCAAGGGGAATCTTCTAGTAAGGGAAAGATAATATTGACAAAAAATTCGTGAAAGAATATAGCAGTAAAGAATTCAACTAGATCAAGGAATATCAGTTGGTGCTGCGGTTGAATTTTATGTCAAACGTCCAATAGCTTGGACGTAAAAGATCAGCAATTTATATCAATAATTTTTTCATGAAACCAAAAGGAAATATGTAGTTAAGGAGTGTCAAAGCCATCATAAAAAACTCATAAAAGATTGGGCAGAAAAATAGTGGTAGCAAGATCAAAACAGGGCAGTACTATGCGGTTAACTTTCATTGTAAAGATAGTAACTTTATGACGATAAATTTATGCAATGAAATAGGAATTCTATTTTTGGTTTTTTTTGATTTAAGGATAACTAAATTTTAGTAGCAGTAAGGTAGAATATCAGAACCTGATGCAATTCTTTGGGGAGATCAAAAGATGATCTGTTGTAGTGGAGATGATGACAGAATTCAATGACGTTCTAAGCATTATGGGAATTGGTTTACACAGTTGTGAAAGGATGATGGGCAGCTATAGAAGGGCAGCGAGACATTAAGAACACTGCTCTAATACCAAGTGTTAGAACCATTGTAGATTCTAAGCTTAGTGTGATCTCTATAGGGGATTGGCCTCCTTGGAACTCTATAGGGGTTTCTCCCTCCTTAATTTTCTACACAGGCTCATCTATTGATGATGAAAAGAGGGCTGAGTACATAGTAATTTATAGGGATTCTAAATCCTAACTCTTAATAGGATTCCTACTCAAAAGCTCCAACTTCTAACAACTCCATAGTCGACCTCTACTAGGAGTGGCCGGTGCCTACTAAACTCCTAATCCTAATCCAACTCTAACCCTACCCTTAGCTGGCCCCTTTAACTATAGTAGGGAGTAGTTAGCTAGGGTTTTACATGTGTGTATCTCCTATTTGAATTAATTAAAATTAGGACTTAATTAACTAGAGTCCTAATAGACATGCGGGTAGCAAAATACCTATCTTCACCCGCCCAGCCATCCATCTCGCACAGCTCCCTCATGCTGGAGGGAGGCGAGTGTCCTCAGCGGCTGGCTTTTTCCCCTTGGCACAGCATGCCCGGTCACACTTCTTCTCGGGGCTAGATCCTCGAATGCTACCTCGGGAGGAGGCACCTTTCTACGATTTCCTCACCATCTTCTTCATCCTCTTCCTTGACGGCTCACTGCCCCCTTTAGTGGGGCACTTCTCGACTGCGCATGACAGGTGCTTCTTTGGTAAGTGGTGGCGCAAGTTGACTCATAGACTTGCCCTTGACTCTTAAAGATCCACCATATTTGCAGAATGAAAGATAAAAGGTCAATCGTCTGATTCATAACTTAGACAAATCATCAAAGCCAAAGAACAGGTCATACCCCGAGGGGCCAAGCTGAGTCCCACCTCGACCAACCATGCCTCAGTCATGTCCTTAATGGCCCGAGAAGAAGAAAGGTTGCCCCTAAGTCTCTCGACTAGTTCAGACTCCTCATCCAAAAGATAGGGAGGGACATTGCTCATAGTTTGAGTAATCCACTCGGGTTGAAAACTCCACCCTCAACCATGAGAGATAAAGAAGAATCGAGTTTTTCAACCTTTATTATTGGAGAGAGCCCTGTCCACCCGAAATCTACTTTAGATGGTCAAGTAATAATCGACCTACCCCTGGCATAGGTGGAAGTAGGCCTTGAACAAGTCTCGGGTCAGGACGATGCCCGCCCCTGGCATAGGTGGAAGTAGGCCACGAGTTGGGCGCCATTTGCGATGGTGAGATCCTCCATTCATCAAGGCAAGCCTCAATCACAGAATGAAGCAGAAACCAAAGTCCCACCTCGAGGGCATCGATCGATAGCCCGAAGCCATCCTGATAATCATTGTAGGGACACTCCCCGGGCAGAGGAATATGAAGCTCGTACTCCCTTGGGATGCTATAGCGCTCCCGGACCTTTGCCAAGCACTGGACAATCACGATCAAGTCATAATTGTGACATGATCGCATAACCATCAAGGCCTTAAAGGCCCTAGCGTCCATCGGGATCATGATCCCTGAAGATGAACTAATGACTTCCACCTTGAAACTATTTAAGGGTCCCCCGACTACCTAAGGCCTCATGCCAGCCGCCTCGGGAGCACCCGAGGGGCCCTCCATGGCTCGAGTAGACGAGCTCGAGGAGGTGGTGGAATATGTAGAGGAAGAAGAGGACGAGCGAGAGGAAACCATCCTAACCTGATCAGGAAGAGATTGAGGGAAAAGAAAGCAAGGATCAGGGGACAATGACTAAGAAGGCACTGAGCAGAGGAAAGAGAGGATCGAAGAAGCAGATGTGAAAATAAGTTTTCACCAAGGGCACGGGAGGTATTTATAGGGAAACCTCTGCTAGTCGGTGACACTTCGGCTTCTCAAAGTTGGAAACAACTCATTAGTGTTGCCTCGGGAACCACACCATCGCATTAATGACACAACAGTTGATGTAATAAAAAAAAAGAAAAGGAGGCAAGAAAACTAGGACACGTGTGCCGCGCGATGTGCCCTGTGGCCGAGGAGATTTTGGCGATAGGAGCAAGATCACGCCTGACACGTGTTGTTGACCGACATGACCAATGTGATAGGTCGGTGTGGCGCATGTGACAAATCACACTACATGACAAGGTCCCCCGCCTATGTGATGTAGAGTGCCTAAGGCACCTCTTAATCGATTACCAGTCTCTCAGCCCATGCCCGAGCTCGGCACCACAATCAGCTCATATTAGCTTCAGTCGGGTCTGACTTTAGCTTGGTCAATCTATGCAGACTTTAGTTCTGTAAGCCCATAGCGACTCCAGCTTGATTAATCCATACTGACATTAGTTCGGCCAACTCATACTGGCTTCAGCCCGATCTGACTTCAGTTCGGTCAATCCATACCAACTTCAGCTCAGTCAATCCATACCGACTTTAGTTCAGCTAGATCATACCAGCTTTAGCTCAGTCTGACTTCAGTACGGTCAATTCATATCGACTTCCGTTCGGTTAGTCCATACCGACTTTAGCTCGATCAATCCATGTCGACTTCAGTTTGGCCAGCTCAAACCGGCTTCAGCCCGGTCTGACTTCAATTTGATTAATCTATACCAACTTTAGCTCTGTCAATCTATGCTGACTTTAGTTTGGCAAACTCATATAGGCTTTAGCTTGGTCCGACTTTAGTTCGATCATGTTAGGATCAATTGGCACTTGGGGGGGGGTGTGGGTGTTTGAATTAGTGCAAGTGTAAACATCATTGACTCAAAAAACTTGCTTGAAATAAAGAAGACAGATCAGAAGCGTTTCTTGAATTTCGTTGGAAATGAATAAGCAAGCGATTTAAGAGAAAGTTATAAAATAATGTACGTATCTTTCTTTTAACTAGTTAAGAGTAATTAAAAGCAATAAACAAGGCAAGAGTAGAGAGCTCATAAATTTATAGTGGTTCGAGCTCAACTTGGCCTATGTCTACTCCCCGAGTCCTCTTCTCCGAGGTCCACCGACGTCCAGTATCAATCTTCTTTCGATGAAGATCAAACCCTTATACTTCCCACTCTCCTTTTCACAGGCTCATGAGAGGAACCTTACAAACTAATAAGGGGGACTTTATAAGAATACACTTCTTCTCCTCACTCCCTTACCCATTTTCTTTTTCTTACAATTTTAGCACACAATTTTTTCATAGAATTTCTTGCCTAATGTGTTGTGCTAAATGCAATAAATCTTGGGATATTTATGACCCCAATTGGCTTTAGAAATGGAGCCAAAAAATTTAAATGTATAAAAAAATTATGTACGAGCATTAGAATTGCTGAAAGCTACTCAAAAAATAGGGCGGCGATAGTTCAACCATCAATATGGGTGATACAATCGTCATGAATCCTGAAAAAGTGATTCCCTCTACTTTTCCGATCTCGACTTGTACCTTGAATTGACCCATTTCTAACTCAACCAATTGAGCTCAACCTAAGCTCAATCCAATCTCAAATGTGGACCTAGTTTGCTCACTCGAGTTAATTGAGCTTAACCTGAGCTCAATCTAATCCTAAATTTGGACTTGGTTTGCCTCACTTGAGTTAATTTGGATTCAATCTAAATCTAACTTAAGTGGAACTCAAACCCAAACCGATGCTAACTACTACTAATCAAGTACCACCAATATGACCAAAAAGTCCAGCAAGACCCTCCTGACTCCTAGCAAGCTTTTTGATAACCCCCGATGATCTTCGAGTGAGTCTCTTGGTCTTCTTCAGGCGAACTCTCGACGCCATCCTGGCAATCTCTCGACAAACTACCAGCAAGCTTCTAATACCTTTGGCAAGCTTCCAGCGAACTCCCGGTAAACCTCTGATCCCTTCAGCGAGCTCCCAACAAACTCCTAGCAAGCTTCCGATACCTTCTACAAGTTTCTGACAAATCTCTCAGTAAGGTCCCACTACATCGTTTGTACCCTAGCCCAATGTCCGGACTTGACTTTGGCCCAACATCTGATTGTAATTCTCTCTCTATTGTAGTTAATCATGCATCAACCATCTCTAACACACATATTAGATCAATAAACCATCAATTGATTTCATCATTAAAATATAAGATTTAACAATCTCTCCCTTTTTGATGATGACAACTATTTTCGTGACAAGAGTATACCTTAACTCCCCCTAAATCTATGCCATAATCCAAATAAGAAAAACTTAAATTCAAGAGAATTAACCATTCTTGAATTCAAGTATTAAAACATCTATTTATCAAATTTTAAAATGATATACCATGAATTTTAAATATTTCAAAAATCATCAAATCATTAATGATACATGATATAACATTAATTTTAACCAACAAATCATGAATCATTCAATTTTCAAGAATATTTCAAGAATTTCAAAATACATGTATTTGTTATATAATGAATTTAAAAATTTTCTTCTTTAAAAAGAAGAAATGCCTCATTTTACCATTTACCATTTTTCATCGATATGCTATTTCTTCCCCTTTATTATATATGAATCATTTTTCACATTTGTGTCATTAATATGCTATTTCTCCCCCTTTAACATATATGTATCATTTTTCATATTTGTATCATTAATACACTATTTCTCCCCCTTTGTTATCAACAAAAAGAGGTGAAATAATGAGCAAGTAATTTTAGGATACATAAACCCATAATGTATCAAATTTTTTATATTTGTACAAAATAAATATTGATTTTAGTGCTTCATTGCTCCCTTTTAGTAAAATAGGATAAAAACATAATTATCTCATAAAATTTTTCTTCCCTTTTGTAAATAAGAAAGAAGCAGAAACAAGGGAGAGGAGTGAAAAAACATTATATCACAAAATATGGCTCAATCTTGTAGATGTAAATTTCAAAAATATTATTTCAAAGATGAGCACAAAAATCTGAGAAATCTAAGATCCAATTATGCATTCATCCTTTGTAGAATTTCAAACACAATAGAAAATTAAGTAATCCAAAATATAGCAAATCATGCATTTTAAAGATCATCTCATGTAAATTTTGATAAGAAGTGCAATTTGTAAATAAATTCCAAAAAAATATAATAGTAAATCAATCTTAATTTGTAAATCATGCATTTTGTATGCATTTAGAAAATTTAAAATTCTAAATTTTTTTCTAAGCAAATGATTTCTAATTCAATGTTATCATATCCAATTTAATTCTAATCATAGTGATAATTTTAACTCCCTCTTTGGCCAATATAAAAAAAAGAAATATGATGATATAATTTTTTTCTTTACATCCATGTTCAATTTACGCCCCAAAGTACAAAGAGATCATGTCATTAAAGATAAAATCAAATCTTTAAGTACCAAAAGACATGATTTAAATTAATAAATATGTCTCTCCTTTTTATTTGTGAATTTTAAAATAAGTAAACAAGAAATTTTATGTGTTTAAATTTCAAGTAAAATAGAAATAAAATCATGCAAATCTCATGTATTTAAAATTCCCAATTTTTTTTAAGCAAATCGCTCCTCATCCAATGTTAGAAGATTTTTATATCCAAATTTTCTTCTAACCAAATTAATAATTCTATCTCCCCTTTTTTTTATATTATCAAAAAGGATTATGATGATATGTTTTCTTTATGACCATAAGCACAAAGGGATCATGTCATTAGAGATGAAAGATCTATTTTTATTAAATCTCTCCCTCTTTTTTTTTTTGTAAATAATGAAAACGAGTCTTAGGGGATTAGATACTCTTGATTTATCTAAGATAAATGTTAAGACACCCAATTCATTTAAATAAGTCTTTTTAATAAAATAGAAGAATGATCTTGATAAAAATCTTAATTATAATTGTTAAAATCATAAATCTCCCTTCTATTAAAAAGAGAAAATCATAGAGAGTAAATATGATTCCAATAAAGGATAAGTTAAGTCAAGAAATCAAAGGAATATTCATGATCAAATAAATCTTATATAATTTTCAACTAATCATAAATTTAAGAAACATTAATTTGGTGATAAGCTTTACTAAGAAGGAAGTCATAAATAATCATGTCATGAAGGATATTATTATCAAATCATGAATGTCAAAGGACATGATTTATTTCGGCTAATCTCTTCTTAGATAATATTCAAAGTTTTAGAAAACTTAGGAGATCAAATAATAATAGTATTTATTTATAAAAATATCAAATTTTAAATATCAAGATCATGAATAAATTATAAAGAAGAAAAGATAGAAGATCTTGATTTGTATATAGAAAACTTCAAGTTGTCAAGTATATGGTTCATAAGAGGATTTTCAAGTTATAGTTTTGAAGAGATAAATTATGATTCATTTACATAATTTTCTTTGAATGAACTTGATTCATATAAGGATTTCAAGTTATAATTTTTCAAGATGTTAAGATCATGATAAAATCATCGAATATTAATAAAGTTGGATAGATTAATTAATCTCTTTTAAAAAAAGTCATTTGAAAATATATCCAAAATCATTATCAGAAATTACGTTTTGAAAAATTTTAATAAAGGCAACATAGATTGTTTTTTAAAAGAAAATAGCTAAAGTTCTCTAATTTATTTTTATAGTTTAAAAGATTCCACAATAGTGGTATCATTTTATCTCTTATTGAATGATAAAATTTTAAGAAGAATTATCCTCCTTTTTAGTTGTTTCAAGAATGCTTTTATGTATTATGGTCAAAAACTGAGTTTCATTTATAAAGAAAAAACATCAAGATCATAATAAAATATTTTCAACCAAGTAAAATATTTTTAAATATTTTAAAACTGAAAAACCAAGTATTATTTCTAAAAATATTATTATAATTATTACAATAAAATATTTTCAAACAACAGCTTCAATTTATTTTAATTCCAATGATTTTTTAATTAACTCTAATTCTTTAGACTTAGTAAAATGAGTTACCATACTCATTTTGTTTTCATTTCAAAAATATTTTTAATTTTTTAAAATATTAAAAATTGAAACATGATTTTTCTCTCCCTTTTCTATATTATTCTATGCTTAAATTCTATCATTCAACAATAATGTTTTAATCATACAACTTATACAATTATCATAATATTTAAATCAATATAACATTTAAATAAATCATTCTACAAACTTAGTCAATAATAATATAATATTTAAACAATTTATCAATAGGCTTTACATTTAAACTAACATCTAAGCTAATGATTTTGAACCAATGATATCATCAAAAATAAAATTATAAATTCCCATTGAAAATATTCTCTTTTTTTATTATTTATTTTTGTACTAGCATGCTCTAGTTATGTATCATCAAGATTAGTTGTGTAATTATGAACTATTTTATAAAAAGATTTATTATAATCGGAACAAAGATGATTAAGTTTCAATCATCATGATTCAAATAATTTTTTATTTTTATCATTTTGGCTAGAGAACTTGATAAGTGAGTTAGATTGATAGGACTCCAGTAGGGTTGAGTCCTAATCTCCATAAGAAGTAGTCAATAAAACCCTACTAGATTGTAATAAAGCCACTCTTATCTTATAAAAAAGTATGACTAGGGTTTAGATTAGCCATTAGGGCTTAGTGGCTGCCACCTCCCTTACTGTGTTGGTCGGCCAAGGTTTCCCCCTGTTCTTATTAAGGCAGGTCAACTATAGGAGGGGTAAAGGGATAATTTTACTTAGGTAAGCATCCCCTTAGGCTAGGGTTTTGATCTATATTTAAAGATGTAGCCACCCCCCCTCTTGAATCAAATAATTATTAATTTTATTTCAGCCTTATGCCAAGTCTAGAAGGGAGGAATCCCTACAGTGTTCCAAGGGTTGATCCCCCTCAAGGATCAAAATCTATAGATCTCCTTTTAGGGTTCTATCATCTGGTATCAGAGCAGTGATCTTGCTACCTTTGTAGTCGTCATCCACATCTCCACCTTCCCAAGTAATTCTATAATTGCTTTTGACGTCACGTCCATCGTCGCCCACCAAGTTGCAGATCCATTAATCTGCTACCTCCTTTGCATTAACATCAAAGATCTGGTTAGAGATCCTTATGTTATGAGATTGTTGGGCTTATTCGAAGCCAAATTGGAGGCTTTTGAGACACATATGGATGCTAAATTACGTGTACTCTTCGAGGAGTCTAGATTAGGCCGTTCGCCAAGTCCAAGAAGATCATAACATGAAGTAAATTCTGATTGCAAAAAGAACCCATCAAAGATAAGAAGCGAGGTTAAGACATGGTAGCCCTATACCTCAACGACATCGATCTCCTTTGTAAAACTTCAAGAAGGGAACCTCTATCAAGATGCTCAGAGTATGAGAGCCACATCCCAACTAAAAGCATATAAACCTTCAGCATTAATCAATTACAAGAACCTTGACGAAGAACTAATAAAGATTCATCAAACCTCTACCATCCAAGAGTACTAAATCAGGTTTGAAAGGTTAACTAATTAAACTCGTGATTGGTCTGAAAAATAGATATTGAGGACCTTCATTAAGGGCTTGAAGCCGGAGATTCAAGAAGAAGTTAAAGTGCAACAATCGTACACACTTAAGGTAGCCATCTCCTTCATATGACTACATGAAGATAGGCTGAACCAAGATGCTCGGAGGACCAAAGCCACCGCACGACTAGCAGCATAGAGACTCTCGGCCCCAGCTACCACCAACCGGTTACTTTAGCCAAAAAAGTTAACAAGAGAAGAGTTTTATAATAGATCGGTAAAGGGCCTATGTTGGCATTATAATAAATTGTGAAGCTGAGACCACCGATGTAAAAAAGAGAGACCTCTATTAATTGAGCCCACTGAAGAACCCAAACTCAAAGATATGGCTCTCGAGTCTCAGGAGAAGGATATGAAGGAAAAACCACAATTAGCCACCTGCACCTTTTATCCTCCACCACAGATATTAGATATTGATGGCTTCATTAAGCATCAGCCCATCACCATCCTCGCTAACACCAGGAGCTCCAACGACCTTATGAATTACAAAAGAAAACATGTGACCCTATGTGGGAAAGGGGAGAATGAAAAAAAGATGATCTTGACACAGTGCTTGGAGAAGCTCGCTGAAATCTCAAGCACGTCTACTGAACCAAGCCGACTCCTTCCTACCAGACTGCACAACTCTGGTATGTTGGTCTTATAAAGGGAACCACCAGTACATATTCAGCTATATTACTGTCCACATTTTCAGAGAACTGAAGCTAAAAAGATCATCCAGGAGACACGAGAGATACGGATCATTCGACCACCACCTTCCCTTGCAATGACACTTTATCTCCAAAAACTTTACCTCTTTGTCTGTAGGGATAAGCTCTTCCTAAAGTGACATATTCAACTGAACCAGCTATAGGTTCTGATGCAGTACTCCCTCATCTTGAGCTACTTCCACGACTTCACCGAGGAGCGAACCATGATGCTAAAAGTCTTCCCTGATGATGACCTTGGATCTATGGCCCACGATTACAAGAAGGAACAGGAGAAAGACACATCCAAAGTTGGGATCGACGTCACCCTTATGCAAGATGGTCCATGACACGAAAGAGAAGTAAGCCTAAAAGAATTACAATCCATGCTCACACTAGCACATGCAAAAAAGAAATGGCTTCCCAACAAACTTCAGAATGGATGAAAAATTGAAGATTGAGTTTTCTTACACCTCCAACCCGATTAGCAGGAAAATCAAGCCTTGAGGAAGTGGTCTCCCTATTTCTTTGGGCCTTACAAAATTGAGGACCACATTGAAGCCCTAACCTGGAGGTTAGATCCGCGCACCAGATTAAGATTACAGTTGATCCGCCAAGTATCCCACCTCAAATAGAAATTTAAAGAAGATAACCTAGCCTAAATCCTTCCAACTAACACCCCAGCTGATGAGGAGGCTAAAGTTCAATTGATAATACATTGGAATCATATGAGGAGCTAAAGACCCAATTCCCCGAGTTCATAGAGCCTCAACTTTGAGGACATGTCTAATTTTATAAGGGCGGGTTTGATAGGACTCCAGCAAGGTTGACTCCTAATCTCCCTAAAAAGTAGTTAATAAAATCTTACTAGATTGTAATAAAGCCACTCATATCTTATAAAGGAGTATGGCTAGGGTTTAGATTAGCCCTTAGGGCTTAGTGGCCGCCATCTCCCTTATTGGGTTGGTCAGCTAAGGTTTCCCCCTGCTTAGGTCAGCTATAGAGCCAACCTGGCCACCCCTTGTTCCTATTAAGGCAGGTCGACTATAAGAGGAGCAAATAGGTAATTTTATTTAGGCAAGCACTCCCTTAGGCTAGGGTTTTAATCCCTATTTAAAGATATAGCCGACCCCCCTCTTGAATCAAGCAATTATCAATTTTATTTTAGTCTTGTGCCGAGTTTAGGAGGGAGGAACCTCTATAGCGTTCCAAGGGTTGATCCCCCTTAAGGATCAAAATCAAGTCATATGGCTTGAGTATCCACTGTCAAGATACCATTCATTTTTGCTTCTAGCCTTGTTAAGAGACAACTCTACAAGATGAAATGTTTTGTTTTAGATACCTATTTGAGTTTGGGTCTCTCATATATATTCTTCCCATTTTATCTAATGGCTTGAGGTTGTTTATTGTTTCTTTAGGAACCTAAATTAATTTATTGGACTATACTTTTTAAATAAACATTTGTAAGCTTTATGTCTTAATTTTCTACAAAAAATATATTTAATTTATGATGGTAAGTTTAGAGTGGGTCCTTTGACAAAAATAGTTAGTTTTATTTAGCATTTCCAACAAAGCATATACCTTTTTTCCTATTAACATGATCCTTATTTGCAAGGATCATATTTAGGGATTTATTCTCTATTTCAAATTTTTCTAAAGTTTGTTTAAACATGATATTTTTCTTTTTAGCTTCTTATGACGTTTCACATTTAGAGCAAGAATTGTGTGATGGTGATGCATCATGCATTTGTTCAAATTTACAAACTAAAGAATCATGCTCTTTCTTAAGTAATTTATAGGATTTGCTAATCTTTTTAAAAACATCGTAAAACTCATAAAAAGAAAATAATAATTGACTAAGAGTAAAAGAGCTTTCACGTGGGTTACTTACCTCATTATGGTTAGCCACAAGCACAAAATTCTCCACTTATTGGTTATGCACTTCATCTTCGAAGTGCCTCGGCTTCTTGCATTCATAGCAAGAGGTTTTGTCCAATTTAAATTTAGTTTTATAATTTTGTTTATTAATTTATCTGGTTCATTTGTTAAAGGTTCAAAGTTCTCATCACTTGAGGAGTCATATGTTCTTTTCAGTTCAAATTACTTCATGTTCTTTGGAATGTCTTCTTTTATTCTAAGTTTACTATCCTTCCTATTCTTTAGAATATGTTCCTCAAATTTATTTTTGTAAGTCTTTCCATTTAATGATTCATTTAGATTAAGCATACTTTTAAGTCTTATTTCTAATATATGTCAAATCTTAAAAGCCAAATCAAAAGAAGAAATCTGATGAAATTCATTCTTATCAAGTGAACAAAATAAAACATTCATTGCTTTTACATTTAATGAAAAAACTTTTTTATCAAAATCATTCCACTCGTTCATGGGTTTAGAAGATTTTTCAAAGTTATTTTCACCAATGTGCCATAAATCAAAATCCATGGAAATAAAAAAGATTCGCATTCTAGTTTTTCAATATGTATAATCTATCCCATTGAACATGGGAGGACATGCAATAGAATATCTTTCATTCGTGCCAAATGAAGTAATTTACTTGGGTTTTTAGTCCAATGAGTAGCACATGGCTCTGATACCAATTATTTTTTTTGGTAAGTTTGATACCAATTGTTAGGATCAATTGGCACTAAGAGGAGGGGGTGAATTAGTGCAAATGTAAAAATCATTGATTCAAAAAACTTGCTTGAAATAAAGAAGAAAGATCAGAAGCATTTCTTGAATTTTGTTGAAAATAAATAAGCAAGTGATTTAAGAGAAAGTGATAAAATGATGCACATATCTTTCTTTAAACTAGTTATGAGTAATTAAAATTAATAAACAAGGCAAGAGTAGAAAGCTCATAAATTTATAGTGATTCGGCCTCAACCTGGCCTACGTCTACTCTGCGAGTCCTCTTCTCTGAGGTCACCAACATCCACTATCAATCTTCTTTGGGTGAAGATCAAACCCTTACTCTTCCCACTCTCCTTTTCATAGGCTCAGGAGAGGAACCTTGCAAACTCACAAGGGAGACTTTATAAGAATACACTTCTTCTTACTCCTTTACCTCTTTTCTTTTTCTTACAATTTTGGCATATAATTTTTTCACAGAATTTCTAGCCCAATGTGTTACGGTAAATGTAAGAAATCTTGGGGTATTTATAGATCTCAATTGACTTCAAAAATGGAGCCAAAAAATTTAAACATATCTAAAAAAATTTGGGTATGGGTGGTACAACCACCCGCGTCGATGGTACAACCGTCAAAAGTTGCTCGAAAAATAGGGTAGTGGTGGTACAATCGATGACTTGGGTGGTACAACTACCATCTATCGACGATATAACCACCAAGAATCCCGAAAAAGTGATTCCTTCTATTTTTCCAATCTCGAATTGTACCTTCAATTGAACCTTTTCCAAGTCAACTAATTGAGCTCAACCTAATCTCAATCCAATCCCAAATATGGACCTGGTTTGCCTCACTTGAGTTAATTTGGATTCCACCTAAATCTAATTTAAGTAGAACTCAACCCAAATTGATGCCAACTATGACTAATAAATTATAACCAATATGACCATCAAGTCCAACAAGACTCTCTTGACTCCCGGTAAGCTTTAAGGCAACCCCTGACAAGCTTCCGATGAGTCTCTTGCTCTTCTTTCGGCAAACTCCCGATGCCATCCTGGCAAGCTCCTGATTACCTTGGACAAGCTCCCGGTGAACTCCCAGCAAGCTTCTAATACCTTCGGTAAGTTTTCGACGAACTCCTGGCAAGCTTCCGATCCCTTTGGCGAGCTCCTGACGAACTCCCAACAAGCTTTTGATACCTTCGGTAAGCTTCCAACGAGTCTCTCGGCAAGTTCCCACTACATCGTCCTGATAGGACTCCAGTAGGGTTAAGTCTTAATCATCTTAGTACTAGTAAATAAAAACCCTATTAAATTATAATAAAGCCACTCCTATCATATAAAAGAGTATGGCTAGGGTTTAGATTAGCCCTTAGGGCTTAGTAGCCACCACCTCCTTTACTGGGTTGGTCGACTAGGGTTTCTCCCTACTTAGGTCGGTTATAGAGCCAACTTAGCCTCCCCCTGTCCCTATTAAGGTAGGTCAGACATAGAAGGGGCAAATAGATAATTTTACTTAGGTAAGCACCCCCTTAGGATAAGGTTTTGATCCCTATTTAAAGATGTAGCCACCCCCTTCTTGAATCAAGCAATTATTTATTTTATTTCAGCCTTGTGCCGAGTCTAGGAGGGAGGAACCCCTACAGCATTCTAAGGGTTTATCCCCCTCAAGGCTCAAAATCTATAGAGCTCATTCTAGGGTTCTATCATCTGGTATCAGAGTCGCATTCCTACTATCTTGTAGTCATCATCCACACCTCCATCTTCCAAGCAATTCCCATAATTGCTTTTGACATTGCTTCCATCCATCGTCACCCACCAAGCCACAAATCCATCTATCTGCTACTGCCCCTACGAGATCTTAAAATTTGATATATTTTTATCACCTATGCCTCTTCAATACTACTAGATTCCTTACTTTACATATTGAAGATTTTTTTCAAATTTTATTTGTCGTAAATTTCGTTCGTCGCAAACGTTATCGTTGTTGCAAAGATGACATGCTATAGAAATTTTTAGTCATATTTTTACCTTTTAAAACCAGTTTATTTCTTCTCCTTTCTGGCTTAAATTTTAAATAATTCTAATGATCAACTTGGCTTTCATTTAGGATTAATTTTTGAAAAAGAACTCCTTCCGGAATTGGTTTTCTTGTGCAATCTTTCACCATCACGCAATACTTGAATTTTACGATGAAGGATCTTCCTTTCGTCTTTTGCCCTATTTCCTTATTGTTACACTGCCAAAATTTTATTAATCCTTTTACTGGTATTAAAAACATCTAAACCAAGGGTTTTTATATATTTTCCTTGAACTTTTCTCTAGAATTTACATCGAGAAGTCATCATTTCTCTGATGTAAAACTGGTTCGGTAGGACAACACATCATAGCACATTTTTTTATCGAATTCTATTAGATTTTAGTACTATTTTTGTGAGATTTTGGATTTTCTTTTCCTAATCTCAAAATCCTACCATCCTTACTAAAAACCTATCCAAACCTTATCCTAAACTGAACCCAAATAGCCACCCAAATCAGCCCTAAACTATAGCATACTCCCATCCAAACTGATTCACCTTTCAACTGGCCACCCCCTTCTCCAAAATTATGATACCACTAACCTGACAATAGAAAAAAGACCTCAATATTATAGATCTAGAGGCATATACTATGGCATTAGAGGAGGCTATCGATGCAAATCTTGAAGCCTTTGAAAACCGCATGGAAGAGAAGATATGATCCCTTTTCACCAAATTCAGCATTGGCCGACCATTGAGCCTAAGGAAATCACAGCATGGAGAAACTTCAGATTGGTGAGACGATCTTAAAGAACATGGTCACATCACCTCTGATCTCAATAATCTATGTATGAAGGTTGACTTCCCTAGATGGGAAGAAGGAGACCCAATCGGGTGAATCTCGCGGGTGGAGCGCTATTTTTGATTCTACCGAACTATCGACATCACACGGGTGGAGATTGCTACCATCCACCTTGAGGGAGATGCTATTCAGTGGTTTAATTAGTTTGAGCACACCTATGGAGGACTCTCTTGGTAGTGATTCAAGGAAGGACTATTGAATCACTTTGGACTAACCAATTTCGACAACATCAATGGATAATTGGCAAAGATTTGGCAAACCTCCACAATATAAGAATACTAAATAAGGTTTAAATATTTATCTAATCAAACTATGGATTGGTTTGAAAAGTAACTTTTAGGAACTTTCATTAAGGGCCTAAAACTGGAGATTCAGCGAGAAGTAAAGGCGTGGCAACCGTACACTTATGGTGGTGATTTTCTTTGCGCGTATTCAAGAAGAACGATTAAGACAAGAGGCATGAAGGACAAGGGTCACTCCCCGACCTGCCATGTTGAGGCCTACGGCCCCCTCTACTACCATCCGAGCCCCCGCACCAAAAAAATTGACAAGGGATGAGCTTCGTAAATGATCAACCAAAGGATTATGTTGGCACTATCATGAATTATGGAGCCGAGAACATCACTGCAAAAAGGGTCAGCTCCTCGTGATTGAACCAGTGGAGGATGAGGATAATGAACCATCTGAAGAAGCCCTTGAACTTGAAGAATAAGTCATGGAGGAAGAGTCCCAACCAGCCGACTATGCAGTGCACGCATTGGCCAACTACTCCAACCTGTAGACAATGAAAGTTGGAGGACTTCTAAAACAACAACCCATCACCATTCTCATCAACATAGATAGCATAAATAACTTCCTCAATAGTAAGGTTACTATATGTTTGGCGCTCCAAATCAAAGGTTGCAACAAATTTGACATAAAGATCACTAACGGTCGAATCCTCAATTGCGACCAATGGTGCCCGCGGGTGAAACTACTCCTCCAAGACCAAGAAGTGGTAACTGATTTCTTCCTTATGCCCATTGATAATTATGAAGCCATACTTGAGATCAAATAGCTCACAATGCTAGGTGATATATCTTGGAATTTTTTAAAATTAATCATGAAATTTTATTGCAAAGGGAGACAGGTCACATTACGAGGCAAGCATAGGAGCCATATTTCCATTGTTTCATTACAATGTATGGAGAAAGTTTTGCACAAAACACATGGTGGATTCTTGATGCATAACTCAGATCCTAAGCTTGCCCTTTTACTGGATGAATTTACAGATATTTTCTCGGAGCTGTGCGGGCTGCCCCCTAACCGGCTGCATGACCACCGCATTCCTATTTTGTTAGGCAAACCTCCAGCAAATTTATGATCATACCACTATCCTCACTTGCAGAAGGATGAGATCAAGAATATTGTTAAAGAGATGCTTAACACGGGGGTAATTCGACCGAGTTGCAGCCCTTACTCCTCACCGGTGTTGCTAGTGCACAAGAAGGATGGTACATGGCGAATGTGCATTGATTACCGGACTCTCAACGCCATCATCATCAAGGACAAATATCATATTCTAGTCATAGATGAACTCTTGGATGAATTAAAAGGAGTCTGAGTCTTCACTAAATTGGATCTTCACCATCAGATTCAGGTATGCACTAAAGATATTCCGAAAACTGTATTCCGCACGCATAATAGCCACTACGAGTTTTTGGTAATGCCTTTCAGACTTACAAATGCTCCTTTTACCTTTCAAAGGTTGATGAATGACATCTTCTGAAGGTTTCTACATAAGTTCGTATTTGTATTCTTTGATGATATTCTCATTTATAGACCTATGCTTGATATATATTTTGAGCACTTATGAACTATTCTAACCATTCTTTGAGAGAATACTCTTTATGTTAAATATTCAAAGTGTAACTTCTTACAACATAAAGTGGAGTATCTATGACACATTATATTAGAGGATGGAGTGGCAGTAGACTCGACAAATATCGAGGCAATACAAGGATGGCCGAGACCTACAAACGTAAAATCACTATACAGCTTCCTTGGACTCACGGGCTACCACCAGAAGTTCATGAAAGATTATGGTAAGATAAGTGCCCCACTCACATCCCTACTCAAGAAGGACTCTTTTTCATGGTCAGATTAAGCCTCCACAACCTTTGAAAGACTCAAGGCCACCATGACGATGACGTTGGTCCTAGCACTACCCGATTTCAGCTAAACTTTCGTGAATGAGGCTGACGCGTCTAGAGTTAGAATTGGGGCTATTCTAACACAAGTTGGTGACCCCTTGCCTACACCAACAAAGCTTTATCTCCCTTACATCTTAAAATATTTTTGTATGACAAAGAAATGTTTGCCATCATACATGTAGTTACAAAGTGGAGAGCCTACCTGATCGATCAACGCTTCCAGATTAAGACCGACCACCGAAGCCTTAAATATTTCTTAGAGAGCAAATATCCTCCCCATAGTAGCAATAATGGGTAACTAAACTCCTTAGCTTTGATTATGAAATTACTTATCGAAAAGGAAAAGAGAATGTTGTTGCAAATGCTCTATCTCGGCTACCGGGAGAAGCCAAAATTTTAGCCATCTCCCTTCCTTGCACCGACTTCCTCCACAATATTAGGGAGGAATGGAAGAATGATCCAGAAGCCTGAGCCATCATAGAAAAGTTGGAGAAGGATCCGGGGTCCGTAGGTCACTACTCGTGGTATTCGAAGGACTTGCACTACAAAGACTGAATTATTATTATTCCTTCTTTCTCTTGCATTCAAATTATTTTACACAAGATGCATTCTTCACCCTCGGCAAGGCACTCCAAGTTTCTGAGGACTTACAAAAGGGACAAGCAAAACTTCTTTTGGAAAGGCATGAAAAAATAAATTTATGATTATGTATCCAAATGTGATATATATCAGGAGCAGAAAGGCGAAACAATGGCTAGTTCGGGAATCTATAGAAAGGCGAAACAATGGCTAGTTCGGGAATCTATAGCCACTACCCATACCGGACTCAGTACGGACCGACATTTCTATGGACTTCATCGAGGGCTGCCACTATCCCAAGTTAAAAGCATGACCTTTATGGTGGTAGATCGCCTAACCAAGTATGCTCACTTTTATGTTGTGAAACATCCTTATACTATTGCTAGTATTGCTCAATTTTCTGTGGAACATATAGTAAAACTGCATGGGATGCTAAGGTCGATTATGAGCAACCGTGATAGGGTATTCACAAGTAAATTTTGGACAGAACTCTTTCATTTATAGGGCACGTAATTGAAGATGAGCACAGCCTATCATCTCCAGACAGACGACCAAATAGAAGTGATGAACAGATGCCTCGAGACATACCTACAGTGCTTCACTAATGATCAGCCTAAATAGTGGACAAGGTGGCTTCCTTGGGTCGAATAGTGGTTCAACATGACATTTCATTCATCAACTAAATGTACCCCTTATGAGGCATTGTATGGTCGATCGACCCTTGTAATACCCAGATATGTGCTTGGTTCGGCCAAAGTAGATCAGGTCGACCAAAATTTGATTAACAGAGACAAACTACTATAGCTACTGAAAGACAACTTGAATGTCGCTCAAACCCGCATGAAGCAACAAGCAGACAACCACCAGAGTGAGTGGGAATTCGCAGTGGGTAATACCCAGATATGTGCTTGGTTCGGCCAAAGTAGATCAGGTCGACCAAAATTTGATTAACAGAGACAAACTACTATAGCTACTGAAAGACAACTTGAATGTCGCTCAAGCCCGCATGAAGCAACAAGCAGACAACTACCAGAGTGAGTGGGAATTCGTAGTGGGAGATTGGGTCTACCTTCGGCTCTAGCTATACAAGCAGCTATCAATTAATGCAAGAGCATCAATGAAGCTGTCTCTATGATTTTATGGACCATACTAGATCGTAGAGCGCAATGGGGCCGTGGCATACAAATTAAAGCTTCCAAATGATGCTAAGATATATCCCGTCTTCCACGTATCCTTATTGAAGCTAAAGTTGGGAGAACATAAGAAGGCCCAGACTCAGCTACCGAGCACTACTAATGATAGTGAAATCAAAGCCCTAACCTGAAGCTATACTTGTGAGAGGATTGTGATGCGCTGACAATGCCCTTCAATTGAAGTACTTGTAAAGTGGACTAACTTACCATCCGAAGATGCAATATAGGAGTTAAAGATCTAGTTTCTAGAGTTTATGGACCCTCAGCCTTGAGGACAAGGCTGATCTGAAGAGGGCGGACTTGATAGGACTCTAGTAGGGTTGAGTCCTAATCATCTTGGTACTAGTCAATAAAAACCCTGTTAGACTATAATAAAACTACTCCTATCTTATAAAGGAGTATGGCCGGGGTTTAGATTAGCCTTAGGGCTTAGTAGCTATCACCCTCCTTATTGGGTTGGTTGGCTAGGGTTTCTCCCTACTTAGGTCGGCTATAAAGCCAACTTAGCCGCCCCCTGTTCCTATTATGGCAGGTCGGCTATAGGAGAGGCAAAGGGATAATTTTACTTAGGCAAGCACCTCCTTAGACTAAGGTTTTGATCTCTATTTAAATATTTTGCCCCCCCCCCCCCCCCCTCTTGAATCAAGCAATCATCTATTTTATTTCAACCTTGTGCCGAGTCTAGGAGGGAGGAACCCCTACAATGTTCCAAGGGTTGATCCCCCTCAAGGGTCAAAATCTATAGAGCTCCTTCTGGGGTTCTATTGTATCCATACCCCGGCTCGATGCCCAACTTGATTCTAGCCCAACATCTGATTGTAATTCTCTATCTATCGTAGTTAATCCTACATCAATCATCTCTAGCACACATATTAGATCAACAACCCATCAATTGATTTCATCATCAAAATATGAGATTCAACAGATCAATCTATACCATCTTCAGCTCAGTTAGTCCATACCTACTTTAGCTTGGTCAGTATATACCAACTTTATTTCATCTCGCTTATGTTAGTTTTAACCTAGTCTGACTTCAGTTTGGTCAATCCATACTGACTTTAGCTTGGTTAATCGACTTCAGCTCGATTAGTCCATACCGACTTCAACTCAGTTAAGCCATGCCGACTTTAGTTCATTTAGTTCACATCAAAACCAGCTCGACCAAGTTACACCAAATCTAATTCAGTTAACTCACAGTGACCTCAGTGTAGATAAAGTTATGCTGGCTCCAACTCGATCAAAATGTGCATGCCCTAACCTTGGCCCACTCCACCTCTAGCTCTGACCGAAAATAGGGATATTGCAAAACCAAATTTGTTGTCAAGCATACTCCAACAAAGAATTGCATGGTCCTTCGGCGGGATGGCTTAGCCTGGTCTCCTAGATCTCATTGAGGCCCACGCCATCGCCCAATCGGCTGATGACCACAAGTGCGAAACAATGATAGAGCAGCTAGGCCCTAACAGCAAGTGAAGCCCTCCCTAGAACCCTTCTTCGAGAAACTCTAGGAAGCACTTCGTTGAGGGAGGGAGAGAATGATAGGGCAAATAATGGACTCATCTAGTTACCTCAAACAAATCAACTCTTGAATACCACGTCGGCACTCGGGGTCCAAGTCACCTCAGACACGTCGGCCTTTCCAAATTCCTCAGGATCATCAGGCCACGTCAGTGCTTGGGAGGCACCGCCACCTAGCAGTGTTAGCCAAGTTGACATAGTGCCAGACTGCCGGATACCGATCCTGTCGATTGAGGCTCCTAGAACCGACGATGGCAGCACCCACACGGGGTCATACCTCTGAGCCGATCGAGAGCATCATCCATATTGATGGTCTCGGTACAATTCTCCCTCGACTCATAGGTATAAGATCCCCCTACTATAGACAACAAAGGGGGGGACTCTCTCTCTCTCTCAATATCTCAATTTTCACACCTTCGTAGCTAATTTAGTCATCGGAGGGCCACATTGTGTATATACCATATCGACCAAGACCTTCATACAGGACCTATCCGTCGATCTGAAGGGTGTTCCAACTGAAGTTTCAACCTGGGGAGCCACAGGTTGCTTCTGCAGATCCCAACCGAGCTTCCCCTATCCTCCCAATCCGATATGAACGATCTTATGCATGCAGATAAAACCGAACCATGCTGACTCCTCGACCATGACATAAAGTCCAACAACACTAGAAAAATTATCTTTACAATGAATATAACTTATATAGCAAATTGTAAGAAAAATATATTTACAATTTTGATCAAACTTCACTTGGTTACAGTTGTAACATAACTATAGTTTTGATCAATATGCCTTTGTAAAATCTTATCTATCACCCAAGAATGAATGGGATATGTCAAACTGTAGTACACACATTGTCTTCTTCCTATACCACTGTCACTTAACTGATGTGATTGAATATTCTCCGAAACATATCTTGGTTAATTTATGTGGGACTTGCTTGAGCAAACCTGAAGAAAACAATGGTCATGAACCCTTTAATATCATTCCATGGCCTGACAAGCGATTAGTCTTCTCTAATTTAAAAGTCATATTTTTTCACATGTTAAAGAGCCAACAAGCTAGAAGTTGATGAAGTCACCGATACTGGTTGCTATCCACCAGGTATCTTGCACAAACTCATGTAATAGATATGAACTAGTTATATGTCTAGCTTTGTTGTCTTTATTTATTATTTGTTTTGTTTTTTATCGTAAAGAAAAAGAATCATGATCGAGATGCCTGTTCCTGGCCGTTAAGTTAGAATGAATGACTAATATGTTTTGTGAAGAGATAATCTTCAATTACCTATGAAGTAAATTATTTATTTTTAATTAAAAATTTATTATGTTATGCATTTATACTTACTATGTAATTTTTTTTTACATAATCTCTTTAACAGTGCTTCTATCATGGTTTCCAACATCCATCAATATTGTGCTTATGGATGGTTTTATGAGTCTGATTAAGAGTAGTGTTGGATCATATGGCTTGACACTGATTAATAATATGTACTTATTCTCTTGAGTGATGTGGAATAATATGATCGGTATAGTAACCACTATACTGATAGAAACTGAGAAAGTGATTGAAGAAAAAATAAACTACATGCTTTATTCCTCCATTCATCATCTATTTATATACTTAATAAAGGAGGTTAGGAAGGTTAGGAAGGGAGGACTTCCCTCAATAGACTAATAAAAATCTACTTGTGCTGTTACAGAGATCTCATCCGTTAATATGCCCTCAAAAGATCGTGCTCCTATCAAGGACGCCGATCTTGGACCTATTCAATGAGAACAATTTGCGGGTTAGTGGTTTTATGAGGGAGTCCGCCAATTGATCTATCGTGTGAACGAGAAACATGAAGTTTGTGGCTACTTGATCTCGTACGAAGTGAAAGTCAATAGCTATATATTTTATATGAGAATGAAATACTGGATTGGCACATAAGTAGATAGCCTCGACATTATCACAGTATATCGTAAGAGTAGTAGTAGAGTGGATGTCAAGTTCCTTGAATGGATTTATGATATAATTAAGTTCTATAGCAGCAATTACAATGGAACGATATTCAGTTTTAGTGGTTGACCTAGTAATTATCTTTTATTTCTTAGAATTTCAATTGATTGGATTGGCTCCTAGGAAGATGATATACCTGGATATGGATATTCTATCATCAAAGTTCTTCGCCCAATCAGCATTAATAAAAGCATGAAGTTAGAGTGGGGAGTGTTTATGGAGAAATATGTCATAGTAAAGAGTTCCATTAAGATATTGTAAGACCCATGTAGCCACTAACTAATGCATGATAGATGGTCGATGCATAAATTATGATAACTTGTTAACTGCAAAAGATATATCTGAGCAGAGAGAGATAAGTATTGTAAAGAGCCAAGTACTTATCGATATTGAGTAGAATATATAGTAGGACTGCTAATGGTTAATCTAAGTGATTCACTAATTAAGAGAGGAGTTGAAACAACTTTCACGTCTTTCATTTTTTTCTTCAATAATAAGTCCTAAATATATTTCCGTTGGGAGAGGAAGAGTACCGAAGATGTACCGAGATCTTTGAGATAAAGTCGGTCGACCAACTATTTGAGAAACATAGTGATTGCCATAGAATTATTATCGGTCATAATGATATCATCCACATAGACTAGAAGATATATTGTACTACTAGGTTATTGATGGATAAATGAGGTATTAGACTTGGAGTTGAAAAAGCTAACTGACATCATAAATGAACCAAGTTCTGTGTACTAAGCTCGTTGAGCTTGACAAAGCCTATAAATAGCTTTGCAGAGTTTATAGGCATGCTTCGAATACTGAGGATGAAGAAAATGATAGAACCCAGAGATGGAAAGGGGGGGATAAATGATCACTTCTAGGGGATCAGGCCTCCTAGATCACTTCGAGGGAATCTGCCTCCTAGGGTTTTACCTTTTGGCTAAAATTAGATTTCTTAATTCCTTGATTCATGAAAGAGTTTACAGCATTATTTATAGGATGCTACTAAGAGCCCCTCTAAGCTTGGACTCAAAGTCCCACTAAACTTGGACTCTTAATTAAGTGATAGACTTTTAACCAAAAATAATAATTGAAGATAATAACCAACTTTAACTAACTAATAACAAACTCGATTGGGCTTACCCGACTTATAACTAACTCTGACTGATAGACCAACATGACTCAACTTAAATTTATTGTGATTTGATGGATCCGACCTTGTTAGGGTCATATTAGACCCGCACTCTTCAAATTAGTCTTGTCCTCAAGGCCAAGCAGTATCAAACTTTGGGAGTACTTCGGTCCAAGATATTTGTCACACATCATAACCTTTCGATCAATTAAATAGTTTCTTCACTTAGTCTAAGCAATGGGTCAACCTTTTAGTGTAGTAGTCATTGTAGTTTTGTGAGGAACCCTCTCCATTCGATGGTTACTAGCAGTTGTGATCTTGCTTCAATGTCTTCCTTTGAGGACCACTTGCTTTCCATTAATAAAAAACTTCATAATCTATTTAGAAAGATTCCAAGTGACATCACCTAGGGTAGACAGTCATTTAATTCTAAGCACTATTTCAAAATTCTCAAAGGGTATCATCAAGAAATCTACCCATAATTCTTGGCCCTGTACCATCAGTTTGATTTTTGAGCACTTACTGTTATAAGTTAAAATTCATCCATCAGCAACCTTGACTTCAAATCTATTATAATCTTCAATTTGATAGGCCAATAAATCAGCAATCTTTATATCCATAAAATTATTAGTGCTACTAGTATCGATTAAAATAGTAACAAGCTGTTGTTTTAAAATTCATTTAATTTTCATGGTTTGCGGGTTAGAGCAGCCTACTAATGCATGCATTATACGTTTGAAAGGTCCAATACCTTTATCAAAATCCATACCTTCTTGATCATAATTCATATCATCATTTTCTGGTTCTTCTTTAATTGGTTCAATCATCAGAAGATGGCTCTGTTTGCATCGATGTCCTTAACTCCACTTTTCATCATAATGCCAGCACAAGCCTTTTGTTGATCTTTCCTGGAGCTCTTCTCTGGTAAGTCTTCGAGGGTTTTGAGTAGAGGGAGGTGGGGCTACGGCTTGCTTGCTACTGGTTGGTTTATGCTTTTATTTATGCGATTATCTCTATTGAGCTTTTCTTATATATGCGAGTAAACGATACGGTAGCTAGGGTTGGCAAGCCTTGACTTCACATCGAATCTCTGGATTGAGCCCTTCAATAAATGTTACTAGTAGTTATTTTTCGAACCAATCTCAGGTTTGATTTGAGAAGCACTTATATATACTCTGGTACTCATGTACGGTGGAAGTCTAGCAGATTTTGGCTAGTTGTCCATCCATGTTCTTATACTCCAATAGTATGAAGCAAATCAAAAGCCCATTTTTGAATTGCTCTCACGAGGGTTATCCGTGAGTATATTCGTACTAATTGTATAATTGGATTGTATCTCCTTCAAGTTGAATATAAGCTATCTCTACTTTGGATTCCTCTGGAGTCCTATGAAAATAAAAAAAATATTCAGCACATGAAATCTAGCCAATTTGGTCTCCATCTTCTCATCTGGGAAACTCCACCATTATACGTGAGTATCCTGTATCATGCCTATGATCATGCTTTTAAGATCGACTCCCCTTAAGTTTTATTGGGGTTTTCTGATCGGCTTCTTCTAAATTTGTGGAGGAGTTCTTACAATCTGTCTTTTATATGGGCCTCAAAGGCTTTAAACCTTACGTCTAGTGCATCATCCATAGTCATCATGTAGGATTGTAGATTAGTGATATTTATTATTTTTTTTATCGAATTAGGGGCATGGGTTTGTATCATAGATGTGGTACGACTTGGCCGCAATAAGATTGTCAGCGAGAATCACCTATGTGTCGAATAGTCTAGTGGAGGTTGATGGTAGCAGTGGCAGTAAGAGGAGGTGATAGCAAGGAGGGGCAACAATTGCTGCAGTAAGCGGCTGAGGCAACAATTGAAGAGGAGGAAGACAGTGGCAATATTCCTTCTTGCTCGAGATGCTGGTAGTAAGAAGGGGCAGCAGCTATTGTAGAGGGGGCAGCAGTGATGCTGTTGTGTGTGGGTGGAGAGGAAGGCAGTAGCAATGATGGCTACTACTACATGGACTGCAGCAGAGGATTGAGGATCACAACTAGAGAGAGAGTAGGGGAAGGAAGATGCTGGCGTGGGTGGAGGATGCCAGCTGGGTAGTGGTAAAGGAGATAGCATGAGTTGCAGCTAACAGGCAGTGAGTACTAAAGATGAAGGGGTGGGACACCGCAGGAAGCAAAGGAGGCTGAAGGAGAGGACAACAGCTGTGGCCGACAAGGGCTATGGTTATAGCTGCAATTATTGGAGCAAGGGAGAAGGTAAAAGAGGCAATAGCAGAGGCAACAAGAAGCAGGTGGAGGATAGCAGCTGGGCAGCGGTAAAGGAGATGGCATGGGCTGCGGCTGATAGGTGACGGGCGCTAAAGATGAAAGGGTGGGACATCGCAGGAAGTAGATGATGTTGAAGGAGAGGGCAACGATTATGGTCGGCAAGGGCTGCGACTACAATTGTTGGAGCAGGGGAGAAGGCAGAGGAGGTAGCAACAGAGGCAACAAGAAGCAGCGGTGGGTGTCAGCGGCGGCTGAGGATGGGTGGCAGTGGTGAGGGTTGGCAGTAATGGCAATGCTGCCAATAGAGGAGGAGAGGAAGAAGGAGTGGACAGTAACAACGAGGGCTACAGCAAGGGAGGAAGAAGGGGGTAGTGGTCAGGCGAGCCAGAGTAAACCGAAGTAAAGGAGGCAACGGGGAAGCAGCGACAATTGGGAAGGGTAAGGCAGCAGTATGGGGAGCGACTGCAGCAGCAAGATGGCATGGGAGAAAGGGGGAGATAGCAGCAACCAAAAAGGCAGCAACGTGGGGAGCAACTACAGTAGCAAGATGGTAGCGACTGTTACAGAGGAGGATGGGAGATGGCAGCAACCAAAGATGGTGATGATGATGATAACAACAATGATGACAATGACAAGGGAAGTGGTTGCGAAATCACAACAGGAACACTGAGGATCATTGCTCTGATACCAATTAATAAAATCTCGCATGATTCTATCATAGATAGAAATGGAAAAGGGGGAATAAATGATTCCTTCAAGGGGATTAGACCTCCTAGATCACTTCAAGGGGATCTACTTCCTAGGGTTTTGCCTTTTGGCTAAAACTAGATTTCTTACTTTCTTGATTCATGAAAGAGTGTACACCATTATTTATAGGGTGCTACCAAGAGCCCTTCTAAGCTTGGACTCAGAGTCCCACTAAACTTAGACTCTAAACTAAGTGATAGACTCTTAATTAAAAATAATAACTTACTCTATACTAACTGAAGATAATAATCAACTTTAACCAATTCATAACAAACTCAATCGGGCTCACCAATCCATAACGAACTCCAACTAATAGACTAATATGACTCAACTTGAATTTATTGTGAATCAATGGACCTGACCCTGTTAGGGTCCTATCAGAAAACTAGGAGGTTGTTCTATGAAGACATTCTCAGTTAAGTTCTTTTGTAGAAAGGTATTATTCACATCAAGTTACCACAGATGCTAGCCATTTGAGATTGCTAAACTCAGAATAAGTCAGATTGTCATGGGTTTAACAACAGGAATAAATGTCATTGTAAAGTCAATACCAAGATGTTGATGAAATCCTTTGGCCACTAGGTGAGCTTTATAACTAGTAATAGACCAACTGGGTTTCATTTAACTTGAAAAATCCACTTACACCAGATGACATTTTTTGTAAGATGAAATGGAACAAATGTCTAGGTAGAGCTATGAAGGAGGACATCATATTTGTCACATATGGTTTTACACCATTGGGGGGACTTCTGGGATTGAGTGACCGTAGTATATTCACTAGTCTCAAGAGAGGAAGTTATAATAGTATTTAGGTCAAGAACCTAACGTGATATAAAAACATCACTTTTAGAGCACATTGTCATGAGATGTCCAAGTGGTTTAGAAGGTGATGGGTGCTGAGGAAGCATTGGTGCAGGGTGAGTTAGATTAAGGAACATCAGTTCCACTAGGTAGAGAGGAGGGTAAAGTTAGTGACTGAGTGTCTGAGGGTTGGATGTCAGCAGTAGGAGATACTTGTGCAAGGAGAAGTAATAGAGGGGGCAAGGTGTTGGACTGGAGGAATACTCCACTTACATATATTTGTTGGAGTGGATGATCTTGGTGGATACGACATCGTACTCCACTCATATATATTTGTTGGAGTAGTTTACATGATAGACGACTTGGAATATGGTAAAATGGAAAGAAGGACTCCACAAAGACAATATGACGAGACACAAATACTTTGTGAGTCAGAGAATCATAATATCGGTAAGCATTATGTTCAAGAGAGTAACCGATGAAGACGTAAGGCTTTGACCTTGGGGCTAGTTTATGTGATGCATAAGGATGTAGCCAAGGATAACAGACACAAACAAAAACCTTAAGTTTTTAAAAATTTTAGGATTTATGAAATAGTTTTTTAAACAGATTATGGAGGAATAGAGTAGGCATACGATTAATGAAGTAGACTGCAATATGAAAGGCTGCGGGCAAAAAAGTAGTCAGCATGGAGGCATGATGGAGAAGTGTGAGATCAATTTCAATTATATGTCGATATTTGCGTTCGCCCGATCCAACTAGTTTGAGAGTGTATGGGAGAGATTTGAGATGATCAATACCACAAGCTAAGAAACACGATGTGAGTGCTTGGTATTCACCCCTATCGTCAAAATAAACTATTTTAATTGAGGATTAAAAAATATTCTCTACCATCTTTTTGAAGGAAATAAAGATTCTTGAAACCTCAGACTTATGTTGAAGAGGATAAAATAAGTATATTTGGTAAAATAGTCTATAAAGATAATATAGTGTATTTGTCAAAGGAAGTAAGTAATTGGTGCAGGATCCCAAACGTTAGTACAAAAAATTTCAAATGATCTTGTGCAAGAGATAGAAAACTATCAAAGAGAGTCTATGACTTTTATTACTAAGATAGGCATTAAAAATAGAACTAGCTTTAAAAGTTGGAAGAGAGTACCGAGAGAATAACTTTTGTTGAGTTGAGGAATATGGATGACCAAGATAATGATGCCACACATCCATTGGAGTAGCAATAAAAGAGTAGACGGTGGGCTGAGAGACTGATGGCTACTAGTAGATGTTGTCTTTATTCTTGCCCTGAACTAACGATGCCCCCGTGCTCAGATCCTTAATAAGAAAGGAGTCAGAAAAAAATTCAATAGAGGTATTATTTTGTTTATAGAACTGAGAGATAAAAATAAGATTTTGTTGTATATGAGAGGCACATAACACATCATCAAGTGTAAAATTAAGAGTATTCAAATTAAGCATTGTAGAACCAGTGTGAGTAATGGGTGTTAGAATACTTGAACTAACTCTTGAATATAAGTTTTCTTTATTTGAATCATGGCATGGATATAGGGTAGTAAGGTTTAACTCCTGTCATCAATTGATTATCATCATCAAAAAGGGAGAGATTATTGAATCTCAAATTTTGATGATGAAATCAATTAATGAGTTATTGATCTAACAAGGTTTTTAGAGTTGATTGATGCAGTATTAACTATGATAGAAAGAAAATTACAAGCAAAGGATTGGCCAAAGTCAAGTCCAAGCATCAACCGGAGTGAGGATGATGCAGTGGGAACTCGCTAAGAGGCTCACCGGAAGCTTGCTAAAGGTATCAGAAGCTTTCTAAGGATTCGTTAGGAGCTTGCTGAAGGGATCGAAGGTTTGTCGAGAGTTCACCAGAAGCTTGCTATGAGTTCACCGGGAGCTTGCCGAAGGTGATCGGGAGCTTGCCAAGATGGCATCATTAGAAATCGATTTTAATCGGGTTTCTTGTTTTGATTCAGCTTTTGATATATAGCATATATTAGAAATGACACATGAAAGTACAACTAAATCAAGTGAATCAATAAATGAAATGATCTATAAAAATGAACTTGAAGAACACCTTCTAAAGAACAGGAAGGATTATGAACTGAAACATATAACTCCTCGAATAAAACCTCGAGTGATGAGAATCTTGAACTTGAACTCTTGACAAAAGAACCGAGAAATTTAATGAATATGAACAAAAATGAACTTAAAATGGAGAAAACCTCTTACTATGAACACAAGAAGTCGAGGCACTCCAAAGATGAAGAGCACAATCAAGAAGAAGTGGTGAATCTCATGCTTATGGCCATCGACAACGAGGTAAGTGAGTCTTTAAATATTTAATTTTATGAATTAATAAATATATTTCATAAATTATTTGATGAATTTAAAAAATTAGTAAATCTTATAAGTTGCATAATAATGAACATGATTCGTTAGTTAGTATATTTGATCAAATACATGATATATTATCTATCATATAACCTTTGCTGTAAATATGAAATTCTAGATGATGTTAAAGAGAAAAATATCATGCTTAAACAAATGTTAGAAAAACTTAAAATAGAGAATAAATCCCTTAATATGATTCTTGCCAATAAGGGTTATGTTAATATGAGAAAAGGAATAGGTTTTGTAGGCAATAACCAACAAAAGCCAACTTCCTTTAGTAAAAGACCCACTCTAAACTTGTCACCAAAACTAAAATATAATTTTTGTGGTAAATTAGGATATAAAGGCTACAGATGTCCATTTATAAATTTAGTCCCCATAAATTAGTTTGGGTTCCCAAATGAATGACAAATAACCTAAAACCCTAGATAAGAAGGATAAAAGTTTTTTATGAAGGACCCAATATAAAATGGGTACCTAAACCTACACCCCTTATACTATAAATTTGTCTCATAACAAGGCTAGGAGCATTAAGTAATATTTTGAAAGTAGATGCTCAAGCCACATGACTTGAGATCTAACACTCCTTTCAAGCTCACTAGCCTAAGTAACAATAATAAAAAACTATTGGAATTAAGCTTATTAATAAAAAATCTCATGATGGTTATGATTATATAATTAATCTTGATAATACATAGGTAGACCACACTATTATGAAAATGAACTAGAACTAAAAAACCTTAGTTATTATTAATAAAAAATATTTATATTAAAATTTATGAAAATGGAACTTTATTGATAATATATTAATGTGTATGATTTAAAAGGTGTTTTATATAAAACAACATTCTTGACTCCCAAAGATATTTATCCAAACAAAACCCTTTTTATATGAGTCTAAATTTTTTAATCATGATTATGACTAAAGAACTTTCTAAATAAACCATGGTCTTTAAAAGTACATTTAATGATTGATTTGAATGTTATATTAGATGGACTTGAAATATGTTGTATGATTGAATGTTAGATTATTCTTGAATTGAAACTTGAAATAAATAAAAATTTGAAAATGAGTTTGTCAACTCCTTGCACTTTGTGTAAAGAATTAGACCCATTTAAATGTTGGAATTGAGATAGGTTGAATTTTTACTTTGAAGATATTTTATCGTCATGATGTGTTATTGTAATGACCTTGATGATATTATGTTAATATTGAAAAAGTAACTTGAAATATGATTGAATGGTTGAATATTAGAATTTGAGCATAAAACAATATAAAAAAGAGAAAGAAAAATCATGCTTCATTTTCTATTATTTTTAAAAAATTAAAAATATTTTTAAAATGAAAATGAAATGAACATAGTAACTTATTTCACTAAGTCTAAAAATCATTGGAACTAAAATAAATCAAAATTTTTGTTTGAAAATATTTTATTACAATGATCTTGATGAAACTTCATTTTTGACTTTAAATGATATTACATTCTTGAAATAAATTTCATAAGTTGAAAACAAATCAAAAGGAGGATAATTATTCTTGGAAATATTTTTATCCTATAAATCCTTCAACAAGATAAATGATACTAGTATTGTTAAATCTCCTAAACTATAAAAATAATTTGATAATTTAAATATTATATTATTATTGACTAGTTTTTGGAATGATTTAAATGTTACAATGATAGTTGTATGTTAAAATGGGTTATGATTGAATGATGGTTATTGAATTGAAAACTTAAATAAAAAATTCCATATTTCTCCTTTTAGTGCTTTCAAAAACAACTCTTTTCAATAAAGTCTAAAGAATTAGACACATTTAACAAAAAAATATCATTGGATAAGATAAACCAAAGATCATGTTTGAAAACATCTTATTGTAATATTTGTGATGATTTCTTTTGAAAATTTCTCAATCTATCTTATTAAGATTTCAATAAGAGATTGATGAATCTATGCATGATATTTTTTCTAAATATCGATTTTGATAATTTGAACTTGAATAAGTTATTATCATGATCTTAACATCTTGATAAATTGAAACTTGAAATCTTATATAAATCAAGTTCATTCAAAGAAAATCACATAAATGAATTATAATTTGTCTCTTCGGATCTATAACTTGAACCATATTCTTGACAACTTGAAGTTTAATATATACAAATCAATATCTTCTATTTTTTTCTTTCTTGAAATTAACACATGATCTTGATATTTATAATTTGATATTTTTATGAATGTCCTCTTCTTAGATCTCTTAGGATTCTATTTTATCATCTAAGAGGAGATTTATTAAATTACATCATGTCTTTGGTAATTACAATTTGATATTTTACCCTTAATGATATGATTGCTTGTACTCATTATCATATTTAGAACATGAATGCAAAAGAAAAATTAAACCATCATATTTGTTTTTGACAGTAACAAAGGAAGAGATAAAATTATAAATATGATTTAAAGAAAATTGATACGATGAATCTCATAGCATTGAATAAGGAACAATTTGCTAAGAAGAAAATTTAGAATTTTCAAACACGCGAAATGCTTAAGCTTGATTTACCATCATATTTTTCCTTTGGATTTATTAGCCTTTATAAATTGCACTTCTTATCAAAATTTACATGCAAAATGTATGATTTGCTTGATTTAATACCTTGATTGAAATTTGCATAAGATGAACTAAATTGCATGGGTAACTCTTGATTTTTCTTGGATTTCAGAATTTATATCTATAAAATTGAGAATTTTTGTGATATGATGTTTTTCACTCCCTTCCTTGTTTGTACTTTCTTCTTTACAAAAAGGGAAGAAAATTTACATGAAGATGATCTTAAAAAAAATGATGATTTGCTATTTTGATTTGCTATTAAAGATTACATAAGATAATTACATAAGTAGCTCCTAATTCTTCTTAGATTTCTCAGATTTTTTAACTCACTTTTGAAATAATTCTCTTTAAAATTAACATAAGAAGGGGATTCAAATTTTTGTGATGAGATTTTTTTTAAAAAAGAGATTATTCTTGTTTAATGAATTTTGATGAATATTTACAAAAGAAGAATATATGACAAAAACTTCTATAATGCTTGATATGAGCTTTTGATGAATATACCAATTTGTTTTAATTTTTGGATCTTTGACAACCCCTCCCTTTCATTTCTTTTTATTTCTTATTCATAAAAAGGGAAGAAAAATTTTCATAAGAAAATTATGTTTTACTAAGGGGGAGCAATTAAATATTCAATCAATATTATTTTATAAAATATAAAAATTTTGACACATGATGAGTTTATGTATCATGAAATTATTTGCTTATTATTTCACCTTTTTTTTATGATGACAACGGGGGAGAAATTATGTCTTGGTGACTCAAATATGATAAATGATACATATATGACAAAGGGGAAGAAAATTTTTTATGAGAAAATTATTGCTCATATCCTATTTTAGGGGAGCAACGACATACCTGCCCCGAAATCATTAGCTCTACATTTCACCTTTCTATTGATAAAAAAAGGAAAGAAATGGATATTGATGACATATGTAAGAAAAAATTCAACAGAGACATTTCTCTTTGTTTGATAAACAAAGGGGAGAAATGATTAATAACTTAAGGAAAGATTTTCAAATGTATGATTGATGCATAATTTTGAAATTTATGTTATATACTTTAAAATTTTGATGATTCCTTGTTGGTTGAAAGTAATGTTATATCATATAACATTGATGATTTGATTTTGAAATGCACAATATATCATTTCAAAATTTGATAAATGGATGTTATGATACTTGAATTCAAGAGTGGTTGGTTCTCTTGAATTTAAGGTTTTCTTATTTGAATCATAGCATGGATATAGAGGGAGTAAGGTTTAACTCCCGTCATCAATTGATTGTCATCATAAAAAAGGGAGAGATTGTTGAATCTCAGATTTTGATGATGAAATCAATTGATGGGCTATTGATCTAACAAGGTTGTTAAAGTTGATTGATGTAGGATTAGCTATGACAGAGAAAAAAATTACAATCAGAGGTTTGGCGGGCCAGAGTGAGGATGATGAAGTGGAAACATCGAGAGACTCACCGAAAGCTTGCTAAAGGTATTAGAAGCTTGCTAGGAGTTCACTGGGAGCACGCCGAAGGGATCAGAGGCTTGCCGGGAGTCCCTCGGAAGCTTACCGAAGGTATCGAAAGCTTGCTAGGAGTTCATCGGGAGCATGCCGAAGGTGATCGGGAGCTTGCCAGAGACTCACTAAAAGATCGTCAGGGTTGCCGAAAAGTTTGTCAGGAGTTAGGAGGGTCTTATTGGACTTGATGGTCACATTAATTATAATTAATTAGTCATAATTAGTATCGGTTAAGGTTGAGTCCTACTTGAGTTAGATTTGAAACAAATCTAAATTAACTCAAGTGATGCAAAGTGGGTCCACTATGGGGTTTAGATTAAGCTCAAGTCGAGCTTAATTAGTTGACCTAGGAATTGGTCAATAGTAGGTACAAGTTAGGATTAGAAAAGTGAAGGGAATCACTTTTTCAAAAATTCTTTTGGTTGTACCATCGGTGAGTGCCGATTGTACAATCGGTGAGCGACGATTATACCACCACCGCCTAGGATTTCGGGCAACAGACAACAATTGTACCACCCATACTAGCGATTGTACGCTGCCCAGGAATCCGGACAGTAGGACGCGATTGCACCACCCAGGTTGGTGGTTGCACCGCCCACACCCTATTTTCAAGGTAGCTTTCAATGATTGTACTGCCGACGCTGGTGGTTGTATCGCTCGTACCCGAATTTTTCATGTGAGTTTAAATTTTGGCTCCATTCTTTTGAAGCCAATTAGGGCCTATAAATACACTAAGTTTTCTTGCATTTAGCATAGATTTTTGCATAATAATTGGGCTAGAAATTATGTGAAAAATTAGATGCTAAAAGTGTGCATAAAAAAGAAAAGGGGAAAATGTGTGAGCCAAGTGTTGTATTTCTTGTAAGAAGTCTATCTTTAATTGAAAGCTTGTAAGGGTTTGGTTTTTACTAAAAGAAGATTGGTAGTGGACGTAAGTCAGGTTGAGACTAAACTACTATAAATTTGTGAGCATCTCTACTTTATTATTTTTTATTATGCATGTTCTTATACGGAGCTTTCTTTTAGCATAATCATAACTTAGCTTCATTTAATAGCTTATTGCTCATTAACTTAATGAAACACTTCCAATTTTCGATTTTGATTCTCACATAAAGTTTACTTTAAACCAAAATTTTTACACTTGCACTAATTCACACCCCCCCGAGTAGGGAGTGTTTATAGAGAAATATGCCATAGTTGAGAGTTTCATTAAGATATTGTAAGACCCATTTAACCGCTAAACAATGCGTGGAAGATGGTCGATGCATAAATCATAATAACTTGTTAACTACAAAAATATATTTGGGTGGGTGAGAGCTAAGTATTATAAAGAGCCAAGTACTTATCGATATTGAGTAGAATCTATAGCAGGACTACTGTCAGTTAATCTGAGTGATTCACTAGTTAAAAGAGGAGTTAAAATAGTTTTCATGTCCTTTATGTTTGTCTTCAATAATAAGTCATAAATATACTTTCGTTGGGAGAGAAAGAATCCCGAAGATGTATACGTTGCTTTAACACCCAAAAAATAAATTAGTGTACCGAGATCATTGAGAGAAAATCGATTGGCTAACTATTTTAAGAGCATTATCATTGCTATCAAATTATTACATATCACAATGATATCATCCACATAGAACACTGTCAGGTTGTTGATGGATAAATAAGAAGGTATCAGACTTGTAGTTGAAAAAGCCAACTAACATAAAAAATGAACCAAGTTCTGTGTATCAGGCTCGTGGAGCTTGACGAAACCCATAAATAGCTTTGTGGAGTTTACAAACATGCATTGGATCCTAAGGATGAAGAAAATGATAGAACCCCGTAAGATTCTATTATGGATGGATATGGAAAAAGGGGGATAAACAATCACTTCGAGGGGATCGGGCCTCCTAAAGTACTTCGAGGGGATCTGCCTCCTAGGTTTTTGTCTTTTGGCTAAAACTAGGTTACTTACTTTCTTGATTCATGAAAGAATTTACACCATTATTTATAGGGTGCTACCTAAACCCCCTCTAAGCTTGGACTCAGAGTTCAACTAAACTTGGACTCTTAACCAAGTGATAGACTCTTAACCGAAAATAATAACTAACTCCATTATAACTAAAGATAATAACTAACTTCAACTAACTCATAACAGACTCTATTAGGCTCACTCGATCCATAACTGACTCTGACTAATAGACTATCATGACTCAACTTGAATTTATTGTGAATCGATGGACCCGACTCTGTTAGGGTCCTATCAAACCCGCCTTCTTCAAATTAATCTTGTTCTCAAGGCTGAGCAGTATCAAACTTTGGGGGTACTTCAGTTTATGATATTTGTCATGCATCACAACCTTTTGATTAATTAAATAGGGTCTCCACTTGGTGTAAGCAATGGGTCGGCCTTCTGGTGCAGTAGTCATTGTAGTTTTATGAGGAACCCTCTTCATTTGATGGTTACTGATAGTTGTGATCTTGCTTCCACATCTTCCTTCGAGGATCACTTGCTTTCTATTAATAAACAACTTCATAATCGGTTTAGAAAGATTTTAGGTGACATCACCTAGGGTTGACAGTTATTCAGTTCTAAGTACGATTTCGAAGTCCTCCAAGGGGATCATAAAGAAATCCACCAGTAGTTTATGGCATTGTACCATCAGTTTGATTTTTGCACAGTTACTATGACAAGCTAAAATTCATCCATCAGTAACCATGACTTAAAATATATTACAGTCATCAATTTGATAGGCCAATTGGTCAACAAGCTTTCTATCTATAAAATTGTTAATGCTACCAGTATCGTTAAAAAAAGTAACAAGCTGTTGTTTCAAAATTTCTTCGATTTTCATGGTTTGCGGGTTAGAGTAGCTTGCTAATGCATGCACTGTATGTATCAAATGTCTAATACCTTTCTCAGAATCCATACCTTCTTGATCAAAGTTCGCATCATCATTTTCTGGTTCCTCCTAAATTGGATTAATCATCAGAAGATGGCTCTGTTTGCATCGATGTCCTTTACCCTAATTTTCATCACAATGCCAGCACAACCCTTTTACGAAGGATGCAGCAGTGGAGGTAATAGGAAGCAGTAGTGGGTGGCATCGACGGTTAGGGACGGGTGGCAGTAATGGCAACTCTGTCAGCATAGGAGGAGAGAAAGAAGGAGTGGGCAGCGATAGCGAGGGCTATAGCAGCGGAAGAAGAAGAGGGCAGTGGTCAGGTGAGCACGAGCAAAGCGAAGTAGAGGTGAGGCAATAGCGTGGGGAGCGGCTGTAGCATCAAGATGGCAAGAGAGGAAGAGGAGATGGCAGTGACCAAAAAGGCAATAGCGTGGGGATCGGCTGTAGTAGCAAGATGGCAATGGCTATTGCAGAGGAGGATGGGAGATGTCAATGGCAAAAGACAGTGATGATGATGATGACAATGACGATGATGATGACAAGGGGAGCGACTGTGAAATCATAATAGGAACACTGAGAATCATTGCTCTAATACTAATTGATAGAATCCCACATGATTCTATCATGGATGAAGATAGAAAAAGGGGTATAAATGATCACTTTAAGGGGATTTGCCTCATAGGGTTTTGCCTTTTGGCTAAAACTAGATTTCTTACTTTCTTAATTTATGAAAGAGTTTATACCATTATTTATAAAGTGCAATCAAGGGCCCCTCTAAACTTGGACTCAAAGTCTCACTAAACTTGGACTCTTTACTAACCGATAACAATAACTAACTCTATACTAATTGAAGATAATAACCAACTTCAACCAACTCATAACATACTCGATTAGGCTCACCCGACCTATAGGTGACTCCGAACATAACTCAACCTGAATTTATTATGAATCAATAGACCCGACACTGTTAGGGTTATTGGGAAACCTTAGTAGAAGCATCACATATGCAGCAAAAATCAAAACAAAAAAATAATAATTTTTCACGTAGATCAAATCATCGTGCAAAAAACTGGGGTCACGAGAAAGCAGCAAAAATTGATAAAACTACATCATGTGATAAATTAATTACCTAGGGAGATCATATATCCTTGTATTTTCAAATCCGGATGAAGAGAATGAAGGAAGTCAAGCGTCTTCCTCTCTATTGGTATCCACACGATGGATCTTTGTAGCGAAACTCCTCCAATCTGATCTCACAACTCTTGCACAGAGGGAGAGAGGAGAATAGGAGGGGGCTGCAACCTATCAACTATGAGTCTCCCCTCCTATTTATAGAGAGCCACTAAAATCCCTAGGGGCTCCTGCCTTGGTAGGTATTGGATCTTCATCCAATAACCTTCTAATCTTACGTTATTGGATCTCTATCTACTAATCTTCTTATACATCTAAATGGGTCTTAAGCAGGAAGTCCATCAATGTAGGGTCTCATTTAATGAGAATAGGGGCTAATTGGATCTTCATCCAATCCTCTATTCACTGAAGCATCCACCATATATGTGTGACCCTCTAGGCCCGATACCGAGCTGGTCGTGATTCACTCCCATCAGAACTCCTTCTGATTTCGTGAATTATTATCTTCATAATAATTCGCTTGATTCATCAACTATGGACGTATTAGGCCACTACGCCATAGTCCCCAGACGGTACAGGGGGATCGAATCCATCGAACTTGTCTATCCATAGTTACCGTGTATCTATAATCCCTCATCCAACTAATATCCCAGAGATAGTATATTGGACATGATACTGTCAGGTCACATGCGGAATCCATCATAATCCCAGAGACAGTATATTGGACATGATACTATCAGGTCACATACAGAATCCATCATAGTCTTGCTCTAATTGGATTCTTCAAAAGAACTCTCTCAATCCGAATGACCCTAGCTATGAATTTGTCTAAGCAAGCACATATGGGATATTCCTCTTATGATACGGAGAGTGTATGATCATCTATTGATAGTCAATTGCCTTCATAAAGTTAGTTAATAATCTCGATAACCAACTATACTAGATCTGAAACTTTCCAAACCTGTAAGTCTGGCATTGAAGAAAGGAGTAGTCATACAATGCACCATTGGTGTCTCAAGTTAAAGGATCAGATACATAACTAGGACTATAGAATCATTGTTTGACATTACGTATCATTAACTATACAATATTCCATAAACGGATCAATTAGTGAACTCATTCTCTAATGAGCATGTGTACTATATCCTTAGTGTCTCCATACAAGTGGCTATGAGACCAGTCGCCTCCATTATTTGGATTGGTATATAGTACACTGGTTTGTCCGATTATCTCAATGTCCCTCCTTATGACTGGGATTATTTAGGATCTATGTTTAAAGGTGAATCAATCTCATTATCATGATCTCATCATGATCTGATTCCTATTGCACATAACCAAGGACATCACAATATATATATATATATATATATATATATATATATATATATATATATATATATATATATATATATATATATATATATATATATATATCTGTGTGTGTGTGTGTGTGTGTGTGTGTGTTTGTAAATAGATAATACAATGTGAAAATATGCTAGTAATAATCTTAAGCAAAAAGATCATGCAGTGTGTTATACGTGCCATCACTCATGTGATTGACTTGTAGGGCACCTATAACTAGCAATCTCCCACTTGGCCTAAAGTCGATCACCTATGTGTCTGATCCCTATCAAATCCTTGTGATGCTCAAATACAATATCAGATAGTGGCTTCATTAGTGGATATGCAATGTTATCTTCGGATTGAACTCTTTATATTGCTATATCTTTATGAGTCATGATCGCTCTAATCAGTTGGAACCTCCTCAGAATAATTTTGATGAGACCTAGGTTCTTTTACTAGAGCCATCGCCCTATCGTTGTTGCAGTATATAGGAATTAGCTCCACATTATTTGGTATGACTCCTAAATCCCTGATGGACTTCTTCATCCACACCCCTTCTTTTGCTACTTCTGCTATAATAATGTATTTCATCTCTGTGGTCGAGTCAACAGTAGTATCTTGCTTAGAACTCTTTCATCTTACTACTCCTCTATTCAAGGTGAAAATATACCTTGAGTTTGACTTGCTATCATCAATGTCGGACTGAAAACTCAAGTCCATGTAGCCCTCAACCTGGAGGTTGCCTCCTTCAAATACTAGTAAAAGATCCTTAGTCCTTCTCAAGTACTTAAGGATACACTTTACTACCTTTCAATATTCCAAGCCTGGATCCGCCTGATACCTGCTCGTGACACTCAGAGCATACACTATATCAGGTCTGGTACGTAGTATAACATACATGATAGACCCTATTACTGAGGCATATGGTATCCTATTCATATCTGTCCTTTCTTCAAGAGTCTTTGGGAATATACTCTTAAAAGTGATATTCCATATCTCATTGGTATGGAATCAATATACCTAGACTGGGACAAGTCAAGCATCCTCTTAGATCTATCTCTATAGATTCAGATCCCCAAAATATAGGATGCTTCCCCTAAGTCTTTCATGGAGAAGTTTTTGGATAGCCAAGTCTTTACTGTGGAGAGCATTCATACATCATTCTCAATGATTAGAATGTCATCCATAAATACCAAAAAGTTGATAGCACTCTCATTTACCTTCCTGTATATACAAGGCTCATTTTCATTCTTAATAAAGTCATAAGATCTTATCGTCTCATCAAATCTTATATTCCAACTTCAGGAAGCTTGTTTTAGTCCATAAATGGACTTGAGCAACCTGTGCACTTTATTTGGACTCTCTTTGGATACGAATCTCTTAGTTATATCATATACACCTCCACCTCGAGGTTGTCATTGAGGAATATTGTTTTGACATCCATCAGCTTGATCTTATAGTTATAGTGTATTGTAATGGCCAAAAGAATTCTAATGGACTTAAGCATAGCTACAGGTGAAAAGGATTCGTCATAGTCAACTCATTGTCTTTGATGATATCATTTAGCTACTAACATTACCTTATAGGTCTCCACCTTTCCATCTACTCTGATCTTTTTTTTTTAAGATTCACTTGCAGCAGATGATTATGATACCCTGAGGTGCATCCACAAGGTTCCAAACCTTATTAGAGTACATAGAATCCATCTCATAATTCATGACTTCTTACCATTTCCTGGAGTCTATACCCATAATAGCCTCCTCATAGGTCTAAGGATCCATATTAAGAGAGTTCTCTCTACTGATATATCCCACATATCTTTAGGAGGGTGAGATACTCTGCTAGACCTACGCAAAGTTAAAACTTGTGTGTTAGTTACCTGAAAAGACTTGGGCTCTAGAATGGTACTTGAGCTAGGTTCTCCAACCTTGCTTAACTCTATCTCACTCCCACTATTTCTACTAAGAATGTGTTCCTTCTCAAGGAACACAGCTTTCTCAGTAATAAAGACCTTTCGGTCCTCGGGTTGATAGAAATAATATCTCAAATTCTCCTTAGGGTATCCCACGAATGTGCATCATACTGTCCTTGATTCTAATTTATCGAGGTTATGTCTTCTAACGTGGGCAAGACAACCCTAAATGTTAACCACCTTAAGATCGGGCTTCATTTATTTCCATATCTCATATGGTGTATGTTACGAACAATTGGCACTAAGAGGGGGGGGGGATGAATTAGTGCAAGTGTAAATTTTTTGTTTTAAACAAAAACATTTTGGTTTAAGCATAATAGGAAGATCCAAAGCTTATTCAAATAGAGCAAGTGAATAATAAAAAGATTGCTAAGTTACTTGCTTACTAATTTATTAAGAAAGAGCAAGAAAATCTGAAGGATAAGAAATGTCGTAGGTGAAATGTTTACTTTCAAAGAGTAAACAAGATCCGAAGTGTTAGTAAGGAAAGCAAAATATGAACTCATAATTTTTATAGTGGTTCGGCATCAATGGCCTATGTCCACTCTCAAGTCCTCCTTCTTAAGGCATACCGGCATCCACTACTAATCTTCTTTGGGTCAAGACCAAACCCTTACACTTTGCTTACAATTAGACAAGATTACACTCTTTAATCAATCCCTTACTCCTTTTCTTTTTCTTATAATTCTCACATAATATTTTCTCATAATATAATCTCCAAAATTATTGTGTAGAATGGAAGAAAAGTTGGGATATTTATAGACCCTAAATGACTTTAAAGATTGGAGCCAAAAATCAAACATACCCAGAAAAATTGGGTATGGGCAGTTTACTTGTCGACCTGGGTGGCTCAACCGTCCGAACACCAGGGTATGGGCGATTTACCTGTCGACTCTAGGAGGGTCAACCGCCTATAGTACCCAGATTCCTGGGTATGGGTGGTTCAATCGCCCAACCTAGGTGGGTCAGCCGTCATCGGCCACCCGAAAGCCTGGGCGATGGTGGTACACCCACCGCTCACCAGCGGTTTACCCGCCAGAATTTTTGCAAAAATAGTTCCCTCCACTTTTTGAATTTCGACTTAAACTTGATGTTGACCAACCCTCTAGTCAACTAATTAAGCTCAACTTAAGCTCAATCAAACCCCAATAATAGACCCGATTTCATCCAAATCCAACTCAATTAGGACTTACTTCTAACTATGACTCAACGATTACAATGCTTAAAGACCACGAGCTTAAACTAAGACCCAACTTCCGCCAATCCGGTAACCTCCGGCATTCTTGCAGCAAGTCATCTGGTAAATCTCCCGACGTGCTCCCAATAAGCTTCCCGATCCCTTGAGCAAATCTCCTAGCGAACTTCGGTGAGATCCTAATACATCATCTGAACCCCGGCCTGATACTCAAGCTTGATCTTCGCCCATTATCTGATTATAACTTCATTTCTCCTATTATAGTTAGACCTGCACGATGCTAATTATGACTTAATTAAATACAATCGTAATTTTCTTGCATCATCCTAGCAAACTTTCGATACCCTCGGCAAGCTCTCGACGCACTCCTAGTGAGTTCTCAATCGCATCGACCCGATGCATGAACTTGACCTTAGCCAATCCTGATTATAATAATTATTTTATCATAATTAATCCTACATCTATCAATTTCTAACAATCCATGTTAGATCAAAAATCCATCAATTGGTTTCATCATCAAAATTCGAGATTCAACTATCTCCCCCCTTTTTGATGATGACAATCAATTGATGATAGGAGTTACTCCTAACTCCCTCTAAATCCATGCAACTTAAATTTAAGAGAATCACACACTCTTAAATTCAAACAATCAATATTTTATGTAAATTTCAACATAAATTTGTATCAAGTCATCAAATCATGAATTTTATCAAATCATCAAATCATAATAAGAATTATGCACTTATATCCATATCCAAGATGAATCCATATCCATATCCATATCATGTGTTATTAGTGTATATCATCAATATCATGAGTCATCAATCAATATCATGTGTCATCAATATATATTTGTCTCTCTTTGTCATCAACAGAAAGGTGAAATATAGGGCTAAGGATTTTAAGGCATATGAGTCTTTGCTATCCCTTTGTAAAATACGACATGAGTTATAAATAATTTTTTTTCTCTTATGAAAAAGAAGAAAGAAAATAAGGGAGGAGTTATAAAACATCATTAAGAAGAGCTCTTAATAAATTTTAAAAAGAATATTAAGATGAGCTCAAAAGTCCAAGTTGAAAGTATTTTAACCACATCATATAAAATATATCATATTATAAAATTATGATATTATTACAAATCATCATGTATATTTTCAAAAATCAACATGCATTATCATCATATATGATTTCACATCATCATATCTTCTCCCCCTTTGTTATCAATAAAAAAGAGAAGTACAATTAGTAAGTTTTCTATATATGAGAGCTTAGTAATTCAGCAAATTTTTTATCACTTTAGAACATGCAAGCTAGTAAGTTCTTTCTTCTCTTTTGAGAAGTGCAAGCTAGCAAATTTTTACTTCCTTTGCAATATTCAAGCTAGCAATTTATATCATGCAAGCAAACAAGTTTTGCTCCCCCTTTGTCATTGTTAAAAAAAAGTGATAGTCCAAAACTTTTCCCATTACATCATTTTTTAAATCATCACATGAAATATATCAAGAAAAATTAACATATTGATGAGATGTACAATTCATAAAGATAAATTATGACTATCAAGAGACAAATTATAAGAGAAACAAATAAAATAAAATCTCTTCATTCATTCATAAGAAATCTCAAGTTGTCAAGTTTATAATTTGTATAAAAATTTTCTTTTAAATAATACGAGAACACATAACAAAATATTTTAATTCATAAAAGATTTTAAGTTATAATTCTAATAAATCAAAACCACGATATAGGTAAATCACTCATTCAATTTCAAAATCATCAAAATCACTTTCAAGAGATTCAAAATATAATTAATAGACTTATTGGTCTTTTGAAATGCTAGTGATTTCCTTTCTCCATATGTGTGAGCTTGAAGGTATAATAAAGATAGAGAAATAAAAAATATCATATCATAAAAATACTCAATTTTAAAGATGTGAATTTTGAAATTAAGCTCAAAACTTCAAGATATTCAAGGAGATTCAAAAGTTTAAGAGCTACTCATGTATTTAAAATCATCTCATATAATTTCAAGTATAGCAAAAAATCATCTATTTTAAATTTTGATAAAAAGCATCAAGAATTTCATAAGAATGCATGATAATAGATCAAACTCAAATTGTAAATTGAGTATTTTGCATACATTTAGAAAATTCTAAATTTTCTTCCAAGCAAATTATTTCTCATTCAAGGTTATCATATCTAATTTACTTATAATCATATTAATAATTTTATCTCTCTCTTTTATTATTGTCAAAAAAGAAATATGATGGCATAATTTCTTCTTAGCATTCATATTCAAATTACGTCAAAAAGTACAATGAGATCATGTCATTAAAGATAAAATCAAATTTTTAAATATCAAAAGATATTATTTCATTTAATAAGTTTCTTTCCCCTTTTTTTTTGTGAATAATAAAAATGAGTCTTAGGGAATAATCTCAATTCATCCAAGGTAAATCTTTTTAATAAAAAAAAGAATGATCTTGATAAAAATTTTAATTATTATTGTTAAGATCATAAATCTCCTTTTTATTAAAAAATTATAGAGATCAATAATGTGATTCCTATTATGTAAAAGTCAATTCAAGAAATTAAGAGAATATTCATGATAATACAAATCTCTTTCAATTTTCAACTTATCATAAATTTAAGAAATACTAATTTTGGTGATAAGTTATGTCATTCATGAGTTTTAAAATAAATCATGTCAAAAGACATTCATGAATATTAAAGATATAATTTAATTTAATAAATCTCTTCTTAGATGATAGAATAGAAGATTTTCAAGTTTTATTTTCTAAACTTGCCAAAATCATGATAATAATTTATTCAAGTTCAAATCATCAAATCGTCAAAATCGCTTTCGTAGTTCAAGAGAGTCATAAAAATAATATAATCAATTCATTAATCTCTTTTTAAAATAAAATCATTTGAAAACTTATCCAAAATCATCATCAAAATTCACTTTTTGAAAAATTCAATGAAAGCATCATAGATTATTTTTCAAAAGCTAAAATTCTCTAATCCATTTTTGTAGGTTAAGAGATACAACAATAATAGTATTATTTTGTCTCTTGTTGAAGGGTTAATAGAATAAAAATTATTTCAAGAATAGTTGTCCTTTTTTTAAAATTTATTTCAAGAATGCAATGTCATTTAAAGTCAAAAACACAATTTCATCAACATCATTGTAATAAAATATTTTCAAATGAAAACTTAGATTTATTTTAATTCTAATAATTTTTTACTTAGTGTAGTGAGTTACTATGCTTCTCATATGTTCTTAATTTACAATAGACAATAAAGCATGATTTTTCTCTCCCTTTTCTATATTGTTCTATGCTAAAATTATATCATGCAACACAATCATTCAATCATAGCATTTCAATCATTTAAATCAATCATTCCATAAACTTTGTCAATATTTAAACTATTTAACAATAATCTTTATATTTAAACAAGCCAATAGTTTTAGCATTCACTCAAAATATGTTCTTCAATAACTAAGGTTTTTTTGTTCTAATTCATTTTTATACTTATATAATCTAGCTATACATTATCAATATTAATTATTTATTTTTAATAATTTTAACTCCAATAATTTTTTATTATTACTTAGGCTAGTAAGCTTGAATGAGTGTTAGATCTCAAGTAATATTACTTGAGCATCTACTTTCAAAATATTTTTATTACTCCTAGCCTCATTAGGAAATAACTTTATATTATGGGAGATTTTGATTTAAATACTCATTTAACATTTGGTCATTCATGACATGTTCTTCTGATTTTCTCTAATGGCATAAGATTATTTATGTTTCTTTTAAAAACCCAAAATAACTTATGAGGAGTATAGTTTTTGAATGGATATTTGTAAGTCATATGTCGTAATATACCATAAAAATTACACTTAATTCTTGGTGGCACATTTAAGGTTGGTCCTTTAATAAAAATAGTTGATTTTTGTTGGTATTTAACTAAAATAGTTGGGTTTTATTGGGTATTGCCCACAAAGCCTATTTCATTTCTTCTATTAATATGACCCTTACTAGCAAGAATCATATTCAAGGATTTATTACTAACTTTAATTTTTTCTAACATTGTCTTAAGCATGATATTTTTTCTTTAATATTGTCTAGCACTTCACATTTAGAACTAGGATTGTGTGATGCTAATAACTCATGCATTTCATCAACATTACTAACTAACAAATTATGTTCATGTTTAAGCAACTTAAAAGATTTACTAAATTTTTTAAATTCATCAAACAAATCATGAAGCATATTTAATAATTTCAAAAAAGAATTGCTTAATGAATCACTAACCTCATTGTCGATGGCCATAAGAGTAAGGTTCTCCACTTCTTGGTTGTGCATTTGATCTTTGGAGCTCCTTGACTTCTTGCGTTCACAGTAATAGGTTTTGTACATATTTATATTATTTTTAAGGTTCAAGTTTGTTAATTTTTCTGATTCATTTGTCAAAAGTTCAAGGTCATTATCACTCGAGATTTTACTCGAGGAGTCATGTGTTCTTCTCTGTTCACATTCCCTCTGATTCTTTGGAATGTGTTCCTCTTATTCATTTTTAGAAGTATTTCTGTTTAATGATTTATTTATATTAAGTGTACTTTCATATGTTATTTCTAATATACGTCATATATCAAAAGCCTTTGCGTTTAAAGAGAAAGTCTTCTTCTCCAAATCATTCCAATTGTTCATTAGAAGAGAAGACTTTTCAAATCCATTTTCAACAATAGTCCATAAATCATGGTCTAAAGAAAGCAAGAAAACTCTCATCCAAGTTTTTCGATAAGTGTAGCTCATCCTATTGAATATGGGAGGACAAACGATAGAAAAGCCCTTTTGAAAGCCAATAAGAGTCATTTCTCTTGGGTGTTAAACCAAATGAGAAAAACCGAGGCTCTTGTACCAATTATCAGGATCAATTGGCACTAAGAGGGGGGAGGGTGAATTAGTGCAAGTGTAAATTTTTCGTTTTAAATAAGAACGTTTCGGTTTAAGCACGATAGGAAGATCCAAAGCTTATTGTTCAAATAAAGCAAGTGAATGATAAAAAGATTGCTAAGTTACTTGCTTACTAATTTCTTAAGAAAGAGCAAGGAAATTTGAAAGATAAGAAATGTTGTAAGTGAAATGTTTGCTTTTAAAGAGTAAATAAGATTGGAAGCATTAATAAGGAAAGCAAAAGATGAACTCATAATTTTTATAGTGGTTCAACATCAACGGCCTACGTCTACTCCCGAGTCCTCCTTCTTAAGGCACATTGGCGTCCGCTACCGATCTTCATTGGGTGAAGACCAAACCCTTACACTTTGATTACAGGGGAGATAAGATTATACTCTTTGATTACTACCTTATCCATTTTCTTTTTCTTACAATTCTCACATAATATTTTCTCAGAATATAATCCCCAAAATTATTATATAGAATGCAAGAAAATTTGGGGTATTTATAGACCCCAAATGGCTTCAGAGATTATAGCCAAAAATCAAATATACCCACAAAAATTGGGCACGGGCGTTTTACCCGCCGACCTGGGCGGCTAAACCACCCGAACACTAGGATATGGGCGATTTACCCATTGGCCCTGGGTAGGTCAACCGCCCAAAGTACCCAGATTCCTGGGTACAAGCGGTTCAACCACCCAACCTGGATGGGTCAGCCGCCCGAAATCCTAGGTGGTGGCGGTACACCCACTACTCACTGGTAGTTTACCCATCGAAATTTTTGCAAAAGTGGTTCCCTCCACTTTTCGAATTCCAGCTTGAACCTAATGTTGACCAACACTTTCATCCAAATCCAACTCAATTAGGACTCACTTCTAACTATGACTCAATGATTACAACGCTTAGAGACCACAAGCTTAAACTAAGACCCAACTTCCACCAATATGATAACCTCCAACATTCTTATGGCAAGTCATCTGATCTTCTTTCGATGTTCTCTCAGTGTGCTCCCAGCGAGCTTCTCAATCCCTTCAGTAAATCCTAGCGAACTTCGACAAGATCTCACTATATCATCCGAACCCCGGCCTGATGCTCAAGCTTGATCTTGGCCCATTGTCTAGTTGTAACTTCATTGCTCTTGTCATAGTTAGACCTACACGATGCTAATTATAATTTAATTAAATATAATCATAATTACCAAACATCCATTACAAGACCACCCTAACTCCCGACAAGCTTTTCGGCTACCCCCGACATCATCCGATGAGTCTCGATCTTCTTCTGGCGAACTCTCTTGCATCATCCTGGCAAACTCCTGATACCCTCGGTGAGCTCCCGACATACTCCTAGCGAGTTCCCAATCGTATTGACATGATGCATAGACTTAACCTTTGCTAATCTTGATTGTAATAATCATTCTGTCATAATTAATCCTGCATTAATCAATTTCTAACAATCCATGTTAGATCAAAAATCCATCAATTGATTTCATTATCAAAATCCAAGATTCAATAGTGTAGACACTACTAACTTCGATGGAACTCTATTTAGAAGGTAAGTTGTCATCTCTAGGGCGTATCCTTAGAATGAGATGGGTAGGTCAGCGAAACTCATCATGGACCGCATCATGTCTAATAGTTTGTAATTCTTTTCTGATACACCATTGAGCTGACGTGTATAAGGAGGTGTCCACTAGGATAGAATCTCATTATCCTTAAGGAAATAGATGAACTCCTACTCAAGTACTCTCATCCTCGATCTGATTAAAGAGTCTTAATACTCTTTCCAATCTGGTTCTCGATTTCATTCTTATATTTCCTGAATTTCTCAAAGGCCTCGGACTTATACTTCATCAAGTACACATGTCTATACCTAGAGAAATCATCAGTGAATATAATGAAGTATAAGCAATCGCTTATAGCCTGAGTCGACATGAGACCACATATATCACTATATAGAGTTTTAATAACTCAATGGCTTTCTCTCTAGTTCCACTAAAAGGAGAGTCGGTCATCTTTTCACTAAGACAAAGTTTGCAAGTTGCATATAACTCATAGTTAAATGGATCTAAGTATCTATCTTTCAGTAACTTTTGAATCCTTCCCTCATGTATATGACCTAGCCTACAATGTCATAGGTATGCATTGTTCACCTTATCTCTTTTTCTCTTAGACGTATTTATATTTATGATGTGTGGAGAAGTGTCTAACACATATAAGACATTTATCATGGTCCCTCTAGTGATGATCTCATCATCCATAATTATTGAACAATTATTATTCTCAAAAACTAATTTATATCCACTAATTATGAAACAAGAGACAGAAATAATATTTTTAATAATAGAGAGAATAAAATAACATATATTTAATATAATAATAGCTTCACCAGGCAGATGTAGGATGACCGCCCCAAAAGCAATTGTAGTAATTGTTGCTCTATTGCCTATCTTGATGTCTATCTCACCTCTCGCCAATCACCTAGGTCTTGCCAGAATCTGCAACGAATTATAGATATGATAAGCACTCCTAGTATCCAATACCCAAGTATTATCATGAAAATCTAACAAGTGAAGATTGATCATGAATATACCTGAAGCTTCTCCAAGCTTCTGTTTTGCCTTCTCTGCAAAGTAGTCCTTACAGTTCCTCTTCCAATGCCCATCATGGCGGTAGTGAAAGCACTGTCCTTTATCTTTTGCTAGGTCTTTCTTCATAACCTTTGCTTTACCCAGTCTTTCTTTGCCCTTGCCATTCTTAAGGTTCTTACTAGCCTTCCTTTTGTTATTGGTCTCACCTATATAGAGAACTGACTTCTCTTTCTTGATGGTACTCTCAGCTTCCCTCAACATATTGAGGAGCTCAGGTAGAGTCACCTCAAACTTATTCATATTAAAGTTAATAACGAACTGTGAAAAGGAATATGGGAGGGACTGAAGTATAAGATTAATATATAGGTTATTGTTTAGGACTATCTTTATACTTCATAAAATGAGTGATCTCATCCTCACTTGTCCTTTCCTCCAGTATGAGCATAATCATGTTAAGGACATATATAATTTTCTCTTTAATAAGAACAATTCTCAAATTGTGGAGCCTTTGGACCAATGAGGCAGTTAGCATCAAGTATGTCATATAGGGGTTTTGCAAGCGACAAACAAGATATAGCATAAATAAATAACATGCAGACTTCGCAAAAAATACTAATTAAGATATGGACTTTTGTCTTAATGTACTCCCACTATTTTCCTAGTGAATCACGCGACACCCTCGACACGTGAGACGGAAGTCTCCGACATACTCCTAGTGGAGATTGGGATCCTGATAGGACTCCAGCAGGGTTAAGTCCTAATCACCCTATAAGTAATCAAATAAAACCCTATGAGATTATAATAAAACCTCATCTAGCCACTTCTATCCTATAAAGAAGTGTGGTTAGGATTTAGAATGGGGTCTTAGGGTTTAGTAACCATCACCCCCTTTACTGGGTTGGCCGGCCAAGGTTTCCCCCTGCTTAAGCTGGCTATAGAGCCAAACTAGCCGCCACCTATTCCCTCTTAGGTAAGTCAGCTATAGAAGGGGGCAAAGGGGTAATTTTATTTAGGCAAACACCCATGGGCTAGGGTTTAGAGCCCTATATAAAGATATAGCTACCCCCTCTCTTTAATCAAATAATTATCAATTTTATTTTAGTCTTGTGCTAAATCTAGGAGGGAGGAACCCCTATAGCATTCCAAGGGTTGATCCCCCTGAAGGGTCAAAATTTATAGAGCTCCTTCAGGGGTTCTATTATCAAGTATTAGAGCAATGATCATGTTATCCCTGTAGCCATCATCCATGCCTCCATCTTCTAAGCAATTCCCAAAATTGCTGTTGACGTCGCCCATCAAGCAGCAGATCCATCAATCTGTAGTTGTCCTCCGCGTCAACATTATAGATATGGTAAAAACTCCAAAACCCACGCCTCTTACTACTACTATTCCTTTATCTTATATGTAGGAGAAGTTTTTCCAAAGTTTCTTTGTTGTAAAATTCTACCGTCGCAAATGTTATCATCGTTGCGGATGGGAAAAGCTATAGAAACATTTCAGCCGATTGTTGCCTCTTGAACCTAAACTTTTAATTGTCCTTTTTGGTTGAAACTTTTATACAAATTCATAGATCGTCTTAGCTTTCATCTAAGACAAATCTCTGGAAAAAACTCTTTTTGGATCCAGACTTATAGTGCTACAATTCTTCATCATGCAGTGCTAAAATTTTATGATAAAGAATCTGTCTTCCGCAGTTTGGCCTCTTGAAACTAAACTTTTGTTCATCCTTTTTAGCTAAAATTTTCATACAATTTCATAGATCAACTTAAATTTCATCTAAGATTGATCTCTAGAAAAAATTCCTTCTGAAACTGATTTTATTGTGTCTTCTTTTGTCATCACATAGTGCTGGAATTTTACGATGAAAGATCTGCCTTCCGTTGTTTACCCTATTTTTCTACTATTACGCCGCCAAAATTTTCTTGATTCAAATTACTACTACTATCACCATCTGGACAAGATTTGAAATTCTCTATAAATTTCTTAAATTTTTGCTGGAACCATCAAGAAATTACTGCTTCTTTGATGGGAATTCTGTTTGGTAGTACAACGTATACCGCAATAATCTTTCATCAAAATTTTATCGGATCTCACTACCATCTTTTCCAGATTTGAGACTCTCCTTCTCATCTTCAATCTCTACTATTACCTCTCAAGAAAACCCTAACTAAACCAATTCCAATCACCCCTGCAAATCAGTCCTAACTGTAGCCTACTTCCCTATCGATCCACTTACCTTCTCAGACAACTTTCTTTACTGATACACCTACCTTTGCTGCCATCAATCACAGATCTAAAATCTATTTTCCTAACCTTCATTTACTACTATCACAACCCTAAAACCACACCAATTCACACCCTAAACTCCACAAAATTGTAGCCCCAAATCGCACCCAATATAGCCACAAACCGCACCCAAAAACTGCAGCCTTCGGTCCACCAACATTTCATCCTCCCAATCTCCCTTATTCCTTCAACCGCAACATGCATCTTTCATTGCACAATGTTGTCAACAGTGACCTCTTGCTGCCATCCTTCTTGATTATAGCCAGCAGGGATCCTTGCGGCAAAAAGCTACCAACAGTGATCTTTCGCTGCAAGCTATTTACATCGCAGCCCACAACAATCGTTCGCTGCCAACTATCTTGATCACGGCCAGTAACAAATTGAACACAATAGTAGCCATCTCTTGCTCTATACCACTACTGCCCTCCTCTGTAATAGCCATGCACACCGCTACCTATCTTCCTCCTATTGTAGCTGCACCCTTGCTGCAATCGACACCACTTGTAGCCACAAAGTCGCAGCACAGCCGCAGTCGACGTTGTTGCTGCCCTCTTCTTCCTCTATTGTCGCTACTGCCTTCCAACTTAGATCTTTTGGCTATCATCTTCTAACAAATATTAGCCACCTAACAAATTACAACCTCAACAATATTGTAGCATCAACATTGCAGAATCGCCGAAGGACCGCAGCCGACATTGCTACTGTCATCTTCTTCCTCCACCGTCATTGCTACCCTTAGCTGTCATCCTCCATTTGGATACTTCACCACTATAGCCCTGACATTACTGTCATTTGCTGCCTTCAACTTGAAAATTGTAGCTACACTCTTCAGTTAGTTTATTTGACAAGTTGGAGATCCTTACATCATGACATCGGTGGCCTTATTCGAAGGCAAATTGGAGGCTTTCGAGACACGTACGGATGCTAAATTATGGGCTCTCTTCGAGGAGTTTAGGTTGGGTCGATAGTCAAGCCCAAGAAGATCACAATGTGATGAAATTCAGATTACAAAAAGAATCCACTGGAGATAAGAAATGAAGTTAAGATACGACGGCCCTACACATCGACGACATCAACCTCCTTTACATAACTTCAAGAATGGCACCTTAATCAAGATTCTCATATCATAAGAGCCACATCCCAACCAACTGCATATAAACCTTCAGTACTAATTGATTGTAAGAATCGTGATAAAGAACTGATGAAGATTCATCAAACCTCTACCATCCAAGAGTACCAAACCAGGTTTGAAAGGTTATCTAATCAAACTTATGATTAGTCTAAAAAGCATATATTAAAGACTTTTATTGAGGGCTTGAAGCTGAAGATTTGCAAAGAAGCTAAAATGCGATAACTATATACACTTAAAGCAGCCATCTTCTTCGCATGACATCAAGAGGAGTAGTTGAACTATGAAGCCTGAAGGACTAGGGTCACTCCTCGACCAGCAGCACCAAAGCTTTCACCTCTTCCTACTATCAACTGATCCCCTTAGTCAAAGAAACTAATAAGAGAAGACTTTCATGATAGATTGGCGAAGGAACCCAAACTTGAAGATACGATTCTCGAGCCCAAGGAGAAGGATACACCAAAATCGACCACCCGCATGGTCCCCACCTTAGCCGGCTACACCAACCTGCAAAAATTGAAGATCGAAGGGTTTCTCGAGTAGTAGTCTGTCATCATCTTCGTCGACACCAGGAGCACACATAACTTCATGAGTAGTAAGGTTGATGCCCACTTAATGCTCCAAAAAAAGATTACAACGGGTTTGAAGTCAAGGTAGCTCATGGCCAAATTCTGAAGTGCAACCAGAAGTGCTCGTGGGTTAAACTGAGCCTACAGGAGCAAGACATAGTTACTGATTTTTTCCTCCTCCCTCTCGACGATTTTGATATAGTGCTCGACATTGATTGGTTGTCCACGATTAGAGATATTTTTTGAAATATTTTGAGGCTAACCATGAAATTTTTCAGCAAAGAAAAATAGATGGCCCTACAAGGGAGCCCAACGGCTACAACCACAACACCACACTTAGAGGAGGCACCAAAAGAGGAATCCAATGGTTTCCTTATTCAAATTCAAGAGTTTCATGAGATTGAATATAAGAAACTGCTCCCACAACTTGCTAAATTTTTTAGCGTCTCCACCCAACCGAACCGACTACCTCCTCTGAAGTTGGCCAACCCCCCATATTGAAGTGGCCAAAACTTATACCAGTTGATGCTAAGCCAGATTGCTTCCTACAACCTCAAAAAATCGGAGATAAAAGGGTTGTCCAAGAGATGACAGAGATACAAATTATTTGGCCATAATTATTTTCCGCTACGACACATCCCTATATCTTTTTCCCCGGAGACAAGCTACTTCTAAAGTATTATATTCCCCCGAACTCACCATGGTTGCTGATGTAGCACTTCCAGATCTTAGGTGACTTTCATGACATTCCCCAGGATCGGACCATGATGCTTGAAGTCTTCTTTGATGATGATTTCTGATTTACAGCACAAGACTGTGAGAAAATTGAGCCCCTCTAGTGCCGAAATCAGAAAAGTGGAAGGATCATTCGCAAGACTCAATGAAGTATGAACATCATCCCTCTCATTATAAAGAAAGATGCACCACCTTGGCTGAGTGAAACTATAGCCCTCACGATCACGATGTCGTCCACACCCAATTGTGGCTAGATGTTTATTACTGGAGCAGACACATCTAGAGTGAGGGTTAGCACCATCCTTATGCAAGATGGTCAACAGCATGAAGAAATGAAAATGGGCCCCAAAAAATCACCACTCCTACCTACCTCAGACTTCGATTAGGCTCACACCATTAGAGATTTTATCAAAGGATAGCCCTCACTCCAAAAGAAGGCATGACTACTATTACAAAGCAACTATGTGGCAACCTATGCAAGGAAGAAACTTCTCCCTAACAAACGTCGGAGTAGAAGAAAGTTTCCTGAGAAAGATCAAGTCCCCCTTCATCCCAGCTCCACCAGCACAAAATTCAAGCATCAAGAAAGTGGTCTTCCTATTTCTTTGGGTCTTGCAAAATTAGAGATCATATTGGGGCCCTAACCTGGAGATCAAATCTGCGCACCATATTAAGATTATAGTTGATCCTCCAAGTATCCCACCTCAAATAGAAATTTAAAGATGACGACTTAACCCAAATTCTTCCAATTGACACCCAACCTGATGAGGAGCTGAAGACCTGATTCCCTGAGTTCATAGAACCTCGGCCTTGAGGACAAGACTGATTTTAGGAGGGCGGGTTTGATAGGACTTCAGCAAGGTTGAGTCCTAATCACCCTAGATGTAGTCAAATAAAACCCTGTGAGATTGTAATAAAACCTCACCTAGCCACTTCTATCATATGAAGAAGTGTGTTTAGGGTTTAGATTGGAGTCTTAGGGTTTGTAGCCATCACCCCCTTTACTGGACTAGTCGGCCAGGGTTTTCCCCTGCTTAGGTTGGCTCTATAGCCAACCTAGCCGCCACTTGTTCCCTCTTAGGCTAGTCAGCTATAGAAGGGGCAAAGGGATAATTTTACTTAGGCAAGTACCCCAAGGGCTAGGGTTTAGAGCCTTATATAATGATGTAGTCGCCCCCTCTCTTTAATCAAGCAATTATCAATTTTATTTTAGCCTTGTGTCGAAGCTAGGAGGGAGGAACCCCTATAGCATTCCAAGGGTTGATCCTCCTCAAGGGTCAAAATCTATAGAGCTCCTTCTGGGGTTCTATCAGATCCAATCGACATATTTGTGCAACCTCGAGAGACTCGATCAATTACACTAAGCTTGAAAGGTAGACAACTCTTGTCAATCACAACTCCTTGTAATTCATATCATGTTCGACCTTCGAATCATCATGGTCTCGACTATTGAATCTTGAATTTTGATGATGAAATCAATTAATGGGTTATTGATCTAATATTGATTATTAGAATTGATTGATGCAGGATTAATTATGATAGAATGATTATTACAATCAAAATTGGCCAAGATTAAGTCTATGCATCGGGTCGATGTAGTTGGGAACTCGCTAGGACTACGTCGGGAGCTTGCCAAGGGTATTGGGAGTTTGCTAGTATGGCACAAAAGAGTTTGCAAAAAGAAGACTGAGACTCATTGGAAGATTATCGAGGGTAGCCGAAAAACTTATCGGGAGTTGGGATGATCTTATAATGGATGTTTAATAATTATAATTATATTTAATTAAGTCATAATCAGCATCATGCAGGTCTAACTATGACAGGAGCAATGAAGTTACAACCAGATGATGAGCCAAAATCAAGCTTGAGCATCGAGCCAAGGTTCGGATGATGTAGTGAGATCTTGTCAGAGTTCACTAGGAGATTCGCCGAAGGGATCGAAAAGCTTGCTGTGAGTTTGTCGGGAGATCGCCGGAAGAAGACCGGAAGACTCACCGCAAGAATGCCAGAGGCTGCTGGATTAGTAGGAGTTAGATCTTGTTTAGCTTGTTGGTCATTAAGTGTTGTAATCATTGAGTCATAGTTAGGAATTGAGTCCTAATTGACTTGGATTTGGATGAAATTCAAATGACTCAATAAGGCAACCGGGTCTACTATTGGGGTTTGATTGAGCTCAATTGGTTGACCAGAGTATCACAGGCTTAGCTGATTTTACCTAAGCCGTGGCACCCATACGTGTCCGTCCGCAAAGGTCAGCCCTCCCCGAGATCTCCTAGAGTCCCTTAGACTTACAAAAGAGAAAACGGGCTAGAAGAAGCAATTCCCATAGGATCCACAAGCAACTGCTCAAGCAAATACTTTATAAAGCCAGATACAAATTACATCCATGGACATTAGAAACTCAGAGAGGTTGCACACAAAGAATAATGGTCCATTAAAGACCAAAGTCCCCATAAGTGCTTACAAGATATACTTATATTTACAAGTCAAAATTGATCATAAAGCAAACCAAACTTGGGCTGCTAAACCTACTGCAAGCCCGCTATTTGCTGTATAAGGTATGTGCACAAACCAAAGGATATGGACAAACATGAGCATTTCATCGAACACCTTGTTTACATTATTGTCTGTGATATTCTCCTCCACTTATTTCTTCAACGTCCTCATCGAAGTTACTGTAGATGCTGCATCTCCTCGCATTCTGCTGAATCTTCAATCTTCTGCTTTGGCTGCAACATGCCCCTTTGGCTCCCAGCCACTCTCCACTGTTGTTGTTCAGTAGTCAAACTCTGATCCGCCATACTGGTTCAACTCACCAATGGTTGAATCTGGTGTGGGGTTGGGTAAGTTGTGCTGATCCTTATTGGTTCTCGTGGATCCCTCTAATGAAGGAAAAGACCTACCTTATTATGCGCCAGTATCGTAGCATACTCATATTGCTTGAACTATGTGGATGCTTGTTGGAACTTTGACGAGCATCGCCTCGCAGACTTTAAGGTTTTTTAGGTCCTTCCTCCATAATGTTTATCCATTGATCCTTCTTCCTTGTTTAGTTGTTACTTCCAAGTATGTTTACATTACTCTCGCTTTCAATTGGCATTCAATTGAAAAATGAAATGGACAATCTACTCTTAGTAGTACTGATCACCAATGGTGAGAATTTGACAACTATTATCTTCCATAAGCTTTCTTTGAAGGGTTGCTGAACTTATGCAGAGCTCCTCTACTGGATAGATAAGAGAACTGAGATACTCGACTTCACCCATTCTCTTAGTAGTTGAGAATGCAAAGTTACTTGACTTCGCTCACCTCCTCGAGTTAAGAGAATTGGGGTACTCAGTTTCGCCCATTCTCTTAAGTTGAGCAGGCAAAGATTACTCGATTTTGCTTGCCTCCTCAAGTTTGTACTTCATGCATTGAGCTGGTTACTAACATTCGTCCGCTCTTTGCTCACACTTCTAAAGCACTTGAAGTGTTTACACTTCTTGCATTAAGTTAGCTATTGTGATTCGCCTTCTCACTACCATTGAACTTCTGGAATGTAAGAAGTTTCGCTTGAAAAGAGTAAAAAGTTTATCTCAACTTGGAGTCCCCCAACTTCGAGTAAATCTATGATAAATCTGGTCACCTCTAGGATTGTATCATCTTCTCCATCACCTTTGTCGCCTACTCCTCTGAGTAGAAAAGGTATATTACCGCGTACTGCCTACTTCGTTCCTTGGTCGAGCACTCCTACATCAACCCGAAGTCCCTCGCTTTTGGCTATCTTGATGAGAAGCCCATCAACATAAGTCTTATGAAGTTTCTTGGCCTCTGCCATTCTTAGCCCCTTTTATAACCAATGCTCTCCCTCCATGAGAGCAAGGGATCGATGACTCCACAGAAGTCCTGCCTCTATGGTACCATGGTGCCGCCCTACTATCAGTTGCCTTACATCTATATCTCTTCCTTCGCGATCGGTAGATTTGCCTCTGTGGTACTGTGGCGCTCCTCCAAGTCCACCTCCTTTCTAACCGATACTTTGCTTTTGGGAAGCTAAGCCCCACTGAACTCGTTGTCGTTTCCTCACCCCTTTCGACCACCTGCTTCAACACCACATTGTCCTCCTAACAGTTCTCCTTAGTCGATGGAAAGACAGATTGCAACTTCTCATGCATGGCCTCTGCCATCTTGTTGCAGGGCTCACACCAATTCTATTCTCCTTAGCTTCCTTGGTAGCAACATTCACTTACTCGGCCTTGTCTTCTAACTTGTCGGGTTCCCTTAAGCGAATGTGAGTACTAAAGCAGTCGAACTCTCCAACCGCTTCGATTATACTTTTTTATAATCAAGTCCCCTCCATGGGACTCACTGATACTTGCAATCTGACTTCTCCCTCGGTAGTACACAGCTCCCATATGCTGATGACCAAGGCTTTCATCTGATGCAAGCTTCGATGCACAAACACGGAAGACCCGCCTCTATAATACTATGTCATTCACCCCTTGAATCCATAGCCCTTCTTATCGTTACATTGTTTACCGAAGTGAAGCGCCCTGTAGCTCTTGATCATTCACATGATCACGTCCCCCTCCATGGGACTCACTCATACTTGCACTTGGATTTCTTCTTCAGCGGTATACAGCCCCCATATGCTGATGACTAAGGTTTTCATCCAATGCAAGCTTCGATACACACACAAAGACCTACCTCTACGGTACTACGGCATTCACTCATTGAATCCATAGCCCTTCTTCTTGTTGTGTCGTCCACCAAAGTGGAGCTCCTAGTAACTCTTGATCATACCTCCGTATGATCTTGTCCCTCACAGGACACGATCGCTTGTGTTGCATTGCCATGAACTATTTCACCATGATCCGCTGCACCATATCACCTCCTGGTGATATCTCCATTGCAAATAGATTCTCGGGTGATGAATTCGGACTACAACTTCTCCATATATGGCCTCTACCAACACATCGTAGGGCCTCCACCATCTCTAATTTTTAGTTCGCTCCCTTGGCAATTCACCTTCGTCCACCTACTCTTGGGTCACACCTAGAGGAAGCATATCTCTAGGACAATCCATCGCCTAGTAGCTCATGAAGTCCCCTTGACTTCGCTAGAATTGGTACATCATTGTCTGGATCCTGGGCCTATATCCCCTACCAGCACAATCTCTGTTATGCAGTACTTGTTCCTGACAACTTGAAGGGTAACACTGTGGCATATTCTTCAAGAGTACCCACCTCTACGTCCTCTTACCCCGTGCTAAGATCTCATGATCCCAACTTTACCTTCGTAAGTTGAATCATCTTAGTTACTCCGTCAAATGCATCTCTGAGGTAGCTTGTATTGGCCTCAAAGCTCCCTTCATCTTTGGCACTATGCAAGATAAGTCTGTCCCATCAGAATGAAGAACCCATGGAATGACATGATTCCACTCTTGCCTCTACAAGAGTTCATGCCCATGACCTCTGTCCAAGGAAAGCTCTATGCCTCCGCTTCATGTTTCATCTTCTATGTTGACTCCCTTCATGCAGCTTGGATACTTCACCAAGTTCCACCCAAGTCGCTCTGCTCGTCGATTTGCATTGAGTTGATAGTGGCCCTCACGTCCACCATTCCACGGGTCAGCCCTCTATTGAGTTTGATTTCTGCATCGACTCTAAGTATGCTTTTATATGATGTTGCCTTCGATTGCTCCCCCACTTGATCTCGAAATGCATCCACCAATACATTATATCATTCGAGATCATGTGACAACTCTTCGTCACTCGCTCAGTCCGTTGAGCTTATGAAGATATTGTCTTAAGGAACTCTTCCTTAATATGTGTGGTCTATTACACATAATTCTCCCTCTGGAGAACTAGGACTTATCCCTCTTAGATATCTGTCCTATTCGAGCAACTTTTATCTTTGCATACTTCCCACTGGAAGTTTCAGAGACCATCATCCCCTTTGGACTACTCCGTCTTGCTGAACAACTTGTGCCTTGTTCTGCCCCCGCAAATGCACTTGCTAGATTGCGACACTTCGCTAATACAGTCTCCACTACACCCTTTAAGATCTAGCAATGTGCTGAACTTATTATCTATTTCAGCCACCTAAGGATGTATCCTTTCCATGTGGAAGAGAAAGTTCTGATGCTCCATGGCGTCAAGTTCCGATCATGCTTTGGGATGGCCACAAACACTCCATCGTCTATGTACAAGCCCTTGCATGAGTACTGAATCCTTCGAATTAGCAATTTCCCTCACCTCTGTGAGCTTTGCACAACTCTTTCAATCATTATGCAACACCTCCCACTTTGCACGGTCTCATCTTTCACCAAGCGCCCCGTTTTGCCTTGAGCACCATCAAGTTTAGTTGTCAACGTCGAGTTATAGCTCGAACTCAACCATCTTAATCTTTGTGCGCTATGCATTCTTCTTCGCTTGCTTGTCCTCATGGTGCCTCTCGCACAAGTGGGTTGGCCATTCCTCTAAATGCCAAACCTAGATGCTCGCACCTCTGAGCGACTCCTTTCCCTACATCTCAATGTCCATTTTTCCCCAAACGATTGTGCATGTTGGCTGTCCTCCATACAGCCCAGCTAGGTCTCCCATGTTTGTATGGCGAGTGTTTCTGCGTATACTTGTCCCACTCTGATACCACATTGTCACGGGCTTAGCTGATTTTGCCTAAGCCATGCGGCACCCATGTGTGTCCGTCCGTAAAGGTCAGCCCTCTCCGAGATCTCCTAGAGTCCCTTAGACTTATAAAAGAGAAAACGGGTCAAAAGAAGTAATTCCCATGGGATCCACAAGCAACTGCTCAAGCAAACACTTTATAAAGCCAGATACAAATTACACCCATGGACATTACAAATTCAGAGAGGTTGCACACAAAGGATAATGGTTCATTACAGACCGAAGTCCCAATAAGCGCTTACAAGACATACTTGTATTTACAAGCCAAAATTGGTCATAAAGCAAACCAAACTCGGGCTGCTAAACCTACTACAAGCCCGCTACTTGCTATATAAGGTATGTACACAAACCGAAGGACACGGACAAGCATGAGCATTTCATTGAACTCCTTATTTACATTATTGTTCGTGACAAGAGGGTTGATCAACACCAGGTTCAAGCTAGAATTTGAAAACTGGAAGGAACTACTTTTGCAGAAATTTTGACTAGTAAATTGTCAATTTGGGGCCTATAAATACTCCAAGTTTTCTTACATTCTATATAATAATTTTAGGGATTATATTTTGAGAAAATATTATGTTAGAATTATAAGAAAAAGAAAAGGGGTAAGGGAGTGATCAAAGAGTGTAACCTTATCTTCCTTGTAAGCAAAGTGTAAGGGTTTGGTCTTCACCCAAAGAAGGTCGGTAGTGGACGCCAGTATGCCTCAAGAAGGAGGACTTAGGAGTGGACATAGGCTGTTGGTGCCGAACCACTATAAAAATTGTGAATTCATCTTTTGCTTTCCTTATTAACGCTTCTGATCTTGTTTACTCTTTGAGAGCAATTATTTCACTAACAATGTTTCTTATCTTTGGATTTTCTTGCTCTTTCTTAGCAATCTTCTTATCATTCATTTGTGAAGCTTTAGAGCTTCCTATCGTGCTTAAACTGAAATGTTTTTGGTTAAAACAAAAAATTTACACTTGCACTAATTCACTCCCCCTCCCATGCCAATTGATCCTAACAATTGGTATCAGAGCCTCGGTTTTTCTTATTTGATTTAACACCTAAGAGAAATAACTCTATTGGCTTTCAAGAGGGCTTTTCTATCATTCATCCTTCCATATTCAATAGGACGAACTACACTTATTGGAAAACTCAGATGAGAGTTTTCTTGCTTTCTTTAGACCTTGATTTATAAACTATTATTGAAAATAGATTTAAAAAATCTTCTCTTCCAATGAACAATTAGAATGAATTGGAGAAGAAGAATTTCTCTTTAAACACAAAGTCTATGAATGTCTTGCTTTGTGCTCTTAGATAAAAATAAATTTGATCGGGTTTCTTATTTTGATTCGGCTTTTGATATATGATATACATTAGAAATAACATATGAAAGTACACTTAATATAAATGAATCAATTTATGAAATATCTTACAAAAATAAACTTGAAGAACACCTTCCAAAGAACAGGAAGGAACTTGAACTAAGAACATATGACTCCTCGAGTGAAATCTCGAGCGATGAGGACCTTGAACTCTTAACAAATGAACCAGATAAATTAATGAACATGAACATTAAAAATAATATAAAGATAGACAAAACCTCTTGCTATGAATGCAAGAAGTCGAGGAGCTCCAAAGATCAAATTTATAACCAAGAAGTGGAAAACCTTGCTCTTATGGCCATCGACAATGAGGTTAATGATTCATTAAACAATTCTTTTTCAGAATTATTAAATACGCTTCATGATTTGTTTGATGAATTTAAAAAATTTAGTAAATCTTTTAAGTTGCTTAAACATGAACATGATTTGTCAGTTGGTAATAGCTCGTTCTAAGGAGCTATTAAAAAACTTAGTAAAGCTCATTCTAAGGAGCTTATAATAGGAGATACATTAGAGGTGTTCAAACTCATTCTACTTCTAAAATGTTTTGTGCTAATGCCATATTTCTTTCTCAAGTTGAATCAAAATACATTGATGAAGCCCTAAGAGATGACTCTTGGGTTATTGCAACACATGAAAAGTTAAATCAATTTGAAAGAAATGAGGTATGGAAGCTTGTTCCTAGACCTAGTGACCGTTTAGTGATTAGTAATAAATGGGTCTTTAGAAATAAGCAAGATGAAAATGGTATCGTGGTTAGAAACAAGGCTAGATTAGTGGCCAAAGGTTTCAATCAAGAAGAAGGGATCAATTATGAAGAAACCTTCGCACCTGTGGCTAGACTTGAAGTCATAAGAATACTCCTTGCCTTTGCATCTTTCAAAGATTTTAAGTTATTTCAAATGAATGTTAAAAGTGATTTTCTTAATGGTTTTATTTCTGAAGAGGTGTATGTTGAACAACCCCCTGGTTTTGAAAATAATATTTTTTTGAAATCATGTTTTCAAAATTTCTAAAGCTCTTTATGGATTAAAACAAGCCCCTCGGGCTTGGTGTGAAAGACTTAGCTCTTTCTTTATTTTGAACAATTTTTTGAAAGGAAAGGTTTATACCATATTATTTTTTAAGTATTTTAAAAATAATTTTCTTGTTACTCAAATTTATATTGATGATATAATTTTCAGTTCAACAAATGAATCCTTATATGAATCTTTTACCAAATGTATAAGCCAAGAATTTGATATTAGCCTAATAGGTGAGTTAACCCTTTTCTTAGGATTATAAATAAAATAATTAAATAATAGTATCTGTATTCGTCAAACTAAATATACCTTAGAATTGTTAAAATATTTTGGTATAGAAAATGCTAAGGATATAAGTACACCCATGAGCACTTCTACAAAATTTGACTTAGATAAAGAGGGAGAAAATTTTGATCAAAGAACATATAGAGGAATGATAGGTAGCTTGTTATATTTAACTGCTACTAGACCAGATATAATATTTAGTGTTAAATTATGTACAAGATATCAATCCAATCATAAACTTTCTCACCTTAAAGCAGTTAAACAGATATTTAGATATTTAAAAAGAATCTCTAACTGAGGTTTATGGTATCTAAAATCTATAAACTTTGATATACTTGCTTATGCAAATACTAATTTTGGAGGGTGTAAAATAGATAGAAAAAGTACTGTCGGGACATGTCAATTTTTAAGGTATGCTCTTGTTTCTTGGTCTTCCAAGAATAAATTTTGGTTGCTTTATCTACAGTTGAGGCCAAATATATTATAGCTTATGCATGTTATGCCCAAGTTATTTGGATGAAAAACACATTAGAATATTACAAACTATATTTAAAAAATATCCTTATATAATGTGATAATACAAGTGTCATATGTTTAACTAAAAATCTTATTCAACACTCAAGAATTAAACATATTGATAGTATGCATCACTTTATTATAGATCATATAAATAATCATGATATATCCTTGGAATTTATTGATACTAAGCATCAATTAGCAGACATTTTCATTAAGTCATTAAATGAAAAGCAATTTAACTTTATTAGAAGAGAGCTAAGAATGTTAAACCATTAAAATGCATGATTTGCTACTTTTGCTTGTAATTTATATAAGATGAATTAAATTGCATCGGTAGCTCTTAATTTTTCTTAAATTTTAGAATTTATATCTATAAAATTGAGCCCTATTTTGTGATGTGATATTTTTCACTTTCCTCCTTTATTTATTCTTATTTATTATTCATAAAAAGGAAGAAACTTTTTATTAAAAAATTATATTTTTATCCTATTTTACTAGGGGGAGGGGGTACTGCAAAATTTAATCAATATTTATTTTGTACAAATATGATAATTTTGACACATCATGAGTTTATGTATCTTGAAATTATTTGCTCATTAGTTCACCTCTTTTTGTTGGTGACAAACAAGGAGAAATAGCATATTGATGGTATATATATGAAAAATGATAAAATGGGGTATTTCTCCTTTTATTGTTAAACAAAGAGGAAAAATATTTGATGACATAAGAAGAAAATTTTCAAATTAATTGTATGACTAATGCATGAATTTTGTATACTTGGAATATCCTTGAAGATTTAATGATTGAGGATTTAAGGTAAAATTTTTGAAATTAATGTTATATCATCTGATGTTGATGACTTTTGAAATTAATGTTATATCAAGTATTGAAATTAATGTTATATCAAGTATCATTGATGCTTTGATGATTGATGATTTTTGAAATTAATGTTATATCATGTATCATTAATGATTTAATAATTAATGATTTTATTTCATTTTTGAATTTGATAAGTGAATGTTATAATACTTGAATTCAAGAGTATTTGGTTCTCTTGAATTTAAGTTTTACTTATTTGGATTATAGCATGGATTTAGGGGGGAGTAAAAATTAACTCTCGTCATTAATTGATTGTCATCATCAAAAAGGATGAGATTGTTGAATCTTAGATTTTGATGATTGAATCAATTGATAGTTTGTTGACCTAACACGTGTGTTAGAGATGATTGATGCAAGATTAACTATGATAGAGAAAGAAAATTACAATCAGATGTTGGGCTAAAGTCAAGTTCGGACATCAGGCCGGGGTTCAGACGATGCAGTGGGAACTCATCGAGAGACTCGCTGGGAGTTTGTGGGGAACTCGTCAAAGGTGTTCGAGAGCTTGCTAGGAAGGTGTGTGTTCGCCGGGAGAAGACCAAGAGACTTGTCAATTGTCCCTCCCTCCTCTTAGTCCCAATTGATCCTAACACATCCTAATGAGCTAATAATTGGAAATACATCAAAAAATATTTAAACTCATTCTTCACTTAAAAATATTTATGCAAATGTTGTCATCTTGTCTCAAATTGAACCTAAATGTATTGATGATGCTCTTAAAGAAGACTCATGGGTCTTGGCAATGTATAAAGAATTACATTAATTTGAAAGAAATAAAGTTTGGACACTTCTTCCTAGACCTAGTGATCATATTGTAATTTTCTTAAGATTGTAAATTAAGCAACTAAATGATGAAAATTTTATTAGTCAAACTAAGTATGCATTAGATCTATTAAAACAATATCATATGGATACTGCATGCTAAGGCCATTAATATACCAATGAGCATTTCTACTATATTAGATATGGACAATGAAAGAGAATGTTTTGATCAAACGACTTATAGAAGTATAATAGATAGCTTATTGTATTTTACTGCAACTGGACTTGATATAATGTTTAGTGTTAGACTTTGTGCAATATTTTAGTCAAATCCCTAATAATCTCATTATAAAGTAATTAAAAAATTTTAGATAATTAAAAGTAACTCCAAATCTAAGATAATGGTATCCAAAATATAAATATTTTGATTTAATTACTGATGCCGACTTTGCAAGATGTAGAATAGATAGAAAAGGTACCTCTAAAATATGTCAATTCTTAGGTCTTGTTTCTTTGTCTTCAAAGAAGTAAAACTCTATTGTATTATCTACAGTTGAGGTTGAATAGATAGCGGCAAGTGCCTACTATACACAAGTAATATGGATGAAGAGTACTTTGGAATATTATAGACTTTACCTAAAAAATATTTCTATAAAATATGATGATATAAGTATAATTTGTTTAACAAAAAATTATATTCAACACTCTAGGACTAAACACATTGATATTAGATATTATATTATAAGGTATGATGTTAGCAATCTTGATATATCTTTATATTTCATTAGCATCAAATATTAGCAGATAATATTAAACCACTGAATGAGGAATACTTCTATTTGATTAGAAGAGAATTAGGCATGTTGAATCTTTCAAATACATGAATTATGGTTCTTCTCATTTTTTTCTCATTGAATTATTATCTTGATTTCAAATACATGAATGATATAAGATTTATGTCATATGACTCCTTTGTATTAATATGTTTCTTTGGCATATTGATGTAAACGAATATATGTAGCATCATAATAAAATGATATCCTTATCTTCTATTTTGATAATAACAAAGGAGGAGAGAAAAGTAATGGCTTACTCATTTCTTTTTTCTCTTTTTGTGAATGAGAAATGGGAGAAATAATGGTATTTTTTTTATAATGTAGCACTCATATGTATGTTGTATTTGATGACATTAACTTATGATATTTGTTTGAGATGTGTAACTATTTCAAACTATGTATATGATGTGAAATTATGCATATGACTCTTGCAATAATCACTATTAAAAGTTATTATGATTTATGATTAAAATTATTTTGACTTTAATTCAAAAAGATGAATGGTTATCATTTTCTTTAAAAATTCAAGTTCATTATGACATATAGACAAGGGAAGGTTAGTTAAAACCTTGTCATCAATTTGTTGTCATCAGCAAAAAAATAGAGATTATTGAATCATAGATTTTGATGATGAAATCAATTGATGAATTTATAAACTAATATGCTTTCAAGATAAGTAACATAGGAAAAACTTTGATCATGGACTTAAACTATCGAAGGGCAAATTATCGAGTAGACATTGGGTCGAAAAGCGTTAAGTCAAAAATTAGACGTCGGGTCAGAGGATCAGTCGACATGTGGTAGGATGAACTTCGTGCTACGAGTTTGAGCATCGGGTCGAAATATATGTCGGAGGTTCGGACAAAGTTTTGAATGATCAGATGACATGTCAGAATGCTGCACAATGTGCTAAAAGCTTTGTGACTGTAATTAAAGTAGTTGAATCTTGATCATGGTCATTTAGAGCTAAATCAAGCTAGTATTGAGCCGAAGCCATGCTAACTTTATTTGAAGCTCATTGGTCCAAAACCAGGGCTGAATTAGGCCTAATGGAAGGCCAATTAAGTGACTTGGAATTGGCCTGATTGGTGGTACCATCAGGCCCAAGCGATGATATCGTTTAGATAGCCGAAAAGAATAGTTTGTACTTTTTCGAGTAATCTGATGGTGGTACCACCTAAGTATGGTGGTACCACATAGACCAGTGGTGCTACCACCAGAGCCCAGATTCTCAGGCTCTATTTGGTGGTAGTATTACCTGACATCGATGGTGGTACTATCAATACCCCAAAAACTTATGAATTTAAAATTTTGGCTCTAATTCTGAAGCATTTAGGAGTCTATAAATATCTCACTCATTCTTAAATAAGTCCAAAAAAAGGATGAAAAGAAAAAGAATTCTTGAGGTTAAAGTTTTATAAACTCTTGAAAGTGTTTGAGTCTCTTCCTCCTTGAGTTAGCAATTATTCTAAGGAGGTGTGAGGTCTTGTGTAAAAGAATTTGTGTAAAAAGATTCTCTCTTGAGCCTAATAAAAGGAAAAGTATTATAACAATTGTAGTTGATTTTCGCCCATTAGAAAGAAAATCGGTAGTAAAAGTCGATGGTCTCGAGAGAAGAGGAATCGAGAGTGGATGTAGGTCGGGATCACCAAACCACTATAAATAGGTTTACATTTCTTTTCTTGCTTTGCATTGTTATTACTTACTGATTTACTTTAATCACTACTTCTACACACACTTTCAAGATAAAATACATTTCTAATTCATATTCTTGTTTGAACTTTTTTCAAATCTAATCTTTTTGTGATAGCAACAATTCATTACCACCCCAATGTCATTATGATCGTAACACTTTGAGCCACCTACTCTCTTAAATAATATTGCCTAGCTGCTAGTGGGCCTTTAGTTCATGGCAAAGAGTCTCAATCTTTCGCTTGCTTTCTATAGCATTCTCAATAGTCATGTCCTCAGCTATGGCTACCTTGTTGCATGTCTCCTCTACCTATGCCTCGGCCTCCTCGGCACGGGAAAGGGCCAAATTGTAAGTCTAGCTCGATGAATCGGGAGTCTACCTCCCTATACACCTCAGTAAGGCGTTGCTTTAGTTCCTGGACTCAGAGGCGGGCTTGAGCCAGTTGTGAAGACATATCAGTAGCCTGGGCCTTCGTCGCCTTCTTCTCCTCTTCAGTCCATGCCACCTTAGCTTGTAGGGCAGCATTGTCTCTGGAGAGTTTACCAATTAGTGCTCCTATGTCCCATAGACGGTCCACCAACACCGTCATATAGTGGTGGTTTGCATGAAGATAAGAGTAAGGTGTTCAACATGACATAGGAATGGCAAAATGTGTTTTACAGGAAATTTTATCAAGACTTTGTGGCAAGAGCAAAGATCCACCAACGCCTCCTAGGGACAGCGACACACCAACCTCATCAAGGCCAGGCTGAGTGACTCCCGACAGTAAGCAGTAGCTACCCCACCCTCCTCCCACAACCGCTGGGTTAGTGGGTGCATGGTGATGTAACCGATTGTCGAGGGATAAGAGGGGTGGATGGCCCCGGAGCAGGTGAATCCTAGCCTATCAACATGTCGTCAAGAAAAACCATTAGTAGACCCTCTATAAACCAACTGTCTCTCCATGTGGTGGCATTTGTGGACCGTAAGCAACGTCTAAAGAATCTTCACATATGCCCAACTTTACCGAAGACTGTGGGGGGGGGAGGACCCTCTTCGACATATGGCTCTGCATATGAAGCCACGACCCCAAGGGACAAAACAGCCGAGGCTGGAAATGGTTATGTCAGTTGCTCGTGGGCGGCCTTTCGAGATGGTTTCAGGGCCAACTTGGGAAAAGGCCTTGGAGAAGTAATAACGGGATTAGGACCCGTTGCTAGGGACCATGCTAGATAAACAAGAGCAATCTCAAAGGAACCTTTGCTCTTATAGGTGACATAGGAGTAGGAGCCGATGTCGGCTCCATAGCCACGAGTGGTGACCTCCCTGCTGGTAGAGATGTTGGGGGTGTGGCGGGAACCATCGGATGCCGTTTGCGAGGGTGTAGACCCATCATCCCTCGGGAGGACCCCGAGGAAGGAGGAATCCTCACCAAGGGCTCTGGATCCCCTTCAAATGGACCAGGGCCCTCGGAGGCTCTGGTAGATAGGCTACAGGAAGAACCCCACACCCACGACTAACATTTGCCCATTGATAAGCCTCTATGGGGCTTAGTAGAAGAAGCATAGGGGTGTCGTCTCTTCAACCCCCGAAGATCCATTCTTTACAAAGAGCCAGGAAGAAAATATTAGGCAACAAAAGAAGAAAAACTAACAGCATAAAGGGTAAAAACCCTACTTGAAGGGCCTCCCCCTTGTGCTCTGCAATGCTAGTGGAGAAGAACACACGTACCTTCTCTAGAGCTTCAGCTTCACCTGCAAAGAGAAGGGGCGATGCGTTTCCATAATGTACACCGCTCGCACCACTAAGAAGCCCCAATCTTCGCTCTCATCCATAATCAAGAAGCGAGTTCGCCACCCATTGCCCCAAGAGCTCGATCCCTTATTCTTGAACCTCGTACAGGAGGATAAGTAATAACTGTTTAGGCCCTTACTCAAGAGAAAATGTTAGGAGCGAATCGACACTAAGAGGGGGGGGTAGGTGACTTAGTGCTTTCGTAAAAACACGTCGATTTGAAAACTTCATTTGATCAAATCCATTTCAAAAATATGTTAAACTTGGAAATGTTCGTAAGAGTAGTGAGTAAGTGAATCAATAAGTAATAAAACTAAAAAGCATAAAAGAGATATGCAAACCAGATTTATAGTGATTCTATCCATGTGACCTACGTATATATATATATATATATATATATATATATATATATATATATATATATATATATATATATATATATATATATATATGTATATATATATATATATATATATATATATATATATATATATATATATATGTATATGTATGTATATATATATGTATATGTATGTATATATATATGTATATGTATGTATATATATATATATACATCCATATACATAAATATATATATATATAACATAAATATATATATATACATATATATACATATATATATATATATATATATATTCCACTCCGACCCGACATCCAATCATCTGACATGTTCCATTCCGACCCAACGTCTGATTTACTATGCTTTAATTAATTTATCTTTTCATTATTGAAGTTAGTCCTACGTCATTCAAACATTGATTAGATCAAAACTTTATAAATTGATTTCATCATCAAAATCTGAGATTTAACAGAAAGCATGAGCGAAATAACTCGCAAGACAGTGCCATACTCGCTCTATCGCACACCTTGAGGAAGATCCTCAAGAAGTGCTAGGAGTTCGGCATTGGTTGGGACGGAGAAATCTGCCCAAACGCTAGGAAAGCAGTCGCTACTAGAGGCAGAGGGAGGCATAGTCCGACTTCCATAGCATTGATGGAGAGGGAGAACCCCTTGTAGAATTTGTGATATGAGCAATCCTCACCCTAGGAATGGAAAGAATAACTTCTAGCAGAACCTGAAAGCAAGTGCATAGTTCCTCCATTGTCGTGGAATGACCACATAACTATAATCGTGGGCCGCTTACATTTGAACTAGATCCTGTGAGGCCGTTGGAGAAGGTTATCTCCCCTCCGACAAGGAGCTTACTTGAACCACCTTACATGAGGAGATGATCAATTTCTCCACTCCCCACCGTCATCAGGAGGACAAGCGAAAGGTGATTGGAAGATCATCATTGAAAGAAGACACATGGGAGAAGTCACAGACTTGTTGGAGGAGGAAGAAATTCTTGCGCTAGAGTGTTAGACTACCAAAGCAGTGATAGAATGGCGATATAAGAGGAAGGGACCAGATAAAGGTAACTTCTCGCCCAATGGATGTCTGTTAGATGCAATGACATGCCTAGGGACCACGCGAGCAATGATAGTGAAGATCGCATCGCACACTCCAACACAATCACACAAGCACTTAAATGGCAAGGAAGGGCTCTAATCATAGGTGGATCAAACCCATAACAATGAACTCCGAAGGAACAACAAAAGCTATCAAGATAAAGTTGTGTATCATATCCTAGGAGGAATGATCTATAATCGCCAAAAGCCTATTCCTCAGATGATTTTGTGTGGGATTGGTTCCTCACTTTGGACATGGCTGAGCTTGAACCTTTGAATGAATCAGGGCTTTGCTATATTGCTACTACCTGAATCTAACCTTCGGACGAGGCAAAAGTAGTCAGGGACCATAACCTCGATGGGTTTATGATGCCTTCTCGACCCTTCTCAGTTTTCTTCATCAACAAGCCTCAACTTGGCCTTCATGGGCCCTGGTTTCTCTACAACAATTGAAATTAAACCTGCCATGGAGGTAAAACCTTCAATTAGCTATAGGGCTTAAAGAAGAGTGCATCACCCTTGGACAATAGAAGACTCCCCGGCAAAGGTGCCCCTCGAGATCATGGCAGGTCTAACTCTCTGCTTCAATGATGTTAAAGGCCGAGGGTTGCACCTAGGCTGAGCCTCCGTGTTTCCCCTAGCCTTACTCTTTATATCAGAGGTTGAGGGTTGCACCTAGGTTGAGCCTTCACACTCCCTCTAGCCGTGCACTTGGTGTCAAAGGTCGAGGGCTACACCTAGGCTAGGCCTCCGTGCTTTCCCTTGCCATGCACTCAATGTAGAAGGCCTGAGGATCGCTCCTCGGATGAGTGAGAGTTAAAAGGACTCTCTCCTGAGCTAAGCTCCTCGTTGTAAAACTCAAAAACCTAAGTATTGCACCTAGGCCGAGCCTCCATGCTCCCCCTAGTCGTGCACTCAGTGTCAAAGGCCAAGAGCTGCACCTAAGTCGAGCCTCCACGCTCTTCCTAGCCATGCATTCAGTTTTAAAGGCCGAGGGCTATACCTAGGCTGAGCCTTCACGCTCTCCCTAGTCATGCACTCAGTGTAGAAGGTGTCAGGATTGAATTAGCACTAAGAGGAGAAGGGGGGATGGTGAATTAGTGCTTTTAAAATACTTTTATCGATCTGAAGATTCATTCGAAAAAGCTCATAATAAAAAAGCATTTAAACTTAAAAATGATCATAGGACTATAATGAGCAAGTAAAGTAATTTACAAAGTGATTAAATAGCAAAGAAAAAAGGCATACTAATTTTATAGTGGTTCAGTCGTTGTGACTTGCTCCACTCCTAATTCCTCCTACATTGAGGTCACTAGCTTCCACTATCGATCTTCTTTCAACGGGTGAAGATCAATCACCCTCCTACAGCTCTTTTCTCCTCTTCACAGGTTTAGGAGACAACCTTTATAATTCTTTCAGCCCTCTCTTAAATAAAAATCACACTTAGAGAAGAGGAAGGGAACTCTCAAAGAATTACAACAATGTTTTCACAAGTTTTTGTTCTACTTTCTTGCTATCCTAAGCAAAAATATCTGAGGTATTTATAGAGCCCAATTAGCTTTAAAAATTGGAGCCAAAAATTTAAACACCTTGAGATTTCGGGGTACTAGTAGTACCACCACCGACACCAAGTGGTACTACTACAGAACAGAGCCCGAGATTATAGGCTCGAGTGATACCATTGCTCGGAATAGGTGGTACTATTATCGACTAGCAGTACTACCACTGGCAGTCCACAGTACCACTGCCGGGGAACCTAAAAAAGTACAAACCTATAATTTTCATACCCTGGGCTATATCGTTCCTTGACCCAACTGTACCTCCTCCCGAGTCAATGAAATGAGCCTCCTAATAGGCTCAAATCAGTCTTAGTTAAGTCTTAATCAAGGTCTAATGGGCCCTTAATTGAGTTAGTATGGTTACAGCCAAAACTAACTCAATTACAATCACAACTACTTCAATCTAAACATAATCGATTATAAATAAGAATACTAAGTTATCTGGGATGTCATTGGTTCATCTAGCGATTCGTCCAAACCTTCGAAGCATCGTCCTCTCTTGCGGCATATTTCTCAATCAACATGTTGACCTCCACAACATTCAATCTCCTTAGCCCAATGTCTAATCCTTCGAACCCGATGCCCGAACTCATGGTATGAAGTCCTTCCGTCGGCACGTCAACTATTCCTCTGGCATGATGTCCAATCTTCTCACATGTTCAATTCACCCTAACATTTGATTCCACTATTTTAATCGATTTACCTCTCCTTAATCGAAGCTAGTCTCTCATCACTAAAACACATATTAGATCATAACTTTATCAAATGGTTTCAATATCAAAATTTGAGATTCAATAATCTCCTCATTTTTTATGATGGCAACTAATTCATGAAGGAGTTTAACTAAACTCCCCCTATCAATATGTCGTATTGATCAAAACTTTGAATTTACAAAATCATGAGCATTGAAAGAATCAATTGATCACATCATTGCATGTATCATAAAATTATGCCTAATCAAAACATGAAAGTAGATGATCAAGGTTGAAGTATTGCATGTACAATCAAAACATCAAAGTGTATATATATATATATATATAAAATCTTCTCTTTGTCGTAGTTAATCCTACATCAATGAACTCTAACAACCTTATTAGATCAAACACTCATCAATTGATTTCATCATCAAAATCCGAGATTCAACAATCTCCCCCTTTTTGATGATGACAATCAATTGATGATAGGAGTTAATCTTAACTCCCCCTAAATCCATGGCACTTAAATTTAAGAGAATCACACACTTTTAAATTCAAGTATTTTTAAGCGATCAACATTCCAAGTAAATTTTAACACGAATTTGCACAAAGTTATTGAATTATAAATTTTAAAAATAATTATGCATTCATATCCAAGATATCCAAGTATATCATCAATATCATATGTTATCAACGTATATCATTAATATCATATGTCATCAATGTATATCATCAGTATCATATATTATCAATGTATATCATCATGTGTCATTAATGTATATCATCATGTGTCATTAATGTATATTTCTCAATATCATGTGTCATCAATGTATATTTCTTCCCCTTTGTCATCAACAAAAAGGTGAAATATAGGACTAAAGATTTTAAGGCACATGAGTTTTGCTTCCCCTTATATAGCTCTCAATTTTGTAGAGGTGAATTTCGAAGATAAGCTCAAGGATCCAAGATATTTAATAAGATTCAAGAATTTAGGAGTTACTCATGCATTTAAAATTATCTCATGTAATTTCAAGCAAGCGTAGCAAATAAATTTGTAAGGTAACATCATGTAAATTTTCTCCCCTTTCTGTTTTATAAACAATAAGATAAAACATGGAGAATATTTTCAAAAACATCATCACAAATGGCTTAATCTCATAAAATCTAGATTAGCAATTTATATATTTTCATGATTTAGCATTTTTTAACTCTCAACCTCAATCTTGTAGATATAAAATTTAAAAAAAAATAAATATGATCTCAACAAATCCATCTTATATAAATTTTAAGAAAACATAGCATATAGATCCAAAAAATAGCAAAACATCATTTTTATGTAAATTCTCTCCCTTTTTTGTAAACAAAAAGGTAAGAATTAAGGTAGAGAAGTAAAAAACATCATATCACAAAAATACTCAATTTTATAGATGTGATTTTTTATAGATGTGAATTCCAAAATCCAAGAAAAAATCAAGAGTTGTACATAAAATTTAATTTATCTTATGTAAATTTCAAGCAAGATAGCAAATCAATCGAATCATGCATTTTGAAGATTATCTCATGTAAATCTTGATAAAAAACATCAAGAATTTCAAAAGAAAGTATGATAGTAGATCAAGCTCAAATTGTAAATCAAGTATTTTGTATGTATTTAGAAAGTTCTAATTTTCTTCTAAGCAATTATTCCTCATTCAATGTTATCATATCAAATTTTCTTCTAATTATTTTGATAATTTATTTTTCCTTTTTGGCCATTGTCATGAAGGAAATATGATGGCATAATTTCTTCTTAATATTCATATTCAGTATGTCAAAAAGTACAAGGAGATCAAATCCACTTCAAAACCTTTTCAACTCCGAACAAGCCTTTCGACTACCCCCGATGATCTTATGGTGAGTCTAGGTATTCTTCCAATGAACTCTCTTGCACTATCCTAGCAAGCTCCCAATACCCTCAGTGAGCTCCCGTCGCACTCCAAGAGAGTTCCCAACCTTATCATCTGAACCTCGGTCCGATGCTTGGACTTAACTCTAGCCAAACTTCTGATTGTAATCTTCTCTTTATCGTAGTTAATCATACATCAATCAACTCTAACAACCTTGTTAGATCAAACACTCATCAATTAATTTTATCATCAAAATTCGAGATTCAATAATAATAATTCACTGGGTTAGGAGTTCTAATAGGGATGACTCATGGCCAGCTCGTTGTTGGGCCTAGAGGGTCACATGCATATGATGGATGTTTCAGCGAGTAGATGATTGGATATGAATTATCCAATTAGCCTCTTTTCCTATTGGATGAGACCCAACATTAGTCGGCTCCTTGCATGAAACCCAGTTAGTGGCCAATGAAGATTATTAGATAGAAATCCAATAATCTAAGATTAGTGGATAGTTTGATGGAGATCCAATACCCACTAAGGCAATATCCATTAGGGTTTTTTTGTGGCCCTCTATAAATAGAAGGCAGGGGCGATAAATTAGTGATAGGCTGCACCTTTGGTCGCCCCCTCCTATTCTCCTACCTTATTTATCTTCTCAGTTGACCAGCTCTTTCCTGCTATAAGAGGGCAGTGAAAAAGATAGGTGATCTTTTTTCTACGGGTGCTGTGAGTAGGTGCACAAGAGTTGCAAGATTTGGGTTGTTATTAAAGGAGCATCGCTGTAATGATCCATCGTGTGGATATCATTAGAGAGGAGGATGTTTGATCTCCTTCATCCTCTATTTAGATCTAGAATTTCAGGGATATATGATCTCCCTAGATAATCAATCTCTCACGTATCATGGTTTTTGATTTTATGATTTTTTATGTACTAATCTTTACACGACTACCTGATGCACGTGGGAATTTAGTTTTTATTTTATTTCTTCTATTGTGCATATGATTCTCTAATGGTTTCCCAACATAATCATTAGTATACCTTCTTCCCCTTTGTCCTTAATAAAAAGGAGAAGTGTAACTCGCAATTTAGTAATTTTTTTAGATATGCAAGCTAGTAATTTAGCATTTTTTTTAATCACTTTAGAACATGAAAGCTAGCAAGTTGGCAAGTTTCACTTCTTTTGAAGTATGAAAGTTGGCAAGTTTTTGAGAATGTGAAGGTAAGCAAAATTTTTTGCTTTTCTTGAGATAGTAACTTTTTGCTTCTCTTTACGATGTACAAGCTAGCAACTTTTTCTTTTCTTAGCGATGCGCAAGCTAGCAATATTCGCTTCTTTTACAATGTGTAAGCTGGCAAATTCTTTGGATCTCTTCATGATGCACAAGCTAGCAAGTTGTGCTTCTCTTTGCAAGCTAGTAATTTTTACTTTTCTACAAGATAGCAATTTTCTCTCCCTCTTTATTATTGTCAAAAAGAATATTATGGTACAATTTTTTTATATCAATGCTCTAATCACAATCATAAATATAAAAAAATTATATATAATGAAAATCATGTCATGAAAGATATAATATCAAAGATCATCAAAGATCAAGTCGTAAAGATATAAAGACATGATTCATTTTAATGAATATCTTCTTTTGTAAATAGCAAGAAGAAGCAAAGGAGATCAAATGGTAAAATATATTGATTCATGCAAGCCATCAAGATCATGATTCATAGAAAATAAATCTCAATTTATAAATATCAAGGTCGTGATTTGTTTGCATAAGTTTCCTCTTTAGTAAATGGTAAAATGAAGAAATTATAGAAGATAAAAAAATTAATTATCATAAAAGATAACTCAAGTAAAGAAATTAAGAAAAAGTTCATGATTCGATTGGAAAAAAGTCTCATTTAAATTCAAATAATCATAATCACTTTTATAATTTAAGAGATTCAAATATATCATGAATAGATTTATCAATCTCTTATTAAAAACTCGATAAGATAGAGATTGAGAAATTTTCAAGAAAAATTACTTTCCTCTTTTTAGTTGTTTCAGCTTATGCGATTGATTTCATGCAAGCATGCACATGTTTTTTTTATGTCAAAACCATTCACCATGTTTAAAACTAAAAAATAAGATTTATCACAAAAATTATCAAGATTAGAGGAGAAGTTAAAGTGTGACAACCTTATACAATGATGGAGGCCATCTCCTTCGCCTGAATCCAAGATAAGCGGCTGAACAATGACGCCCGGAGGACCAAGATCAAAACATGACCAGTAGCCTATAGACCTATGGCCTCCCCTACTGCCAACCATCCTATCAGCCTAAAAAGTTGACTCGAGATGAACTTTTCAAGAGATCCATGAAGGGGCTATGTTGGCACTGGGATAAGCCATGGAGTCGCGACGATCGCTGCAAAACAAGGAGACTTTTGATGATCGAACCAATTAAAGATCCAAAACCCAAAGATGCAGATCTTGAATCCGAGGAGGAGGATGTAGAGGAAGAACTGTCATCGGCCATCAGCATAATGCATGCCTTAGCCAGCTACGCAAACCCGCAAACAATGAAGATCAATGGGTTCCTCATTCATCAGCCCATCAATTTTCTTATCGACACCGGAAGCACCAATAACTTCATGGACAGTAAGGTTGCTACCCAATTAACTCTCTAGATTGAAGATTATACTAGGTTCATTGTAAAAGTCACAAATGGCTGAATCCTCAATTGCAATCAAAAGTGCTCGCGAGTGAAACTAGTCTTGAAAGGCCAAGAGATCACTATGGATTTTTTTCCTCTTACCACCTAATGATTATGAAGCAATACTAGACGTAAATAGTTGTCCACTCTCGGTGATATTTTCTGAAATTTTTTTAAATTAATTATAAATTTTTTTAGCCATGGGAAACAGGTGCTCCTATGAGAAAAACACGGGGACAAAGTATTGATTATTTCTACACAATGCATGGAGAGGGTGCTGCACAAATCATATATCAGCTTCCTAATATAACTTCAAGGGCTACAAATAGAGGAATTGATGATAAATGAAGATCCAAATCTCCCTTCATTGCTTGTTGAATTTTTGGACAGCTTTACCAAACTAAATAATCTGCCCCCTACCTAGTTGCAAGACCATCATATACCAATCTTGTTAGGGAAACTACTAGCAAATGTTCAGCTATATCGATATTCTCACCTTCATAAGGTCGAGATTGAGAAGATCATCTAAGAGATGTTGGAGATAGAGATCATTCGGCTAAAGTGTCAACCCCTGCTGTTAAGCAATGCTCCTTGTACAGAAGAAAGACAAAACATGATAGATGTGCGTAGACTACCGAGCCCTTAATAGCATTACTGTCAAAGACAAGTATCCCATCCCTATGATGGATAAACTACTCGATGAGTTGAGAGGAGTATAAGTTTTTATAAAGCTAGAATTACGGTCTGGGTACCATCAAATTCGGGTGCATAAAGAAGACATACCGAAGATCGCCTTCCGGACACATAACGGCCACTATGAGTTTCTAGTAATTCCTTTCGGCCTTACCAATGCCCCCTCCACTTTTCAGAGCTTGATGAATGATATTTTTTGGGTTTACCTCTGTGAGTTTGTACTGGTTTTCTTTGACGACATTCTGAATTACAGCCCTTCCCTTGAAAGCCATCTCTCTCACTTACGAGTTGTTTTGTTGATTCTCCAAAAATATACTCTTTTTGTCCAGCAGTCATAGTGTAACTTTTTACAAAGCAATGTAGAGTATATCGGGAATATAATCTTGAAGGAAGGAGTGGCAGTAGACCCCTCAAAGATTGAAGTAATGCAAAGCTAACCGCTACCCAAAACTATTAAGGTGCTGTAAGGATTTCTCAAGCTGACTAGCTACAACTATAAGTTTATAAAAAATTATGGAAAGATCAGTGCCCCCCTTACATCTCTGCTAAAATGGGATGTCTTTTAGTGGTCAAATAAAGCAACTGCAGCCTTCAATGCCCTCAAGGCTATGATGACATCTACACCCATGCTCGCGCTACATGATTTTAATAAAGTGTTCATGATTGAAGCAGATGCGTCGAGAGCCAAAATTAGCGTTGTCCTCATGTAAGATGGTCGACCCCTCGCCTACACCAACAAGGCTCTCTCTTCGTCCCACCTGAAGCTGTCAATCTATGATAAGGAGATGCTGGCCATTATGCACACAGTGACAAAATGGATACTCTACTTGATCGATCGATGTTTTCAAATTAAAACCAACCATAAAAGCCTTAAGCACTTCATAGAGCAAAAGATTTCCTCTCTCGAATAGAAAAAATGGATAACAAAATTACTTGGGTATGATTATGAAATTATCTATAAAAAGGGAAAGGAAAATATGGTTGCAGATGCACTTTCCAGACTACCCGAACATGCTGAAATTTCAGCCATCTCTCTTCCAATCAATGACCTCCTTGAAGACATTGGGAAGGAGTGACAAGGTGATCTAGAGATCCATAAGATTATTAAGAAATTAGAGAAAGAACCAGGCTCAGTAGCGCACTACAACTGGGATTCGAAGGATCTATGATACAAGAATCGTATAGTGTTAGTGCCTAACTCCCCCTGCCAAAACACTATTCTACAGGAGATGCACTCTTCACACTCTGGATTCCTTCATATCTATAAAAGGATTTAGCAAAATTTATATTGGAGAGGAATGAAAAACATCACTATTGAATTTGTAGCGCAGTGTAACACGTGTCAGCGTCACAAGGGAGAAATGGTGGCAAACCTAGGGAAACTACAGCAGCTATATATTCCAGAGTTAGCTTGGACCGATATATCCATGGACTTCATCGAAGGGCTACCCACATTATAAGGAAAAGTTACTATTCTTGTTATGGTCGACTTCCTGACCAAATACGCCCATTTTTGCACTGTCTAAAATCCTTATACCACTGCCAACATTGCCTAAATCTTTACGGATAGTATTGTTAAATTGTATGAGATGCCTAGATCTATTGTAAGTGATCATGACAAGGTCTTCTCCAGCAAATTTTGGACAGAACTCTTATAGTTGTAGGGCACAAAACTAAAGATGAGCACAGCATACCATCCTTAGACCGACAATCAAAAGGAGGTGGTGAACAGGTTCTTGGAGACTTATCTGAGATGCTTCACTAATGACAAGCCAAGAGAGTGGACAAGATGGCTTCCTTGGGCCGAATGGTGGTATAATACAACTTACAATTCATCGACAAAATATACTTATTTTGAAGCTATGTATGGATGACCACCCCCCGTAATTCCTAAATATGTAATCGGCACATCTAAAGTAGATCTGGTAGACCAAGAGCTAATTGATAGGGATAAAATCTTACAACTATTGAAGGACAATCTCTTGGTTGCCCAAGCAAGGATGAAGTAGCAGACTGATACACACAAGAGAGAAAGAGAGTTCTTTGTTGGAGATTGAGTCTTTCTTTAACTCTAGCCCTACAAGTTGTCTCCCCACTTTTACAGACCTTACCAGATTACAAAGCGCATTGGAGCTATGGCATACAAACTAAACTTGCCTACATATTCTAATATTCACTATCTTCCTGCCTAAAACTAAAACTTAGAGAAAATGAATCAGCCCAAAGCTATCTGCCAAACACTACTACTCATAGAGAGGTCCAAGTCCAGCTAAAGGCAATACTAGACCGCAGGTTTATTGAAGTACTAGTACAGTGGACTAGCTTATATGTTGAAGATGCCACATGGAATCCTATAGAGACTTGAATATAAGGTTCCCAAAGTTTATGGAGTCTTAGCCTTGAGGACAAGGCTGATCTGAAGAGGATGGGTCTGATAGGACTTTAGTAGGGTCGAGTCCTAATTAATCGACTCAAGATATCAATAAAACCCTGAGGTATAATAAACCCTAATTAGCTGCTACCCACCTTAATTGGGAAGGTCGGCTAGGGTTGGGGATGGGAGTATTTTACTAGAAGTAGGAAGCTCTCTAGGGATCTATGGTTTGGAAGTCCTATAAAAGCATGTAGCCACCCACCTCTTTCTTAAGGAATACAATCTCTTTTCTTTAGCCTTGTGGTCGAATATCAGGAGGGAGGAACCCCTATAGAGTTTCAAGGAGGGTTGATCCCCTATAGAGATCATCTTCTAGTGTTAGAATCCCTTGGGGTTCTATCACAGTCGTCCATCATCGGAGGTCGACAAACTTTGAATATGGCTGAGGGGGGGGGGCCTCTACGCTTCGTTGTCGAGCAGCAACTTGAATAGGGCTCCCTTTTCACTATAGTTGATAGTTTCTTTTTTATCACATACAAAGCCTTTGTAATATGGTTGATTTATTGTAAGCAGTCTGATTCGGACTTTCCTGGTCAATAAAAATGGATCCTTCTCTTCCACTTCTATGTGTCAATGTCCGATGATGAGTGTGTTGTATTTTGTGCTAGAGTCTTGGCCCTTCTGGACATGGCGATATTCCCTTCTAAAATATGGATCTGACACCTTTTGGTTTTGATAAGACATCGAGAGGCGCTACACGACATCAGAGTTGATCCTTGGCTGACTGGCAACCATGACTTAAGGGTCGATGGGTTACTCCAAGTTTATTTGGTCTGCTCTGGTTAAGGGGGTCGCATCTATTGCCCTGAGATGGTTGAAACCAGTCTGGGCGGAGCCTCTGGAGAGCGACAGGGTTGGCATAAGGCTTTTTGATCAACATTCCTACTCGTAGGGAAGAGAACGAGGGTATGGCCCCTCAAAACCGGATTAGGGGTTGTTGGGAGCATCACACACGCAGCGGAAATCAAAATAAAAAATCAGTTTCCCACAAAGATCAAATCGTCATGCAAAAGATTGGGGTTGCAAGAAAAATGCAAAAACTGAAAAACTGCGATACGTGGGAGATTGATTTTACTTAGGGAGATCATATATCTCTGTATTTTAGATCTGGATGGAGAGGATGAAGGAGGTCAAGCGTCCTCCTCTCTAGCGATATCCATATGATGCATCTCTGCAGTAACTCTTTCAATCTGATCTCACAACTCTTGCGTAAAGGGAGGAAGGAGAATAGGAGGGGGAGGCTAAAGCTACAGCCTATCAACTATGAGTCTCCCACCTATTTATATAAAACCACAAAAACCCTAGTGCTCCTACTTTACTGGGTATTGGATCTTCATCCAATTATCCACAAACCTTGTATTATTAGATCTCTATTCAATAATCTCCTTAGGCCTCTAATTGGGCCTCAATCAAGGAGCCCATTAGCATAGGATCTCATCTAATGAGAATAGGGACTAATTGGATCTCCATCCAATCCTCTATTCGTTGAAGTATCCACTATATATGTTGTGACCCTCTAGGCCTGATACCGAGCTGGCCGTGAGTCACTCCCATCAGAACTCCTTCTAATATAGTGAATTATTATCCTCATAATAATTCACTCGACTCATCGACTATGGACGTACTAAGCCACTACACCATAGTCCCTAAACGGTATATGGGGATCAAATCCATCGGACCTATCTATTCATAGTTACCATGTATCTATAATTCCTTATCCAACTAATATCCCAAAGACCATATATTAGACATGGTACTGTCAAGTCACAAATGGAATTAGTTTGTCTTACTCTAATCGGGTTCTATTGGAGAACTCTTTCTCTTTCAATCCAAATGACCCTGGCCAGGGATTTATCTGAGCAAGCACAAATGAGATATTTCTCTCATGATACCGAGAGTGGATGATCCTCTATTGACACTCAATTGCCTTCATAAGGTTGGCTACTAATCCCGATAACTAACTGTACCATATATGAAACTTTCCAAACCTGTAAGTTTGGCATCAAAGAAATGAGTACTCATATAAGGTATCATTGGTGTCTCAAATCTAAGGACCAGATACACAACTAAGACTATGGAATCACTATCTAACATTAGGTACCATCAACCATACAACATTCCATAAGTAGATTAATCAGTGAACTCATTCCCCAATGAGCACCTGTACTATATCCTTAGTGTCTCTATACAAGTGGCTATGAGACCAGTCACCTCCATCATATGGATGGGTATATAGTATACTGATCTATTTGGTTATCTCGATGTCCCTCTCGAGTAACCTATGATCAGGATCATTGAAGATTTGTATTTAAAGGTGAATCGATCTCGTTATCATGATCTCATCATGATCTGATTTTTATTACATAGAACCAAGGACACCATAATATATATATTCAACATATAATATAATGTGAGAAATGCTAATATTAATCATAAGCAAAAAGATCACGCAGTATGTCACATGTGCCATCACTCACGTGATTGGCTTGCAGGTCACCTATAACTAGCAATCTCCCACTTGACCTAAAGCCAATCACCTATGTGTCTGATCCCCATCAGACCCCTATGATGCTCAAATACAATCTGAGCCAGCAGCTTCGTTAGTGGATCTGCAATGTTATCTTCAGATTACTCTAATCATATGAAACATCCTCAGAATAATTCTAATAAGACATGGGTTCTCTTGTTAGAGCTATCGCTCTGTCGCTATCGATGTATATGGGAATCAACTTCACGTTGCTTGGAACAATTCCTAAATCCCTAATGAACTCCTTCATCCACACCTCTTCCTTTTGTTGCTTCTACTATAGTAATGTATTCTGCCTCTGTAATTAAGTCAATAGTAGTATCTTGCTTGAAACTCTTCTAGCTTACTGCTCCTCCATTCATGGTGAAAACATACCTTGAGTTTGACTTGCTATCAACAATGTCGGACTGAAACTCGAGTCTATGTAGCCCTCAACCTGGAGGCTACCTTCTCCATATATCAGTAAAAGATCCTTAGTCCTTCTCAAATACTTAAGGATACAATTTACTGCCTTTAAGTGTTCCAAACTTAGATCTGCTTGATACCTGCTCATGACAATCAGAGCACATGCTATATCAAGCCTGATACATAGTATAGCATACATGATAGACTCTATTGCTGGGGCATAAGATATCCTATCCATGTCTGCTCTTTCTTCAGGAGTCTTTGGGGACATACTCCTAGAAAGTGATATTTTATGTCTCATCGGTATGAGACCTCTCTTAGAATTCTTCATGCCAAACCTTTTGATAATGGAGTCTATATACCTAGACTGGGACAAGTCAAACATCCTCTTAGATCTATCTCTATAGATCTAAACCCCCAAAATATAGGATGGTTCCCCTAAATCTTTCATGAAGAAATTTCTAGATAGCCAAGTCTTTACTATGGAGAGCATCCCTACATCATTCTCAATGATTAGGATGTCATTCACATACAATATTAAGAAGGTGATAGTACTCTCACTTACCTTCCTGTACACATAAGGCTCATTTTTGTTCTTAATGAAGTCATAAGATGTGATCGTCTTATCAAATCTTATGTTTCAACTTTGGAAAGCTTGCTTTAGTCCATAAATGGATTTGAGCAACTTGCACACTTTATCTGGACTCTCTCTGGATATAAATCCCTCTAGCTATATCATATACACCTCCTCGAGATTGTCATTGAGGAATATTGTTTTGACATTCATCTGTCATATCTCATAATCATAGTGTACTATAATAGCCAAAAGAATTATAATGGGTTTAAACATGGCTATAAGCGAAAAGGTTTCATCATAGTCAACTCTTTATTTTTTACGATATCCTTTAGCTACTAATCTTGTCTTATAGGTCTTTATCTTTTCATTTACTCTGATCTTCTTTTTGAAGATCTACTTGCAGTCGATGGGTACGATACCCTCATGTGCATCCACAAGGTTCCAAACCTTGTTAGAGTAAATGGAATCAATCTCAGATTCATGGCTTCTTGTCACTTCCCAGAGTCTATACTCATAATAACCTCCTCACACATCTGAGGATCAATATCCTCAGAGTCCTCTCCACTAATATGTCCCACATATCTTTCAGGAGGGTGAGATACTTTGCTACACCTACGCAAAGTTGGAATTTGTGTGTTAGGTACCTGAATAAACTCGGGCTCTAGAATGGTACTTGAGCTAGGTTCTCCAACCTCGCTCAATTCTATCTTTCTCCCACTATTTCCACTAAGAATGTGTTCTTTCTCAAGGAACATAACTTTCTTGGCAATAAAGACCTTTTGATCCTCAAGATGATAGAAATAATACCCTAAAGTCTCCTTAAGGTATCCCACGAACGTGCATGATTTCATCCTTGATTCCAACTTGTGAAGGTTGTGTCTTCTAACATAGGTAGGACAACCCCAAATCTTAACTACCTTAAGATCGAGTTTCTTTCTTTTCCATATCATATATGGTGTTGACACTATCGAGTTTGATGGAACTCTATTCAGAAGGTAAGCTACGGTGGTCTCTAGGGCGTATCCCCAGAATGAGATAGGTAGATCAGCGAAACTCATCATTGATCGCACCATATCTAACAGTATGTGATTCCTTATTTTTGATACACCATTGAGCTGAGGTGTATAAGGAGGTATCCATTGGGATAAAATTCTATTGTCCTTGAGGAAATTGGTGAACTTCATATTCAAGAACTCTCCTCCTTGATCTGATCGAAAAGTCTTAATACTCTTTTCAATTTGATTCTCATTCTTATATTCCCTAATTTCTCAAATGCCTCAGATTTGTACTTCATCAAGTACACGTGTACATATCTAGAGAAATCATCAGTAAATATAATGAAGTACGAGTAACCACCTATAGCCTGAGTCGACATAGGACCACATACATCACTATGTATAAGTTCCAATAACTCAATGGCTCTCTCTCCAGTTCCACTAAAAGGAGAGTTGATCATCTTTCTACAAAAGCAAGGTTCATAAGTTGCATATGACTCATAGTCAAATGGATCTAAGTATCCATCTTTCAGTTACTTTTGAATTCTTCCCTCATATATATGACCTAGCCTACAATGTCATAGGTATGCATTATTCATCTCATCTTTTTCCTCTTAAACATATTTATATTCATGATATGTGAAGAAGTGTCTAACACATATAAGTCATTTATCAATGTCCCTCTATTGATGATCTCATCATCTATAATTATTGAATAACTATTATTCTCAAAAACTAATTTATATCCACTAATTATCAAATAATAGATGAAAATAATATTTTTGATAATAGTGAGAATAAAATAGTATGCATCCAATATAATTATAGCTCCACCAGGTAGATGTAGGGTGATAGCAAATGTTGCAACTCTTGCTCATTACTTATCTTGAGGTTCATCTCACCTCTAGCCAATCTCCTAAGTATTGCTAGAAATTGCAATGAATTACAAATATGATAAACACTCCTGGTATCCAATACCCATGTGTTATCATAAAAATCTGATAAGTAGAGACTGATCATGAATATACTTGAAACTTCTTTAAACTTCTATTTTGCTTTATCTGCAAGATAATCCTTACAGTTCTTCTTCTAATGCCCGTCTTGGCCATAGTGGAGGCACTATCCTTTGCCCTTTGTCGGGACTTTCTTAGCAACCTTTGTCTTATCTGATCTTTCTTTGCCCTTGTCATTCTTAAGAGTCTTACTAGCCTTCCTTTTCCTATTGGTCTCACCAATATAGAGAACTGACTTCTCTTTCTTGATGGTACTCTTAGCTTCCCTCAATATATTGAGGAGCTTAGGTAGAGTGACATCACTTGTACATATTAAAGTTAATAATGAATTGTGAAAAGGAATCTGGTAGGGACTGAAGTATAAGATCAACATACAGGTTATCTTTTAGGACTATCTTTATACTTCACAAAGCGAGCGATCTCATCCTCGCTTGTCCTTTCCTCTAGCATGGGCACAATCATATTAAGGATATATATGATTTTCTCTTTCATAAGAATAATTCTCAAACTGCGGAGCCTTTAGAACAAAGAGGCGGTTGGCATCAAGTATGCCACATAGGGGTTTTACAAGTGACAAATAAGATATAGCGTAAATAAATAACATACAGACTTTACAAAAAATACTAATTAAGATATGGACTTTTATCTTAATGTACTCCCACTATTTTCCTAGTGAATTAAGCGAGACCCTTAGCACGTGAGATGAAAGTCTTCGGTAGACTCCTAGTGGGGATCGGGATCCAATCGGCATCTTAGTGCAACATCGAGGGACTCGACCAATTACATTAAGTCCGAACGGTAGACAACTCTTGTCAATCACAACTCCTTGTGATTCCCGTCATGTTCGACCTCCAAATCATCATGGTCTCAAGGGACTCGACCAACCATAATGTTCAGTTAAGTCATCACCATCGTTATAAGATAAGTATGATTCTATGTTATACCCTTGAGGGACTCGACCAAGCATACCATGTCCTCAAGTCACCAGTGACATCTCTATATCATAGGCAAGATCTCGATCACGTAGATAGGTGAGTCTCGAGGGACTCGACTAACTCAACCTATGTCGTGATTCAATTTCTTCATATAACGATAGAAGGCCACGTGAGTTAATTTTATTGCCTCATGCTTACCAACTTAATATTATCATAGAAGGGGTTTTTGTTTTGTATCAGTCTCCTAATATGTCATGTCACACACATACATATTTAATATATATCTATATCGCATATATATATATATATATATATATATATATATATATATATATATATATATATATATATATATATATATATATATATATATATACATATATCTAGTAGGTGTATAACACATCACATATGCAAGCCACACCGGATGATCATGAGCTATCACCTAATATGATTAAGCCTTGTGATTGTTGATCTCGTCATCATCGGTTCCGTCAGATTGTCGCATCACCATGCATCATAATCTCCCACCACGGCATCGTGGGTCCCGTTGTCACCTCCACGCTTCCACTGTACCTCTTCGTATAATTACAAATAATCACAGACACGTAGGCCCGATAATAAATGAGAAAATTAGAGGCTCACAAGCCCCAATAATAATAATCATCATAATTATACACATCACAATACATGGCTCATAAATATCCATCCACATCATACATCACATGTACATCACATCATATATAGGATTGCTAAATATATATAATAATTAATTAAACTATTTAATTAATTATTTTTTTAGAAATCAGGACATGCTCAGAATTTTTAATATTGTCAAGGGTATTTTCATAATTCTGGATGAGAAGACATTCCTCGAAATTTCTAGATTATTGAGGACACTTTCAGAATTCTGGAAAGGAGGACAATCCTCAAAATTTTTAAAATTATTGAGGATATTTTTGAGAATTCTATAAAGTGGGATAGAATTAGAATTTCTCAAATTCTTAGGGGCATAATCATCTTTTTAACAAAGATGCCCTAGCCCTCTTTACCTTCATTGCGTCATCGTCATCGCCGTCTTTGGTGGCGCCTTGACCGCCCCTGGCTGACTTATGTGGCTGGCGGCCTTACTGACCTAGTGGCTATGCCACCTTTGCTAGCGGATGCCCGTATCCTTGGCCTAGCCGCCACGTGGCCTATTGCTTTCACTGTGAAAATGCAACAAGAACGCATAGAACGATTCTACGCGATTCAATCTCATCACATGTAATTTAAAATCAATCTTTCACACAAAAATTTTAGCTTTGATACCACTGTTAGGAAACCTCAGCGGGACCATCACAAGCACAGCGAAAATCAAAATAAAAAATTAATTTTTCACGTAGATCAAATCGTCGTGCAAAAGATTGGGGTCATGAGAAAAACATAAAAATCGAAAAATCACGATATGTGATAGATTCATTTTACCTAGGGAGATCGTATATCCATGTATTCCATATCCGGATGGAGAGGATAAAGGAGGTCAAGCGTCCTCCTCTCTAGCGGTATCCGCACGATAGGTCTCTGCAGGAAAACTCCTATAATATAATCTCGCAACTCTTACGCAGGAGGGAGGATAATAAGAGGGGGATGCCAAAGTTATAGTCTATCAACCATGAGTCTCCCCTCTTATTTATAGAGAGCTACCAAAACCCTAGGGCTCTTATCTTACTAAGTATTAAATCTTCATCCAATTACCTACTAACTTTACATTATTAGATCTATATTCAATAATCTCCTTAGGCCTCTAATTAGGCCTCAATCAAGGAGCCTATCAGCATAGGATCTCAACTAATGAGAATAGGGACTAATTGAATCTCCATCCAATCCTCTATTTACTGAAGCATCCACCATATGTGTGTGACACTCTAGGCCCGATTCCAAGCTAGCCGTGAGTCACTCCCATCAGAACTCCCTCTAATATAGTAAATTATTATCCCTATAATAATTCACTCGACTCATCGACTATGGACGTACTAGGCCACTATACCATCGTCCCCAAACGGTATAGGGGGATCACGATACAACATTCTCCAATGAGCACTTATACTATATCTTTAGTATCTCCACACAAATGACTATGAGACCAACCGCCTCCATCATATGGACGGGTACATAGTACACAGATCTATCCAATTATCTCGATGTCCCTCTCAAGTAACCTATGATCGGGATCATTTAGAATCTATGTTTAAAGGTGAATCAATCTCATTATCGTGATCTCCTCACAATTCGATTTCTATTGCACAAAACTAAGGATACCATAATATATATATATATATATATATATATATATATATATATATATATATATATATATATATATTCAACAGATAATATAATGTGAGAAATGCCAATATTAATCATAAGCAAAAAGATCGCGCAATGTCTCACACGTGTCATCACTCACATGATTGGCTTGCAGGGCACCTATAACTAACAGGGGTATGTATACAGGCAACCCGGCCCGGGTCTTCTCCCCGGTCTGTATATGATGATATGCACTCAAAGCAATGTGGGCCCTCCTTCTAGCACCAAAGAATGTTATATATTTTACATACCTAAGCTAAGGTGTTGCCACAGCTTGGTTCTGCCCGCATACACATGGGCGCCCAGGGATTTTTTATTGGTGCCCAAGGGATATGCAGGCTCCTCGAGACATCAGCTAGCAGATCAAGAGCCCAAGCGGTCACCTCATGCTAGAGTTGACTTTTGGTCCTTAGTGGAGGTGTAGTTACCCAAAGTCTATTGTGACATTCTAAGGGGAGTTGCTTATCCTTGGTCAAGGGACCTGATTCGTTAACCTCCGTGAGCAAAGCTTCCCTCTTTACGAGTGTATCCTTTCGCTCCTTAGCTAGCTCTCCGGTCGCCGATGCCTGCACTAAGACCGTGGCCGAGGGGGGAGGAGGAGGTGCCACCCCGACTCGGCTCCTCCGACGGTTAAGTCAACTAGGTGAATCGTTTTGTATAGTATGTCTAGTGTGGAGGAAGGTTCCTTGCTCATTTGTTTGGGCACTTTTCATACTATCTAGGGAGGCAGAAGTCGTACAAAGTACATTAATACACGTGGGTGGTAGGTCGGCACCGTACGTTGGTTAGTGGTTGAACCCCTAACCTGTCTACCAATTCCCATTGTTGTGCTAATTGCTTTTATTGTGTATCTATAGTAGGTACGATCTGTTGTCTGAGTTGAAACAAGTCATCCTATTGTGTAGGGGTCATATGAAAGGAAACCTCACAGTTGAGGCAAGTGATACGGCCTAGGCCTAGCCCCTCGAGCAGTAATCCAAGGCAGCGCTCCTTCTTGAGACATTGATCTAAGCTGAGTCAACCGTGTCTACTTAACTTTTAGAAGGCGACGTGAAAGTATACATTTGACGGGTCAAAATATGCCCTATTAGTAAGATAAATGAGTTTTGGTTGAGTCACTTACCTCATCTCAAGATGCACTCAATTCGTCCTAAGTCGCCTAGAGTGTTTTCTTCTTCTTTTTTGCAAACACCTTCTTCTTTAGTTGCGGACATTCGCTGCTGAAATGCCCTGGCCGATTGCATTCATAGCAAGTTATTTTGTTCTTTTTAAGTTCATTTTTATTCTTTGATTCTTATTTTATGAACTTTTTAAATTTTATTGTTAAGAGTTCAAGGTTATCCTCGTCGCTTGAGCTTTCACTCGAGTGATCTTCCTTTGTTCTAAGTATCAAGTCTTTCTTGTTCTTTGGAAGGTTGTTCTTATATCCATCATGTGTCATACAGTTCATTTCATAGGTCATCAAAGACCCGATAAGTTCTTTAAGTAAAAAATTGTTTAACTCATTTGCTTCTTTTATTAATGTTACTTTAGGATCTCAACTTTTTGGAATGGATCTTAATATTTTTATTAATAAGTTTAAAATTAGAAAAAAATTTACCAAGTGCTTTTAAACTATTAATTACATCTGTAAAACGAGTGTACATGTCTCCGATGGTTTCACTTGATTCTATTTGAAACAATTCAAAACTATGGATCAAAAGATTAGTTTTTTATTTTTTAACTTTAATTGTGCCTTCATGTGTAATTTTAAGAGTGTCATGTGCAATTTCACAAATCGAAATACAATTAAATTTATTTTTATTAAGAGCATAAAACAAAGTGTTCATCGCTTTTGTATTTAACGATAAAATCATATTTCCTAGTCATTTCATTTGTTCATTAGTTTGGAAGACTCTTTAAAACGGAAATAGCCTCTTGATTATCGAAAAAAGCTATCGCTCTTAGGTGTTAAACTAAAAAGAGAGAAACTTGACTCTAATACTAGCTGTTAGGATTGAATCGACACTAATAGATAGTTCCTATTAAGGGAACACCTACTAATGTATATGTATGATATGGCAAATATGCTAATTCTTTAATGATCTATAAATAATAAAAAATAATCATTAGGGTAATTTTTAAAACAACCTAACTTTTTAAATCTAACTTTTGATAAACTTACTTTATCTGATGATATCTTCGATATTGTTTTATTAATTATCTTCTGACGCAATATGAGAATTGACTATTTCCACAATCTTATAGATTTTACTTGATCGAGGCCCGAAAACATGGCTTATGTTGTTGCAATGAAATAATAGTATAAGATATTACTAATATAGTCATTTACAAAGTACTTGTGACTACATTACACACCTGCAATACAGTTAGGCATCATCTCAAATAGCCGATAGAAAAGTCTTATTTCAGTTAAATTTTTGCATTCTTTTTACCACTACTGGAATACTCTCAAAAATATAGGAATGAACTACTGCTGCCCAATTAAACTCATTCAAATTCTTTAGATTGTTAATGACTGATTCTAATTACTGCAACTTATAGTTGCTTCGACAAAATAATATACATGCAAACACAAATAGCATGTACAGCCGACGAAAAATATATCACTGATTGATCGTCTTCAAGTAGATGCAATAGTATCATCCATTCTTTCAAATTTTCTGGGGTTAGTCCATCCATTAGAAAATATTTCTTTGTAAGATACTCTTCCCTAGATGCATTCAGATTAATTATTTCTCCTATATTAGACAGACTTAGAGGAAGAGAAACATTTGACATCAATAACGATATCTCGACTTCATCCACTATAACCTTTTCATGTTCATCTCATCTTTCTATAATTGACGATAATAATCCATGCGATAAAGCTATATCAAGGATATTTAGGAAGTGGACAAATAACATACGATTTATAGTATCCAAATGACATCACCTTGGTGGTATTGAGACAATTTTCTGGACTATACTTAGTCGATGACATAAAGAAATGATAAAAATACTAAAGAGAGCTCTGTCCTGCTATGAAATTTTCAACGAAGCTTTCAACTATAACCACATGGACCTTGATAATAAAATTTATAAATTAGATTTTTTTATTTTTTATTTATTAAAAATCTAAACCTTTTGGGATATTTTTATTTTCTCTTTTTTTTTCATTTTCACTAAAACATGATATCTTTAAGTAGTATATTTTGGCATTAGAGTTTCTAAATATATCCCTAAACAGCGGTAAAAAGTTAGTCCAAAACGGTTAACTACCGGTACTTGATAGGTTGATTTTGGTTGCCAAAATCAAAGTATCGACTTCAAATAATGGTTCAAATGATCTAGAATTTTTTTAAAAACTTTCAATGCAATCACATGAACTTCAGATAATGGTTCAAATAATTTGATTTTTTTTATTTATTCAGAACATGAATAGTTTGGGGTTTTCTATTTTCTTCTTATTTTTCTCAATTTTAATGTCTTTATGTAATGATTTTTGACATTTGAGCTTCTAAGTATGACCTTAAACTAGGGGAAAAGTTTGATCAAAAGTCAACACATATACGATATTTTGATTTTTATTAATCCAAAATCAAAGTATTGGTATTAAAGAGTGGTTCAAATGCTACAGAATTTTCTGAAAAGGACTTCTAAAATAAAATTTCTAATTATAAATTTTTTTGATACATTTTTTGGTTTATTGAAAATCTAAACAATTTTGGGTTTTTTTTTATTTCTCTATATTTTTCTCAATTCCATCAAACATGATTTCTTTATATGATATTTATTAGCATTTGAGCTTCTAAATAGGCCCCTTAGCTATGATAAAAGTTTGGTCCACAAAAGTCAATTCTTGATATATGATACCGTGATTTTGGTTAGACCCCGAAATCAAATTATCTAAATGGTCCAAATGTTATGAAATTTTCGAGAAAGCTTTCGATTACAACCACATGGACCTCTATAATAAACTTTCGAATTTATATTTTTTGATATTTTCTGATTTATCTGAATCTAAACTGCTTGGGGTTTTTCTATTTTTTCATGTTTTTTCCAATTCTATCAAAATATGATGCCTTTATTAATATATTTTGATATTTAAGCTTCTAAAATATGTTTCTAAGCTTGATAAAAATTTGATCCACAAAAGTCAACTCCTGGTATTTGATACCTCTATAATAAATTTTATAATTAGAGATTTTTAATTTTTTATTTATTCAATCTGAACAATTTATAGTTTTCTAATTTTCTTCATTTTTTTTCAATTACATCAAAACATAATGCCTTTGTGCAATATCTTTTAATAATTAATTTACTAAATATGTTTCAAGGTATGTTAAAATTTTGATTTAAGAATATCAACTCCTGGTATTGATATCTTAATTTTGATTGGACTCCAAAATTAGAATATCGACCTTAGGAGGAAAAGAGTAATTATAAGTTGCAGAAGATTTTTTGCAACCAAATCAGTAATGAGTATTGGAGTGTATATGCTAACTTGTGTTTAGATATATAAAAACAGCAACTGATAGGATATTTTGTAAGATTATTTTATATACATGAAAAATAACTGTATTTTGGGTTTGAAGCTTACAACTAATGCATGAGAACTTTAGATAACTAAGGTATAAATCCTAGAAAGTTACTGACTAGCTCCTTTCTTGAAGTCAACAACGATTACTTTGGAGGTCGACGGTGAGACACGTTAAGATGGCGAGACACGCTAAAACTTTGTGGCGACATGGGAACTTGACAGTAGCACAAGAACTTGATAGCAGAATAGGAACTTGACAATAATACTAGAACTTGATGACGACACTAGAAAGGATGTGACTACGAATGACTGATAAATTTGAAAACCCTAAAACCTCAAGACATAGGAAAGAGTAACAATGATTTCTACGAGTGAATGCGGATATGAAAGGTTGGAGATAGAAAATCAGATGAATGACTATGATATATATATATATATATACTCTTATCTTTTATTTTTTATCTATATGAATAAATATTATGAATGTTTATGTATTCATCGTATTGTTTGAATTGGCATATGCATCTTTGATATATACTAATTTATTATTCACACGCTAAGATGGTAAATGATATATGCTTAGAGCATGCGATGCTCTACTATATTCGACGATCATTCAAAAATGGATGAATCATATTATGTTTATGATCTCACCTCACCATCTATGTTTTTGATGTGATATCAGATCATATTCAATTTGTGATCCAGCTAAAAAAGTCTTTTCTTCTTTTGAGCCATATATTATTGCTTTAAAATTTTATGTACTCTTATTCATTATTCATTGCTTATCTGAATGTATATTATGAATGTTTATGTTTATATCATATTGTTTCATTTGGCACATGTATATTTTATTATTCCATATGTGCTTCTGATATATGCTAATTTTATTGCTCATGTACTTTTGTAGTATAGTGTTTGTGAGATAATATTAACATTTGCTAGAAATGGGAAAAAGAGTTATGCTTAAAGTCTGCGATGCTCTGTCGGCTTTCTATGACTTAGACGTGGGTGGATAGAGTTCCTAGATGTATGAGACTTATGTTTGATAGTTATTAGTAATAGATCAACCATATTATGTTTGTAATCCCACTTCACCCTCTATGTTTTTGATATGATATCAAAAGCATTGCTTTTGAGTTATATGTGCACTTTGGATAAGAATGAAATGAATGTTATGTTTGATATCATATTTGAGTTTCTGTTCCTTATTTGTTTACTTAATAATCTTTGAGATTATTCATATACCATCTTTGTACTTCAAAACATATTTACATCTTTGACATGCTCTGTAATATTACGAATGTTATTGTGATGTTCCGAAATGTTTCATTTGCTATTGATATGTTCCGAAATATTTTACATTTCATTGGTATATCCCGAAATATTTTATTTACTATTGATATATTCCGAAATATCCTATGTCATTTGGTATGTTTCAAAATACCTTTAACGTTATTGATATACTCTAATTACTCTGTATTTTATTTGTTATGAACTAAATATATTTTGAATGAATGATATTTTAAATTCTATATCTAATTAGTTAAAATTATATATATACATAAATATATATACATATATATACATATATATATCTTTATTTATTTATTATTATATATGTATATAGATATATATATATATATATATACATATATATGTATATATATATATATTTATTTATTCATTATATATATATATATATATTCACACACCCAAAACCCCATTAATGAATCATCATCTGATTTAAACGGTTGGGATTGACGTGGCCCTTAAATACGAAACCAGAAATCGACGATCCAATTTGATATAATCCGACCCAGTCTCATTGCTACGTCAAAATATTTCATAATAGATAATATGCAAAACATTCTCGGCCAAACAAACCCTTCCTAACTCTCAGCTTCGCCGCTCCACTCCGTCGTCCCTCGCCCCAACCCAATGGAGGAACCCAACACCCACCCTCCCTGCTCCATCCCCTCTTCCCAATCCGAAGATGTTGACATTAAAACTCAACCTCCCACTGCGACGGCCGGTCTTCCATTGGCTTCTCTCTCCCTCTCCATCTCTCTCTTCCCCTCTCACCTCTCCCTCCTCTCCTCCTCTCACTTCCCCTCACCCAAGCACTCCCTCTCCGCCTTCCCTTCCCACCTCAAGTTCAAGATCCCCTCCCAAATCTCCTCTCTCTCCCTCTCCCTCTTCTCCCCCCACTCCAAACCCTCTTCCAGGCTCTGGATCCCTTCCAAGATCTCTAACTCCCTCTTCCTTTCCCCCTCCCCCTTCCACCGCGGCCGCCACTCCGACCCGGCCGCCGGCGCAGCCGCCCGCCGCTGCTCCCTCATCTGGTTCCGCGCCGACCTCCGCCTCCACGACCACGAGGCCCTGTCGGCCGCCAACGCCTCCTCTCCCTCCTCCCCGTCTTCCTCTTCGACCCCGTGACTTCGGCCGCTCCCCTCTGGCTTCGACCGCACCGGCCCCTACCGCGCCCGCTTCATCATCGACTCCGTCGCCGAGCTCCGCCGGGGGCTGCGCCGCCGCGGCTCCGACCTCGTTGTGCGGATCGGCCGACCCGAGGTGGTGCTGCCGGAGCTCGCGCGTGCGGCCGGCGCTGATGCCATCTACGCCCACCGGGAGGTGTCCCACAACGAGATGCGCGTGGAGGAGAGGATTGCCAAGGCGATGGAAGCCGAGGGCGTCGAAGTGAAGTACTTTTGGGGGAGCACGCTGTACCACATCGACGATTTGCCGTTTGAGCTGGAGCACATGCCGACCAACTATGGAGGGTTTAGGGAGAAGGTAAAGGGTGTCACCGTAAGGAAGACAATTGATACGCCGGAGGAGGTTAAGGGGCTGCCGTTGAGGGGGGATATCGAGCCCGGGGAGATACCAAGCTTGCAAGATCTCGGGTTCAATCCGCCACCGACCATGTTGCAGGTGTGTTCCAATGCTTCAAGTTCGTTCTTTTTTACTGTCTCAAGTTTTATAGTTATTTTATTTCTTTTGAAAACTTCAAAGACTCTTGTAAACGTCTGAAAGGGGCTTCTGGATTTGTAAGGGGATAGTCTTTCAGAGGCAGTAGTGGTTATAAGTGCTAAGGAAATAATCATCTAGTCCAAGAGTATTACTGGATTTTCCATGAGGTTAGCTTGTTGGACTAATTTTTGAGCTGATAGTCTGTGCATGGTCCTTGTCTACAAAAAAAATGTTTGCATTTCCATAAGGCTGTCAACAAACAACTTTAAGTTCCTCAAATTATTGGTGGTAAAACTGATTCATTGCAATAAACTCATAAGAGTTCAGATTGCTTAATCCTTTCCTGTACTTTGAATTGTCCATCTGCAAGTGCTGTAATTGTATACCATAATTATTAGCTAAGTAAAATGAAGTGCTTGTTCAAAGATACCAACCATTTTGACAAGCTTAAATAATCAAGTTTCTACATTCCATTGAGATTATTTCATTAGAATTGTCATTTATAATTGTGGGAGTCCTGCTTTTTTAAGTTTTAGTTACGGAAAAAAACTCTTACTCCTGCTGAAATCACTGTATAGGTAATCCATATAGGAATGACATTCTTGGTGCATCATAAGCTTCTCCATTATAGTGTTTTATTCTAAGGGGCACATCTGTGTATTTTGGATCTGTGTAAACCCTTGTTTGTAATGTCAATAAAAATGGGTCTCTAGAGTTTACATGAACTTGTAGATAATGTGAATGGAAAATGCTATTTGGCTGGAGTTTATCAACGTAGAAAAGTTTCTGGATTGTTGTTTGTCTCTCATAGCTCATCAGGAATGTCATTGGTGACATCTGGATATTGCATGGTCCAAAAATAAATGAAAGGTGCGCTACTCTTTGCCAAATCAGTAACAGCCTTGAGACTGGAGGTCCTCTAACTCCCTGTTACCTGTTGCATATTGTAAGTGACTGTTGTAGAAAGTTAAGTTTAAGGGCCAATAATTCCTTTTTAATTTTCTTCCTTTCTAACATGAGTATCTATAGTGTCCTTTTCTTATTGTTAGCCTACATTATCTTTAAACTAACATTTAGATATTTGTATCTCGTTGAGATATATCACTGGTTTTTCCTGCCACTTGACTAAAGAGATGAGCTAAAGTTTGTCAGCAGTTGTACAACCTTGGAAGACACACTGGTAGATGGATCAATATTTTGACAGAAAAAGTAATAAAGAACTCATTGTAGAAAGAAATCAAGAGTGCATCAGATGAAAGGTTTAAGATGACCGTGAGCACCTTTGGAAAATGTGAAGTTTCAAATTATGGTATAAATCTTTTATGCAGCATAATTTAAGAAATTGCTGAAGACAAGGGTACTATTTTTAGGGTTTAGCTGGTTGGATTAGTTTGAAAGGGGTTGTATTGGTCCAAACCAAGACTAGATTTAATCATTTTATAATTTGAATCTTTTTAGGTTTTCCAAACTTGTGTTGTAAGACTTGTATAGAAGCTTTGTAGAGTGCAAAGCATTTCCAAGAAATTTTAGGTAGGATTTAAGTTGAATAGTATAATTGTTTAAGTGATTTGTTTTACAGCAACATTTGTTAGCCTAAAACAGTTTTAAAGCATGCAATAGTTTCTAATACCTACATATTGAGAATAGGGAGCTTCCTGCCCTATAGTGACATTATGATACTCGTCGGATGATATTAATGCAAGGATGTGAAATCTTGCATAACAACTCATTAAATCTCTCTTAACAGAACCAGGATTGTGGGATTGATTTTGGCTTTAACATATCTTTTTTGGAAGAATAAGTGCATGTTTTTTCAAGAATTGATATAGAAAAAGTAGGGAATGATAGTTTTTGTTAAATTGCTAGTTCTTGTTTGGATTGAGAATATGACAAAAAATGTCAAGAAAAGGAATACTTTATAGTTTCACATTTAATAGGACAAGCAATGTCATATAAATGTAAGGAATAACTAATTCTATCATTTTGTTATAAAATGATCTTGTGATGCTTACACCATTTGATGTGACTTGTTGATATCGAGGAAGGGAGAAAGAGGAATGGATTCGAAAAAAAAAATGATAGCCAGTTGTGTTTGCTGGAATAAGTCTTTTGGATGAAAAGAAATAAACTCAAGATAGAGCTTGCATAAAATTGATAAATAGTTCACCACCAAGTTTAAAATCACAAAGAGATACAGATAGTTCACTACCTTAAGGATATTAAACACGGATATAGAACTGTAACAAAAGACTCACAACTCAAGGAAGCATATAAGAGATACGGAGTTTAAGAGATAACTCAAAGAGCTTTTGCCAATACCATTAGATTCTAAACTTTCTAACGTTAAAACTCCAGAATAAGTACTAGTGCATGAAACAACTCTTCATGCATAAGGAACTACGAAAATAAGTGCTTTATAGTTGGTAACTAACCCCTTTAATGCATTCCTTGAAGAAAAACATCTTGAAATAACTTTAACTTTGTCTAAGGAATATGCTCATGAGCTGTCATATTTGAGTGGGTTGGGTTAAAGGCTATGAGACAACATTGCGTTCTGTAGGGAATATTATAGGATCAACAAGATCCACACAAGCTGATTGTAGCAAATTAAACACTCTCGTGTCAATCTCCCATGGTTGTAGAAGACTTGTCCTTAAGTCTTCATTTGTTCCATCACTATGATAATGATTTAAATCAACCACATTGAATGTTGATGATACCCTATAATCTTTAGGTAGCTCTATCTCATAAGCATTCTCGCTAATTCTCTTAAGCACCTTGAATGGACCATCAGCCCTTGGTTTCAATTTCCTAAATTTGCTTGGCAGAAACCTCTCCTTCCTTAGATGAATCCAAACCAAATCGCCCACATTAAACCTCATATGCTTTCTTTGTTTGTTGGCAGCTTTTTGTACTTCTCATTTTGCTTCCCAATGGTTGCTTTAACACCGTCATGTAACTTCCTTATGTGCTTTGCCCTCTCATCAGCATCTCCACTAAATTGTTTAGTTGTAGAATGAGGGACGAAGTCTAAAGGACCAGTAGGATTAGGATCATAAACAACATCAAAAGGACTCTTACCAATGCTATGATGCATGGAACGATTGTAGGCAAACTCAATTTGTGGAAGAATGAGATCCCATTGCTTAATGCTCTTGCCAACATAGCTTCTAAGCAAGTTTCCCAAGCTTATTTTCATTACCTTTGTTTGCCTATCGGTTTGTGGATGATGAGAGCTATTGAAATTTAAAGATGTACCCAGCTTCCTCCATAGAGTTCTCCAAAAATGGCTAAGAAATTTTGAGTCTCAATCAGACACCATAGTTCTTGGAATGCCATGCAATATAACAATCTCCTTGAAGTACAAATCAACAATATAAGGTGCATCATTTGATTTATTACAAGTAACAAAGTGAGACATTTTCGAGAATCTATGAACAACCATGATAGAATCTTTGTTCCTTTGTGTTCTTGGTAGTCCCAAGACAAAATCAAGACTCACATCCTCCCATGGAGTATTAGGCGCCAGCAATGGAGTGTACAAACCTAAATTTTGGCTTCTTGTTTTGCCAAATGACACACTCGGCATTGCTTTATATGTCTCTCCGCATCTCTGAACATCTTAGGCCAATAGAAATTTGATTGAACAAGGGGTAGAGTCTTGTCCCTACCAAAATGTCCTCTCAAAAGACCATTATGAGTTTCAGCCAGAATTACATGTCTCAAAGAACAAGATGAAACACACAAGACATTAGCTTGAAAAATAAAACCATCAAAGATAGAAAATTGCTGAAAAGAACCTGATTTGCAATTCTGCTATATTGAGCTGAAATTCACATCATTCTCATAGAGATCTTTGAATGTCTCAAATCCAACCATCTGGACTTCCATAGATGATAATAAAGAATATTTTCTACTTAATGCATCAACAACTACATTTTGAACACCATATTTGTGCTTGATTGTGAAGTTATAAGATTGCAAAAAATCCACCCAAGCTGTATGCCTCTTGTTTAGCTTGTGTTGGTGATTAATAGACTTCAATGCCTCATAATCAAAACATAGGACAAATGGCTTGGCAAGAAGATACCGACGCCAATGAGATAAAGCTCGATAAATGATATAGTACTCCTTATCATAGGTAGAATATCTCTTTATATCATTCAGCTTCTCATTAAAAAAGGCAATGGGCTTTGCTTCTTGGCTCAAAACAGTACCAGTTCCCACATTAGAGGCATCACATTCAACCTCAAACTCCTTGGCAAAATTGGGTGTTACCAAAATAGGAGCTTCGGTCACCTTTCTTTTTAATAACTCAGAAGCTTCACCAGCCTCATTAGTCCACTTAAAATTTATTACCTTTCAGGCATTCAGTGATTGGAGTAACAATCAAGTTGAAACCCTTGATGAATCTTCTGTAAAAGGAAGTTAAACCTTAGAAACTCCTCACATCATGCAATGAAGTAGATGTTGGCCAATTAAGAATAGCTTCTACCTTACTTTGATCCATCATGATTCCATTTTTTGAAACAACATAACCAAAAAAGACCACACTAGGAGCAAAAAAGCCACACTTTTTCAGATTATCATAAAGCTTTTGCTGCCTCAAGATAAGAAAGATCTTCTTAAGATGATTCATATGTTCTTCCTCACTCTTGTTGTACACCAATATGTCATCAAAATAAACCACAACAAAAGTCCCAATGCACGGCATAAGAATATGACTCATAAATCTCATGAAAGTGCTATGAGCGTTAGATAGCCCAAATGGCATAACTAACCATTCATATAAGCCTTCTCTAGTTTTAAATGATGTTTTCCACTCATCTTCAGGCCTCATTCTTATTTGGTGATAGCCACTTCTCAAATCAATTTTAGAAAAAATAGAAGCACCACACAATTGATCAAGTACATCATCTAACCTTGGAATAGGAAAATGATAATCAATAGTGATTTTGTTGATGGCACGGTTGTCCACACATATTCTCCAAGAACTATCCTTCTTAGGCACCAATAAGGCTGAAACTACACAAGGACTCATGCTCTCTCGAATCAACCCATTTTTCACTAACTCTGAAGTTCTTCATGCTACTTGAGACTCATGCTGTAGGCTACCTTGTTAGGTAGGACAGCCCCCGGAATAAGATCAATGTGATGCTGGATGTCTCTTACTGGTGGAAGGTCATGTGGAATCTCTTCTAGCATAATATCTTGAAACTTCTCCAGGATTGATTTCATGTTTGCTGGTAGCTCCTTGTGATGTTCATTCTCCTCTATAACTGCTAGAGCCAAAATATGACCACCCCTTTCTAATTCACCCTTGTATTCACCTAGGACATAAAAGCACTAATTTCCTTCTTTAGTGCATTGATTTCAGAAGGTTGTAATGGAGCTAAAATAATTTTTTTTTTCATTCACCTTAAAAGAATAAGTGTGCTTGTAGTCATCATACAATACTTTCCTATCATAATGCCAAGGTCTACCCAACAGCAAATGACAAGCATCCATAGGAGCAACATCACACCATACTTCATATTTATCATACTTGCCACTAAAAAACGAAACTAAACATCTTTTAGTTACCTTGATGTCATTTTCTTTTTATAGCCAACATAATTGGTAAGGATGTGGATGAGGGATTGTGTCTAACTTTAGCTTCTGCACCATCTCTATAGATACCACATTCTCAAAGCTGCCATTGTCAATAATCACCAAGCACACCTTGCCATAAAAAGTGCATTTGGTATAAAACACGTTCTTTCTCACCCAACTTTCATCCTAAGCCACATATGATACTTATAAGCTATGTTGTAACACAATAGATAGACAAACCATGATCAACATTAGTAACTACTTCTTCATCATCATTATATTTTGGTTTGTCATTGGTTTCATTTTCTTCTCTATCACTATGTTCTTCAATAAATGTAACAATCATTCTATTTGGATAATATGAAGCAATATGCCCAAAACCAAGGATTGCCTTATCGAGCGGTAAGGCTTCGTACTGGGCGGTACGTAATGGTCCGCCAGCTGACTGGCACGCGGATCGTCCGCTACCACTACAATCGGCCGTTAGCAATCGATTTCAACTGTTGGCGATCGATTGAGAGAGAAAGAAGAAGAAGAAGAAGAGGGAGAAGAAGAGGGAGAAAAATACCTCGCGTGCATTGCTCTTCCCTGGTTCCCCCGTGCGGTTCGTTGCTCGCATGATTCGTCGCTCGTAGGCGATTCTTCGTCGGTAGGCGATTCCTTCTCCCAGCGGGGAGACGAAATGTCTCCCCACTGTCATGGACTTAGCTGAATTTGCGTAAGCCGTACGATACCCTAGTGGCACTCTCGAAGACTTAGCTGAAATTGCTTAGGTCGTGGAGCAACCTTGCCCACTGTTCCGGACTTAGCTGAGATTGCCTAAGTCATGAAACACCCAACGCGTTATCTGTCCGCAAAGGGTCAACCCACTTGCAACCTCGTGCGGTTTCGTAGGACCTGCAAAGAAGAAGTTGATTAGCTTAGAAACGAGCGACGGACAAGTCTTGACGTCTCGCAAAGCGGGAAGCTATACAAGCAATTCATCGAACACCTTGAGTGTAGCAGAGAAAAGAGAGAAAGAGAGCGAAACAAGACTTTAGAGGGTTGTAAGAACGGTCACAAGTCCACAAACGACGATTTCTAAGGTATCAGACGCAAGACAAGTTCAATTGTTGATGAAAGCCTACGCTCGACATATACTCGAAACCCCATCCAGCCCGGTGCCACCCGGGGGGTTCTAAGGTGCTGAAATAATCGACATTTTGTATCGCTCAGAGTAATCCCAAGAAGACACGAAAAAGACCCAAAAATGGGGCTATTTTGGGTTATTTTGGCTCCGCGCAGCGACCGATCGTTCTGCAGCCTTCTACACTACTTTCGCTCACATTTCTTAGGTAAAAACACATAAACTCAAGGCAAAACAAGCTGTCAAACATCTGTACAAACAAGAAAAAGCCATGAACGGTTCGCTGAGCGAAGATGTTGCGGTTGAGCGATAACCGTTCGTGACATTCTCCCCCACTTAAACTGTTGACGCCCTCGCCGATGCTTGTTGGTAGGCTTTGACGCGGGTTTCTTCATGTCGTAGGGCGCCTTTTGGCTCTCAACTGGTTTCTGCTCGAGGAAGCTTTTGCCACTTCACCAAGTACTCGATTTGCTGCGCTCCATTGGGTAGCTTTGTCTTGCGATCTGCCAGAATAGTTTCAACTTGCTTCTTGTAAGAGGCTTTAGTGGGGGGTAGTCGAGTTGGAATATTTCGAGAATCATCTTGCGGATCTAAGTTGTAGGCTTTCAAGTTGTTCGCATGGAAGATGTTATGAATTCTAAACCATGCTGGTAGTTGCAACTTGTATGAGACATTGCCTACCCTGCTGATGATTGGGAAAGACCCTTCATACTTACGTACCAATCCTTTGTGCACTTTGTGCTTAAAGAACTGGAGTGATGCTGGTTGGAGCTTCACCAACACCATGTCACCAACTTTAATCTCTTGTGGTCGCCTTCCAAGTCTACCAACTTCTTCATCTTTTTGGCCGCCTTCTCCAAGTAAGCCCGCGCAATATCTGCATTGCGATGCCATTCCTTTGCGAAGTGATAGGCTGATGGGCTACTCCCTGTATAACCAATAACCAAGGTGTGAGGAGTTGATGGTTGTTGTCCCGTAATAATCTCGAAGGGGGCTCTTGTTGGAAGTAGAGCTGCACTGCAAGTTGTAGGAGAATTGGGCTATGTCCAACAGCTTCACCCAATCTCGTTGGTTGGCACTTATGTAGTGCCGGAGATATTGCTCCAAGAGCAATTTGATTCTTTCTGTTTGGCCATCCGTTTGAGGGTGGAGGCTTGTAGAGAAGTATAATTTAGATCCCAATAACTTGAACAACTCGGTCCAGAATCGTCCCAAGAACCGAGAATTTCGATCACTAATGATGTCGTGTGGGACTCCCCAATACTTCACCACATTCTTCATCATCAACTTAGCCGCCTCCTCCGCCGAGCAATGTAAGGGCGCAGTAATGAATGTTGCATACTTTGAAAACCGATCAACTACCACGAGTATTGATCCAAGTCCCCCTACTGCAAGCAAGCTTGATATGAAGTCCAAGGAAATGCTCTCCCATGGCCTTTTTGGTACGGGCAGTGGCTCCAAAAGTCCCACTGGCTTCTGCTGCTCTACCTTGTCCTGTTGACAAGTAAGGCATGCTCGAACATATTCCTCCACATCTATCCCCATCTTCGGCCAATAGAAGGCCCTCTCCACAGGAGCCATTGTTCGATGGATACCTGGATGCCCAGCCCAAAGGGAATCGTGACACTCTTTCAAGAGTTCACGCCTCAAATTATCCACTCGTGGAATATAAACTATGTTCCCTTTGGTGTAGATGAATCCCTCCTGGACCCAAAATCGTCGTGCCTTGCCCTCTTTGATGAGTTGCATTAGGGTTACTGCCTGAGGATCACGGTATAGTCCATCCCTGATCCTAGAAAGAAAGTTGGAGTGCAATTGACTTGCTTGGCCTCTGCCCTCCAACTGTACAACATTCACTAGTTCCACTTTCCGGCTCAATACATCGGCCACGACATTTGCTTTTCCGGGTTTATACTCTATTACCATATCGAACTTAGCCAAGAAGTCTTGCCATCATGCTTGCTTTAGGGAAAATTTCTTTTGAGTTTGGAAGTAACTCAATGTGAGATTGTCTGTCCTTAGCACGAATGGTGCTCTCATAAGGTAGTGTCACCACACTCGTAGATAGTGGATCACTGCTGTCATCTCCTTCTCATGCACAGGATATCGCCGCTCGGTCTCGTTGAGCTTGTGACTCTTGTATGCCACTAGATGACCCTCTTGCATAAAAACTCCCCCAATAGCAAAGTCAGAAGCATCCGTATGGACTTCAAAAGACTTCCCATAGTTTGGTAATCTGAGTACAGGTTCCTCCAACGCAATAGTCTTTAGGTCTTGAAATGTCGCCTCACATTTGTCCGACCATCTCCAAGACTGTTCCTTCTTTAGCAACTTCGTCAATGGAGCTGTACGCTTCAAATATCCAGCTATGAAACACCGATAATAGTTGACAAACCCAAGGAAGGATCTCAACTCTGACACCGTCTTTGGTGTTCGCCAGTCCGCTACAGCTTGCACCTTAGACTTGTTCATTCGGATGGAACCATTGCCGATTCGATGCCCCAAGAACAAAATTTTCGTTTGGGCGAAGTAGCACTTTTCTCTCTTCACGAACAAGGTGTTCTTTTTGAGAACTTTGAAAATTGTTCGGAGGTGCTTAACATGCTCCTCAAGTGTTTGACTATAAATGACGATATCGTCTAAGTAGACGACCACAAACTTGTCCAGATACTCCTTGAATAGTTGGTTCATTAGAGTGTAGAATGTGGATGGAGCATTGGTTAAGCCGAAAGGCATCACTAAGAACTCAAAAGCTCTATACCTGGTCACACAAGTAGTCTTCGCCTCATCACCTTCTGCAATGCACACCTGCCAATACCCCTACCGAAGGTCGAGTTTGGAGAAGTACTTTGCCTTGCCCAATTGATCGAACAAGTCCGTGATGAGCGGGATGGGCTACTTGTTCTTTACCATCATCTTATTGAGGGCTCGATAATCAATGCATAATCGGAGGCTCTCATGTTGTTTCTTCTGGAAGAGGACTAGAGCTCCGAAAGGTGCTTTTGAATTGCGGATGAGACCACCGCTTAGCAGTTCATTCAACTGCTTCCTCAGTTCTGCCAACTCTGGAGGGGCCATGCGGTATGGTGGTCTCGCTGGAGGCTTAACTCCCGGTTCCAGCTCAATCCGATGATCCATGCCTCTGCATGGTGGTAGAGTTCTCGGTAACTTTGTTGGCATCATATCTGAGAACTCCTTCAGGATGTTCGCCACAATAGCAGGTTCTTGAATGGCCTCCCCGTCAAGTGTGTCTAGCTTCATAGCAACTACAAAGGTTGATTCACCTTTTCATACCCCTTTCTTCAATTGTAAAGTCGAGATTTGTTGTGGGTCCTTGGTTCCTCCTCGAGAAATTGGAACCACGCAGGGATCGTCGCCTCCCATTAGACATAGGACGTTCAGGAACGACATTGGCACCAACTTCACCACGTGCTTGAACTCCATTCCGAGAATCAGTTGAAGTCGTCCAATGGCACTGCCATCAAGTTTGTGCTCCCGATCTATGTTCCGATCTTGATGGGGACCCCTTTTGCTCGTCCGGAGATCTGCTTGGCCTCCGAGTTCACAGCCTTCATATGACTTAGACTCTTCTCTAAGATCAGTCCTAGTCGCTTAGCTTCTCGATCGACAATAAAATTATGGCTCGCGCCCGTGTCCACCATTGCACGGGTTGTACGGCTGTTAAGCTTAATGTCCACATACATCAACTCGCTGCTTCCTACCTTCGGTGGCTTTGCCTTTGTATTCTCCCCTATTTGACCTCACAACGCATTCAACAAACGCATTGCTCCCATCCTAGGTCCTTGCGACGCCTCACTGTCGCTACTGGATTCTGAACTGCTCGAACTAAGGGCAACAGCTTTGCCCTTGTCTAACTTACGGGGTTGTATCGATGCAGTTAAAGCATTGAGTGCCTGCTTTTGTGGGCACTCCCTCACCATGTGCGGTCCTCCACACAAGAAGCATCCACCAGACTTTGGGACTTTACCTTTTTAACTCGGTCCCTTGTGGAAATTCTTCTTCTTTTGTTCGCCCTCAGACTCCTTCGCTCGAGAGTATTTAGATAGGCGATTTCCCGAAGATTGTTTCTTCTTTCTTAAATCCTCTGAAGAAACAAAGTCAGTTAACCTTTCTGCGGCTGCAATTGCCCCGACTACGTCAGTGATGTTCCTCCGATGTAGTTCTTATTGTGCCCATGGCTTCAAGCCATTGAGGAAGCTGAATAGCTTGTCTTTTTCAGACATGTCATGTATATCCAGCATCAGTGCTGAAAATTGTTTCATTGTTGTACTTTGGCAGAGTTGTCTCAGTTTCCTTCTTGCGACAAACTCTGTGTTCTCGGGCAAGAACTAGGTTCTCAACTCTTGCTTCAAGTCTCCCCATATATCCACTCGACATCGGCCTTGTTGGATCTCTTCCCGACGGGTTCGCCACCAAAGTTTTGCATCCCCATTCAGATATATTGTTGCTATAGCAACTTTGGTCTCTTCAGAATCGAGCCTTATAGCACGAAAATACTGTTCCATGTCGAACAAGAAATTTTCAAGCTCTTTGGCATCCCTAGCACCCCCGTAGCAATGCAGCTCCGGTGCCCTGAAGTTTTGTGGTGACGCAGCGCGGGTATTGTTCCCTCTCGCATCAAGAGTCCTTGTTAACACCATCACCTTAGCCGTGAGTTCCGCCACAATTTCGTGTAGATGCCGTACGGAATCTTTGGTGTCCTCTATCAGTTGATTGATAAGGGATTCAACTTTCTCGATCCGAGATTCAGCTTCTCCTTGCGAGCTCTCTACCCCAAGGAGCCTTCGTTGGCCTTGGTAGAGTTCCTCCAAGCTCGCTTCAAGAACATCAAGGCGGGTTTCCGCCATTGTAAGTCTCTCCTTATGGCTCTTTTTCCTGGTTGGCGCTCCAGATGGCGCCTCCTCCACTCGTGGAGAATACCCAACTTCATGCTCGTCTTGTTCACTGCCACGCTCCTCATGAGCGACTCCAATAGTTTGCGAGCGAGTTTGCACTTGCAGCCCACCTGCGGCTGCTTGGAGCAAGGGTCCAGCTTGCCCCATCTTGCTCGATTCACCACGATGTTTCGCCATAGTGATATTGTGAATCTTCTTCGCTGTTTGTTTGAATTGCTTGCCTGCTCTGATACCACACTGTCACGAACTTAGCTGAATTTGCCTAAGCCATGTGGCACCCTAGCGGCACTCTCGAAGACTTAGCTGAAATTGCCTAAGTCGTGGAGCAACCTTGCCCACTGTTCCAGACTTAGCTGGGATTGCCTAAATCATGAAACGCCCAACGTGTTATCTGTCTGCAAAGGGTCAGCCCACATGCAACCTTGTGCGGTCCCGTAGGACCTGTAAAGAAGAAGTTGATTAGCTTAGAAACAAGCGACGGACAAGTCCCGATGTCTCGCAAAGCAGGAAGCTATACAAACAATTCGTCGAACACCTTGAGTGTAGCAGAGAAAAGAGAGAAAGAGAGCGAAACAGGACTTTAGAGGGTTGTAAGAACGGTCGTAAGTCCACAAACGACGGTTCCCAAGGTACCGGGCGCAAGATAAGTTCAATTGTTGATGAAAGCCTACGCCCGACATATACTCGAAACCCTATCCAGCCTGGTGCCAAGGTGCTGAAATGGCTGACATTTCGCACCGCTCAGAGTGGTTGTCGCAACACATGAAAAAGACCCAAAAATGGGGCTGTTTTGGGCTGTTTTGGCTCCGCGTAGTGAGCAATCATTCTGCGGCCTTCTACACTACTTTCGCTCACATTTCTTAGGTAAAAACACATAAACTCAAGGCAGAACAAGTTGCTAAACATCTGTACAAACAAGAAAAAACCATGAACGGTTCACTGAGCGAAGATGTTACGGTTGAGCGATAATTGTTCTTGACACCACGTAGGGAGACGCGATATCGCCCCCTTTTTATTTTTTTAATATATATTATATTATAATGTTATAATACACTGAGCGGTATGCATTGTGCATATCGCTTGGTATCGGGTATCGTACTGTATCGAGATAAACTCAGTACGTCGGTCCGGACCGGTATGGTGAACCTTGCTCAAAACCATGACATTTGAAGCATTACGACCACTTGGTGTAGAAGAATTAGGTGGTTGTTTGCTGCCAACCGATCCTTCACCCTTGTCTTATACCTTCGACACTACTTTGCTTTGGAAAGTAGGCTTGGAATTTTGTCCTCTCGTATAACCATCTTTCGACCCGTATCGAGAACCCTTTTTAAACTTTTGCTGTTTCTCTACTTTTAGAGCCAACTTGCTCACATCATTCAAAGACTAATATGGCTGGAGTTTAACCACTTTGGCAATCTCATATTTCTGACCTCATAAATATCTAGCAACGGTTTGCTCTTTTGGTTTCACATGCTCTCCTTTTAACGTAAGATTGTCGAACTCTGCTGTGTACTCCACTCTAAGATCTTTTTGCTTGAAATCATGGATTTTGAGAAAGATCTCTTGCTTATAATTGTCAGGTAAGTATTTTCTTTTCAACTCCCTTTTCATGTTCTCCCATATCACGATTTTACACTTCCTCTCATGTTCTTTTTACTTCTTCATATTTTTCCAACAAAAAGATGCATTCCTTCTGAGTTTGAGTGCAACAAGCTTTATCCTATTTTGTTCTGGTAGTTCATGAAAATCGTATATTTTCTCCACCCTATTAAGCTAATCAATAAAGTCATCAACATCGATTTTACCTTTAAACTTTGGAATGTCCAACTTTGGGTTGTATTTGTTTTGCCACTCGTCTTGGTCTCTACGCCTTGCTTGAAATCTTTCAAACTCACTTGGGTAAGGTGTGCAATCATTAGAACCAAACTTTTGTATATCATTTTTATGCTGATTGTTTCTACTTTAAAAGTTCTTCAATGATTTCATTTTTTCCTTGTAATCTGTGTAGCAATCTTTGTAGCTTCAAATATCATCTTCATGGCCCCTACCTTCACTAACTACATTGTTTTCATTCCGCTTTGCTATGATCTTAGCCTTTAGCTCTGATACCAAACTGTTACTGGGGAAAGGAGAAAGAGGAATGGATTCGAAAAAAAAAAAAAATAATAGTCGAGTTGTATTTGCTGGAATAAATTTTAACCCAAATCTGAGCTTTAAGTAAACTTATTTCTATGTTGCAGATTCTAAGTGACTTAAGCAAGTATGCTTTGATTTTGAATGGCTTTTGGTCCTCTGTGTTACATGTGAAACAATTTGGTGAAAATTTGTTGCTATAAGCTATATTCTAATTATGATGTCACATGGCATACTATGTTGCTCAGGATGGCAAACCTGTTATGAGTGCTTCTCTTGTGGGTGGTGAGAACAAAGCACTGGAGAGGTTGAAGAAGTTTGCTGCTGAATGTTGTGCCCAACCAAATAAAGGAAACAGGGATAACACTAGGAATAGCATATATGGTGCTAATTTCTCATGCAAAATCTCACCATGGTTAGCCATGGGATGTCTTTCACCTCGCTTCATGTTCACGAAGCTCAAGAAAACTGCAACTAGGTATTTTTCTTGCATGCAAGTCTTAATACTTTTGATGATCTCAGCACCAGGGGATGATTGTAAAACTGGATCCTTCATTCCTATCCAAGATTGTTGAGTGGAATTTCTGGAACATGATTTCTTATTCCCTTGATTCTGTCTTACATAAATCATGTAGTCCTAAATTTGGTTCACAGGACCATTTCTGCCGCTGTATCTCAGATGAATGGTGTGGATTCAACAGATGGTGGGATGAATTGGTTGATGTTTGAGCTATTATGGAGGGATTTCTTCAGGTATCATATTGGGCACACCACTATTCTGTCACCTGTTTGTAATGAATTATCATGTTTGCACTTATGTTGAGCACCGAATGCAGGTTTTCTATCTACATATTTTAACATAGCAGATTTTACCTTGGCATGCTACTTTACCAGTTCAGACTTCTTTTGGGAAAGAGCAACATTGAGGGAACAATCTGCCATAACTTGTTTGGGCTCCAGGAACTCTGGATTCATAAGTTGCTAAATGCTGTCTTGCTTTCTTGTCAGGTTCATCACCAAGAAGTACAGCTCCACAAAGAAGGCAGAGGCAGTGCCAGCCTCAGCTTGTACCGGTGCTCTGGTTTAGGTCTGTTTGCCTTGGTTGAGTCAGGAACTTAAATGCAAACTTGGTCTGTGAAATTTGAGGTGCTTGCTAAGTGATTGAGTTCCTGACCTCAAATTTCTTCGAATTTCATGTAATTGTCATAGCATGTCTTTTATTTCTCATACATCAATTTTGGACTTCCAGCAGATGCACTAATGTTTATTGCTTTCCCAATAAGCAGCTAATTTAATTGATTTACTCAGTATAATTTCGTGGCATCAATAATTCTTAATATACACTGGTACAATAATCAGCTTAAACCGGTGCTCTGTTTTAGGTTTGTTTGCCTCAGTTGAGTCAGGAACTTGAATGCAAACTTTGCCTGTGAAATTTGAGGTACTTGCTAAGTGATCGAGTTCCTGACTCAAATTTCTTCTAATTTCATGTAATTGTCATAGCATGTCTTTTATTTCTCATACATCAATTTTGGACTTCCAGCAGATGCACTAATGTTTATGCCTTAACCAATAAGCAGTTAATTTAATTGATTTACTCAGCATAATTTTTGTGGCATCAATAACTCTTAATATACACTGGGACAATAATCAGCTTAAACTGGTGCTCTGGTTTAGGTCTGTTTGCCTCAGTTGAGTCAGGAATTTGAATGCAAACATAGCCTGTGAATTTGAGATACTTGCTAAGTGATTGAGTTCCTGCCTCAAATTTCTTCTAATTTCATGTAATGGTCGTAGCATGTCTTTTATTTCTCATACATCAATTTTGGACTTCCAGCAGATGCACTAATGTTTATGCCTTTCCCAATAAGCAGCTCATTTAATTGATTTACTCAGTATAATTTCGTGGCATTAATAACTCTTAATATACACTGGTACAATAATCAGCTTAAACCAGTGCTCTAGTTTAGGTCTGTTTGCCTCAGTTGAGTCAGGAACTTGAATGCAAACTTGGCCTGTGAAATTTGAGGTACTTGCTAAGTGATCGAGTTCCTGACTCAAATTTCTTCTAATTTCATGTAATTGTCATAGCATGTCTTTTATTTCTCATACATCAATTTTGCACTTCCAGCAGATGCACTAATGTTTATGCCTTTCCCAATAGGCAGCTAATTTAATTGATTTACTCAGTATAATTTCGTGGCATCAATAATTCTTAATATACACTGGTACAATAATCAGCTTAAACCGGTGCTCTGTTTTAGGGTTGTTTGCCTCAGTTGAGTCAGGAACTTGAATGCAAACTTTGCCTGTGAAATTTGAGGTACTTGCTAAGTGATCGAGTTCCTGACTCATATTTCTTCTAATTTCATGTAATTGTCATAGCATGTCTTTTTATTTCTCATACATCAATTTTGGACTTCCAGCAGATGCACTAATGTTTATGCCTTAACCAATAAGCAGTTAATTTAATTGATTTACTCAGCATAATTTTGTGGCGTCAATAACTCTTAATATACTCTGGGACAATAATCAGCTTAAACTGGTGCTCTGTTTTAGGTCTGTTTGCCTCAGCTGAGTCAGGAACTTGAATGCAAACTTAGCCTGTGAATTTGAGATACTTGCTAAGTGATTGAGTTCCTGCCTCAAATTTCTTCTAATTTCATGTAATGGTCATAGCATGTCTTTTATTTCTCATACATCAATTTTGGACTTCCAGCAGATGCACCAATGTTTATGCCTTTCCCAATAAGCAGCTCATTTAATTGATTTACTCAGTATAATTTCGTGGCATTAATAACTCTTAATATACACTGGTACAATAATCAGCTTAAACCAGTGCTCTAGTTTAGGTCTGTTTGCCTCAGTTGAGTCAGGAACTTGAATGCAAACTTGGCCTGTGAAATTTGAGGTACTTGCTAAGTGATTGAGTTCCTGACTCAAATTTCTTCTAATTTCATGTAATTGTCACAGCATGTCTTTTATTTCTCATACATCAATTTTGGACTTCCAGCAGATGCACTAATGTTTATGCCTTTCCCAATAAGCAGCTAATTTAATTGATTTACTCAGTATGATTTCGTGGCATCAATAATTCTTAATATACACTGGTACAATAATCAGCTTAAACCGGTGCTCTGTTTTAAGTTTGTTTGCCTCAGTTGAGTCAGGAACTTGAATGCAAACTTGGCCTGTGAAATTTGAGGTACTTGCTAAGTGATCGAGTTCCTGACTCAAATTTCTTCTAATTTCATGTAATTGTCATAGCATGTCTTTTATTTCTCATACATCAATTTTGGACTTCCAGCAGATGCACTAATGTTTATGCCTTTCCCAATAAGTAGCTAATTTAATTGATTTACTCAGTATAATTTCGTGGCATCAATAACTCTTAATATAAAATGGTACAATAATCAGCTTGTACCGGTGCTCTGGTTTAGGTCTTTTTGCCTCAGTTGAGTCAGGAACTTGAATGCAATACTTGGCCTGTGAAATTTGGGGCACTTGCTAAGTGATTGAGTTCCTGACTCAAATTTCTTCTAATTTCACGTAATCATCATATCCTGCCTTATTTTCTTGCACATCAATTTCGGATTTCCAGTAGATGCACAAATGTTTGTGTCTTTCACAATAAGCAGCTAATTTGATTGATTTACTCTGAAAGAGTATAATTTCGAGGCATCAATAGCTATTGATATATAGTTTACCCTCTTATTTTTTTTAATCTTATTTGGTGATTGTTGAACTAATAAGCTGTTATCTTATTCATGATAAAAAAAAAAGAAGGAAAAAAAAATGCTACTTAGCCTTTCCAGTTACATGTTCGTTGAGGAAAGAACAAAACTGTTTTATGTTTGATGCTATAACGTTTTTATATGTGGGCTTGGAAATATTTTGCTTTAATAATGGACTGGATATGCTAGCTGATGGCTTGTATCTGAGATGAAATTGAGGATGATTTTAGCAATTGCACTTGGCTTTGTTAGTCTTAATTTAAATCTATCATATTTTTCTCTAAATTTCTTTATGTCCATCAAATATTGATTTCAACATCAATAATCTACTTGTATTCTCATAGATATTGTTCCATGATTTCCAATTGGGATATGAGTAGTACGATTGTTTGATAGGAAGCATGTAATTTACTTGAATCACGCTAATATTGTACTATAGTTTGGGATATATGTCAACATTTACTTGTGAACTTAGATGTTGGATGAAGTTGGGATATATGACAACATTTACTTATGAACACAGTCTTGGACATATTACTCCATTGCCTAATTGCCAAGATGGCATGTCTCGTGTGTGCTTAGACGTTTAATATCTCATGTTGGTCTTCTAGAGATAGACCCAGAAACCGGACAAGTGTTATTATTCTCCGTTTAGGAAGCCTTCAGTGTTCATACTTTGTCCCTCACTTCTCTCCCTCTACACCTTCTATGTCCCTGACATCTCTCTCCCCCCCTCCTGATAGAAGAAGCCATCGACCCAAATCACATTCCACAATCTCAATGAATCGCCCTCTGCAATACGCATAAGCAATACTCCTGCTCTCGATTCATAATCTAAATGTTTCCTCTATTTCATTTAATTCCCGATGAACTTTAACAGATACGCTAGCCTAAGTATCAAAAAGAGTTCTATATTATGATCATGTTCGTCCATAGGAGCACTATTGCAGGAACTACAAGTTCAACAATAAATGATCTTTACCAATAAATGCGTCCATACATATGCAATCAAGATCTAAAGTTTTACTTACCATCGCTCCAGTAGAAACACGGTCCCGAAGTCGATCCATCTCCTTCCCTTCCAACAAAAATGAGAGACATCCTTTGCCATGCCGTGCACGCCTTAGCATTAGATAGGCCGCCTTGGCAACATCTGCCAAGAAGGTTGCACTTGATGTGTTCGGGCATCTTTGGGAGGATGACACTCGCTTGATGCGTTTATGCTGAAACAATCGTGGCGAAGTTATTGCTGTCGAAGGCAAAGCCCAGCCACTGTCTCATCAACCTTTGTTTGACAAGCATATAGAGTGTTGCTCCAAATGCAGGCAAACATGCATAGCCATCTTCAAGGTCAATTCTTGTCAAAGTCACCAAGCAACTTTTCTTTCAAATCTTGTCAAAGCCATCTTCAAGGTCAATTCTTGTCAAGCAACTTTTCTTTCAAATCATATATATATATATAATATATGTGAAAGTTACTGAGAAAGGGAAACCTAATAGCGTGAACTAAAAGAGAGTTTGCATCATAGGTTTTGTACGGACTGTACAGAAAAGATAAAAAATACTAGTCTGGCGATGTTATTATTCCTATTGGGGTTCTCATCGGCTCGTACAGTCTTCGTCAACGATCGCGAACCAGTAATTTAGAATGGAGTACAGTCAAAACTAAAAAATTAGGAGCGAGCAAAAAGAATACAGGTGTACCATTGGCATGTAAAATTTCATTATGGGAAGTGAGAGTTTCTCTTTTTAAATAAAGAAAATAAATCTAACTATTCAACTTTGGAAATGTAATTAGTGTTCTTATAATGTTAAACTTTATACGTTTTAAATTTTATATATTTTTATATTTTGTGATAAAAAATTTAAATCATCCTGATCACTTATGGTGTTATGGTGGAGATTGATGGTTGGATTTGTAAATTGAAGATCGAGCAATTTTTAATTTTTTTATCATATTAAATAACATACATAACATTTTATGACTATGACGAACCATATTCTCGGGGTAAGACTTATATCCCTATGCTATTGGATGAGTAATCAAATAGTATACTTACCATACAACAAGATAAGACTTCAACCATCTTGACTTAATTTCACTTGTTAATTCTTTATTTTTCATTCTTCCTTTTGATGAATGATGCTGAAAAAAATCAGATTTTTGAAAAAAAAATTATAACAGAGCATATTCATATTAAGAGACTGAGAGGTAAGTGTTAAAGGGGAAAAGCGATTAAAAGCCAAGTACAAACAAGTGTATTCGGGAATTTAAGAAAATAAATGCAAGTATTCCTTTTAAAACGTGAAATGTTCCAATTACCTTTTCGTTAAATGACCTTCCACGTTGTGTGAGGCGGAGAGCACATCAATCCATCGAGCTCCGGCCATCAAATCCCCCGTGAATCCGTCGCGCTCCTGCTCGCTCATGGCAATAAAACCCCACTCTCGCTCCTCTGTGTGATGCGTTCTCGTTTCGTGCGCTTCACGGCGTCCCGCCCATCACATCCGTTCCTCGTTCACTTCCTGTGCGTCATGGTAGTGTGCAACACCTCCTCCGACTTCACTCCTCTTCACCTTCCCACCCTCTCCATTCACTTCAACTTCTCTGACAAACCAATCCACGCACTACGTACGTATCTTGTGACCATCGGCGGTGCTCGTACGTGTGAGAATACAGTCTTCCAACCTCAAACACGAGCAACGACACGTGACGCTGATATCACTTCACATTGTCTAAAAAGGTGAGTGAGGCTTCGCCCTGTCGGTTCCTCCTCATATATACTCTTAATTCAAAACAGTCGGCGTACCCCAGTTTTAGCATTGAGAAAAGACTCAAAACTCCAATCCAAAATCCATTAATTTAGGGGCAGTAAACTGCTTCAGGGTGAGGAAGATTTTATACTCCGATGCACGTGCCATCCATACGTCCTTGTTTGATACCAAATGAAAACCAAAAATTAAGGCTTTGATGGAGATCAGCACTAAATCGATGTAAGATTTATATATATACACACAACAACAACAACAAAAAGAGATTGAGAGATTAATTGTATAATTTTCACTGGACAATGTATGGAGGCACACGTCTGCATGCAGTCTACGGAAGACAAGAGCCCGTGTGCAGGTGTTACAGGCTTCCTATAGAGGGAGCCTCTGAGAAGAGAAAGCCGGTGACTGCATGGCTTGCTCGCGGCGACAGAAGCAGGGTCGGCAACGATATGCGACAACAGATGAGCAGTAATTGATCCTGATGATGGCTCACTGTTGCGCATAAAGGATACATCGGCTCCACATGCTCAACCAACAAAGACCACGTGGCTAACAAGGTGGAGCACCCGACCTATATGATGGAGCCATCTAGCCAATCACTCATTACCACCTCATCTTCACACAAACTCCCTATAGAGTAAGACCAGTTGGTTGCATCCAATAGATGCCATGTGGAGGAGAGCAATGTAATCCTAGGTTCGGTGTGAGATAATAACAGTTATGACTGAACTCCATGCTCTCATTACTGCACGCACAACTCAATCAGCAAGCATAATGATCCCAAATGCCCATATAAAAAGGGGATACATGCGTATATTTTAAGATACTATACACTCTAATATGATTTGTTGACTAACTTAAGCTTCAAAGGGGCATTGTCGGGAGTGCCCCAAGGTGGACGACACTTAAGATTGACTTAGAAAAGAAACTAGATTGGATCTGAATCAGCTCCTAACTTGGACAACCAAAAACTAAATTAATGTTTTGACATTAAAAAGAGGGCCGACTACGATATCTAAAAGGAACTTTGTAGGGCCATCTCAACTGAATCCTGAGGATTTGAACCCAAACCATATTCAACGGTGCTAAGTGTGCTAGTTACAAGTGCAATACAAGCCAATTACGTATGTGATGACATGTGTCATACGCTATACAATCTCTTTTAATTAATATTAATAATAATATTTTTTTATTTTATATTATATGATGAATGTATATTGTGATGTCCTTGAATTTCTATAATGAAAATTGGATCATGATAATGGGACTTATTCCCTTTTAAACACATATCCTAAATATTTCTATTTATAGTTTACTCGAGAAGGACGTTAAGATAGTCAGATGTGTTGAATCTCAAATTTTGATGATGAAATCAATTGAGGAGTTATTGATCTAATAAGGTTGTTAGAGTTGATTGATGTAGGATTAACTACGATAGAGAGAATACTATAATCAAAAGTTTGGCCAAAGTCAAGTCTAGGCATCGGGCTGGAGTAAGGACGATGTGGTTGGGAATTCACTTGGAGTGCATCGGGAGCTCGCTGAGAGTATCAGGAGTTTACCAGGATGGCACAAGGGAGTTTGCCGGAAGAAGATCGAGACTCACCGAAAGATTATCGGGGGTAACTAAAAGGCTTGCCGGGAGTTGGAAAGGTTTTCAAATGGATTTATTGGTCCTAATTATAATTAATTAAGTCATAGTTAGTATTATACAAGTTTAACCATGATGGTGAAAATGAGTTATAGATCAGACATGGAACCATGATCAAGCTTAGGCATCGGGCCAAGGTTTGGACGATGCGGTGGGAGCTCGCTAGGACTTCACCGAAGGTATTAGGAAGATCGCTAGAAACACACCAGGAGATCACCGGAGGAAGATCATGAGACTCATCGCAAGGAATGCCAGAGGTTGCTGGATTGCAGGAGTAAGATCGTTAATTAAGCTTAGTTGTCATGTATGGTTGTAATCCTTAAGTCATAGGTTAAGGTTGAGTCCAAATTGAATGTGATTTGGAAGGAATCCAAATCAATTCAATGAGACAATCGGGTCCACTAAAGGGGATTGATTGAGCTCAAGTTGAGATCAATTGATTGACCAGAGGATTGGTCAACATCATGTTCAAGTCAAAATTTGAAAAGTGGAGGGAACTACTTTTTAAAAAATTCCGGTGGTTGTACCCCACCGCCCAGGTTTTCGAATGGCTGACGGTGGCTGAACCGCCCAGGCCGGGTGGTCAAATCACTCACACCCTAGAATCAGGGGTGCTTTCAGCGATTTGACCATCGACACCGACGGGTGAACCATCTGTATCCAGATTTTTCGGATATGTTTGAATTTTGGCTCCAAATTCTGAAGCCATTTGGGGCCTATAAATGCCTCAAGTTTTTTTATATTCCATACAACAATTTTGGGATAAAATTCTATGAAAAACTTATGTAAATTTTAAGAAAAAGAAAAGGGGAAGGGAGTGAGCTAAGAGTTATAAAATTCTTATCTCCTGTAAGCTCAAGTTGTAAGGGTTTGGTCTTCACCCTAAGGAGATCGATAGTGGATGCTGGTGTGCCTCAAGGAGGAGGACTTGGGGAGTGGACATAGGCCAGTTGAGGCTGAACCAGTATAAATGTAAACATGCTTTAATTACTTTACTTATTATATTTAATTACCCTTAATTACCCTTAAGCATTAATCTCTCTACTTCTTTCAAATCCACCTTAAATTGGTTTTGTCAAAATATAAAAAAAGGCTTCCATTGTTCACTCTCTACTTTACGAAAGAAAGTTATTAAATGAGCACTATTTCTCTTTGCACTAATTCACCCCCCTCTTAGTATCAATTGATCATAACAAGACAGATCAATATGCTATATACCCATCCATATGATAAAGATAGCTGGTCTCATAGCTACTTATGTGAGGACACTGGGATATAGTGTAGGTGCTCATTGGAGAATGATTTACTAAATGATCTGCTTATAGAATGCTGGATTATTAATGATACCTCACAATCATACGATGATTTTGTAGTCCCAATTGTATATGTGATCCTTCGACTTAAGACACTAAGGATGTCTTGTTTGAGTACTCTATTCTATGATACCAGACTTATAAGTTTGGAAGTTCTAGATCTAATATATACGATCATTAGGAATGATAACCAATCTTACAAAGGTAATTTTGTGTCAATAAAGGATTATCTAGTATTGGTATCATGAAAGAAATATCTCATATATTCTCACTTAGGCAAATCGAGACTCGATAAGAGAGAGACTGAGATAGACTATATATATATATACCCCAAGTATAAAGTATTAGGGATATTAGAGGAGATATTATTATATATATATATACGACCGACGAGCGATAGGTCTAATAAATTATATCCCCCCTGTCGAGGACTATGGCATAGTGGCCCTAGCGTACATAGTCGATGAGTTGAGTGAAATATTTATATGATATCCCAAGTCGAAGGGGTTCTAACGGATGTAACTCACAACCAGCTCAATATTGGGTGTAGAGGGTCATATACATATGGTGGACGATACGACAAATAGAGGATTGAATATGGGCTATTCGATAAGTCTCCTTTACCACTATCTTAATGGATTAAAGCTTAGAGTGATTATTGGATGGGGATCTAATATCCATTAAGCTAGTGGTTATTAGATTAGTGATCCAATACCTATTAAGCTCTATATGAGGATCCATTAGTGTTAGTAAAAGGGGCTCTCTATATGAGTCACCAGCCACCATTCTCTTCCTCCCCATCTCTCCCTATCATAAGCCTCCCTAGTGTGAGAGGACAGAAAGATGATCACCCCTTTCTTGTTTATTGCTACCGCTCCTTTGTTGCTTGGTGGAGCACTATCACGAGGATAAACTCCTCTATGAGGAGGTGTACTTATTTTTTAATTCATCAAATTTATTAGAGAGAGAGAAATGATTATTTTTTAGTAAATTATATATTCAACTAATCTTTTTAAGTTTTTTATATAAATTATTAAATATATCAAGTAATTTATCATAAGATAAAGATATTTTGGGAGAGTCAAATACCTCATCGTTGAAGGCCATCAAAGTGTAGTTTGCCACTTCCTTTTCATTGATTTGTTCTTCGCCTTTGATGCACTTGATTCATCTCATGTCGTCTTGAATGTTCTCTTCTTCTTTTGGATTGACAACTTCTTTTTTAGTTGTGGACACTCAATTTTAAAGTGTCTTGACCTTTTATTATGAATATTTTTTAGGTTCATTTTTATTCTTATATTCTTGTCTTATAAAATTAGTTTTGTTCCTTTTTATAAACTTTTTGTATCTACTTGTAAGGAGTATAATGTCATCATCGTCACTTGAGCTTTTGCTCGAGTAGTCTTCTTTGGTTCTAAGTGCAATATCATTCTTATTCTTTGAAAAATTTTTCTCTTGTTCATCATGTGCTTTGCAGGTCATTTCATAAGTCATTAAAGATCGTATGAGTTCTTCAATAGAAAAGTTGTTCAAGTCCTTTACTTCTTAGATAATGGTTAGTTTTGGATCCTAACTTTTTAGAAGAGATCTTAAAATCTTATTTACTAATTCAAGATTAGTATAAATTTTATCTAGAGCTTTTAAACTATTGACAACATCTATAAAATGGATGTACATATCACAAATGGTTTCGCTTGGCTTCATTTTAAATAATTCATAACTATGTATAAAAGATTAATTTTAATTTCTTTAACCCTACTTATGCCTTCATGAGTAACTTTAAGTATATGCCAAATATCATATGTAGTGTCACAAGTAGAAACACGATCAAACTTATTTTTGTCTAAAGTACAAAATAAAACATTCATAGTTTTAGCATTTAAGGAAAATATTTTCTTTACAAAATCATTCCATTCATTTATCGGTTTAGAAGATTTTTGAGAACTAACTTCAATGATGTTCTATAGATCAAAATCCATAGAAAGCAAGAAAATTTGTATTCATATTTTCCAATATATGTAGTTCGTCCCATTGAACATAGTAGAATGATTAGAATAGTGACCCTCTTGATTGCCTTAAAAAGCCATTAGATCTCTCTTTGGTATTAATCAAGCTGAGAGAACCAAGCTCTGCTACTAATTGTTAGGATCGTAATGTCACTGGGGGGGGGGATGAATTGGTGCTATAGTAAATTTAGTCAATTTTAAAAGTTTGATTAATAAATCCTTATAAAAAAATAATTAGTAAAAAAGAGCAAGCAAGGGTCGTGAGTAAGTAAATCAGCATGCAATAACAAATCAATGCAAGAGAAAGAATGAAAACCAATTTATAGTGGTTCGGTCGTCCCAACCTACGTTCACTCCCGATTCCTCTTCCCTCGAGGCCTTCAACTTTCACTACCGATCTTTTTTCTAATGGATAAAGATCAACTATTCTTGTTACAACTCTTCTCCTTTTAATAAGCTGAGGAGAGAACCTCTACACTTACTCCTTGACAAGAGACCTCACACCTCCTATAATTGAGAATCACTTCTAAACTTAAGGAGGAGGAAGAGACTTAACCAATGCTCAAAAAGAGCTACAACCCTTACAAACTTCACCACTTTTTTCTTACTCTAATCTAAGTCTTAATGGGGATATTTTTAGCCCAAATAGCTTTAAAATGGAGCCAAAATTTTAAATCATAAAATTTTTTGGGATTTGGATAATCACACAGCTGTAACTTTTGATGCCGTAATTTCAGACCTTTGTGCGATACTATCATCACAAAATTTGAATTTTCAGTGGTACTACCATTGCCCTAGGTGGAACTACCATCACCCTAGGTGGTACCACCGCTGGATACACTGATAAACATAAAACAGTGGCTATTGGCTGTTTGGGCAGTACCATTGCCTGGGCCTGGCGGTACCATCACCTAGGCCTACTCAAGGCCACTGATTTGGCCTTCTAATGAGCTCAACTCGATCCTGGTTTAAGCCCAATAGGTTTCTCGATAAGTTGGCATGGTTTTGGCCCAAAACCAACATAACTTAACCCTAAAAGACCTCAATCAAGACAAATAATTCAACCACATTTTTGACACAATCACAAAGCTTTCAGCACGTTGTTTAGAATTTCATCATGTCATCTGATCATCAGGCACTTTGTTTGAACCTCCATTGCATTGTCTATTCCTTCGGCATATCGTTGGATATATTGGCATGTTGAACATATGATCTTTTAGGGCAATACTCGATCCTTCTGGCATGATGCCTGAGCATGAAGTCAAATCTTTAGCATGTCGACCAATCCTCCAGCTCAACGTTCAATTTCAACATGATACTTATCCGACCTAATGTCTGATTCTTTTACTTCGATAATTTACCTTTTGATGGTTTGAATCCATTTTTTCTGCGTCACATATCTCAAGAACATATTAGTCCATAAACTCATCAATTGAATTTATCATCAAAATATGGGATTTAACAATCTTTGTGTCTTAGGCATGATCTCAAATCGCAATATATATAAGCCTCGAGATACTCGACCAACTCAACTTATGTTGGGATTTAATTTCTTCCTATAACGATACAAGGCCACGTGGGTCAATTTAATAGCCTCACGTTTATCAATTTAATTTTATCATAGGAGGGGATTTTAATTTGATCTCCTAATATGATGTGTCACGCATATACATATTTAATATATATCTAAATCACATATAAATGTATATATATATATCTATACATATATTTATATATATATATATATACATATATATGTATATATACATATGTATATATGTATATATATATATATATACATATATATGTATATATATATATATATATATATATATATATATATATATATATATATCTCACATATTACATATGCACAATCACATCAGATGATCATGGACCACAACCTAATGTGATCAGGCTTAAGCCAATGAGCCCAATCACTCACATCACGATCTATGTATGCATCGACATATCTCCATGCCCTGTGATCGTCCATTTCATACTCATCGATTTTATCGCATCTCGGTTCATCTCCATGCATCGCGATGATTTGAACTGAACTTGTGGATCTTGTTGGTACATCTATGCTCTCATCGTGCTTCCTCGTGTAATTACAACATAATTATACGCATGCAGTCCCGACAATAAACGAGAAAAAATTGAAGGCTCGTAGGCCCCCAATAATAATAATAATCACATATACACACATCATATAATCCATAATTATCCATTCATATCATAAATCACATGTACATATTATGATGTAAGACTACTAGATTAATAATAATTAATTAAATTATTTAATTAATTATTTTATTGGATATTTGGGATACCCTATTATAGGATGCCTCATATGGCAGGAAAAATCCCTATGTGGCTAAGAAAACCCTAGCCGCTAGGGACACCCTTGCGGCCATGAGTCCTTGGCCATAGGATACCCGTGGGTGGCTAGGAAACCCTGCCTCTAAGGTGTTCCTTGCAGCTATGAGGCTTGGTTGTAATCTGCCATGGGCGGCCAATAAAGCCCTGGCCGCCATGTTGCCCCCACAGCCAAGAATCTCTAGCTGTAGGGTTACCACTTGCGGCTAGGAAACACTAACTACTAGGGGTTCCCTATACAGCCAGGACTCCTTGGGAGATCATAGTATAGTCGAGATCTTGCTACTATCGGTCAGATAGCCCTTGGCCAGGTAGAGAGCAACAAATTATGCACTCGGCTAAGGCTACAAATAGCCTTCGGCCAAATCGTAGGGTAGACATTTTATGTGAATAATTTTGGTGACAAAACACTAATCTATTATGCCTTTTAATCACATGAACAGGTGTTGTTCAAAAATCAGAGTGATGATAAAAATGTAGCAAGTTATGTAGAAAATAATCTACACTATTCATCACAACACAGTTTTTAGCTAATCATCGCACGATGAACCTGACTCTGATACCACTGTTGGGAAACTTATTAGGAGCATCACATGCATAGTGGAGAAACAAAACAAAACTAGTTTTTCACGTTTATCAAATTGTCATTCGATAATTGGTGCAGAAAAAAATCATAAAATCGAAAACTATGTATCATATGTTAGATGATTTACCTAGGGAGATTATATATTTCTAAAATTTTCAGATCCTGTGGCATAGATGAAGGAGGTTATATATCCTCTTCTCTACCGATGATTCACATGACAAATGGGGTGACGTTGCTCCACAAATCGTTGTAGGATCTTCCTCTCCATGTGCACTATAAGTAGCACTTTTTATTAAGAAGGGGTTAACCCTTCTTGCTATCCACGCACCCCAAATAGGGGCTATCAGCTGAGGAGGAGAGGATGTAGAGGAGCATAGGAGGGGCGGCCATAGAAAGATCTCTAGCCTATGAGCACTATGGACCTTTCCTATTTATAGAGGTTCATACTAATTTAACCCTAATGGATCCTGCCCTATTAGATACCTTGATCTCCATCCAATTACCTAAGCCTCTTAAATTAGTGGGTATCTATATAATAATCTCTTATTATAATAATCTCCAATTGATGAAATCAATTGATGTGTTTGTGATCTAACCCATTTGTTAGAGAGAAGAGATGCAAGATTAATTACTACTGGGAGAAGGCAAAGCAATTAAGGAAGAATCTGTTGTTAGGTCAGAGTCAAGATCGGGCATCGGGCTGGGGTTCAAACGAAGTGAAGGGAGCTCGCTGGGGATTCACCGAAGGTTGCAGGGAGTTTATTGATAGGTTATCAGAAGCTTGTAGAATCTTAAATTTTGATGATAAAATCAATTGATGAGTGTTTAATCTGACATGTGTGTTAGAGAAAGTAATACAGGTTTAATTATGATAGAGAAAAGGAGTTACAACCAGATAATTAGGCTAAGATCAAGTTTGGGCATCAGGCTAAGGTTTAGATGATGTAGTGGGAGCTTGCCAGGAGTTCGCTAGGAGTTTGTTGAAAAAATCAGGAAGCTCATTGAGAACACACTGGGAGATCGCCGGAGAAAGACCATAAGACCCGCCACAAGAATGCCGGAGGTTGCCAGATTGATAGGAGTTTGGTCGTTTATTAAGCTTGATGGTCTTGTATAGTTGTAATAAGTTAGTCATAATTTAGTTCAAGTCATAATTGAGTTTAATTTGGAAGGAATCTAAATCAACTCAATGAGAGGCAAGTGGGTCCACTAAGGGGATGGATTGAGCTCAACTTAATAAGCTCAATTGGCATTGGCGGTTATACCGCCCATACCTAATTTTTCTGGGTGTGTTTGAATTTTGGCTCCATTCTTCTGAAGCCAATTGGGGTCTATAAATATCCCAAGTTTTCTTACATTTAGCACAAGTATTCACATAAGTCATTAGGTAAAAATTTATGAAAAAATTATGTGCTAAAAGTGTGTAACAAAAAGAAAAAGAGGAAGGGAGTGAGCTAAGTATTATATTCTTATAAAGAGCTTCCCTTATAAGTTAAAAGTTTGTAATGGTTTGGTCTTTATTCACAGAAGATCGGTCGTAGACACCGGTAGGCCTCGACGAAGAGGACTCGGAAGTGGACATAGGCTAAGATTGGGGTCGAACCACTATAAATTGTGAGTGCTCTTTACTTGTCTTGTTTACTACTTTCTATTGCTTGTAATTAGTTCATGGAAAGATACGATCATCATTCTCATGACTTTTTATCTTAAATTAATTTCTTAATCATTTCCAACAAAATACAAAAGGTACTTCCGATTTTATTTCTTAACTTTTTATAAGTAAGATTTTCGAATCAAGTACTTCCACTTTTGCACTAATTCACTCTCCCCCCCTCTTAGTGCCAATTGATCCTAAAACTTGGTATCAGAGCAATGTACTTACTTATTGGATTAACACCTACTTGAGTAAATAGCTTATTTGGCATGAATGAGTGACATTTTAATTCACATCCTCCCATGTTTAATAGAACATATTATACATATTGGAAAACAAGGATGCACATTTTTCTCATTTGTATGGATTTAGATTTATAACACATTGTAGAGAATGGATTTAGAAAATCTTCCAAACTAATAAACAAATGGAATGATTTGGAAAGGAAGAATTTTTCTTGAATGCAAAGGCTATGAATGCCTTATTTTATGCTCTTGACAAAAATAAATTTAATTATATTTCGTTTATGAATCCACTTAGGATATTTGACATAAACTAGAAATCACACAGGCACTAGTAGAGTTAACGAATCTAAGATTAACATTTTAGTTCATAGTTATGAATTATTTAGAATGAAACTAAGTGAGTCCATTGGAGATATGTATACCCATATCATGGTGGTCGTCAATGGCCTTAAAGCACTTAGAAAATATTTTTTGAATTTTGAACTTGTGAGTGAAATTTTAAGATCTCTACCTAAAAATTGGGATCTTAAAGTAACTGCTATACAAAAAGTCAAAGATTTAAATAACTTCCCTCTTGAAGAAACTATTGACTCACTTACGATATATGAACTAAACTGTAAAGCTTATGATGATGTTGATGAACCCCTTTCAAAGAAAAGAGTGATGTAGCACTAAGAACTGCAAATAACTCCTCGAGTGAAACATCGAGTGTTGAGGACCATGATATTGCACTATTATCAAGAAAGTTTAAAAAATTTATGAAAAAAATATAAAATATAAAAATAAAAATAAACAAAAAAAGGATAATATCATATGCTTTAAATGTAAAAAATAGGGACATTTTAAAAATTAAATGTCCATAATTGAAGAAGAAGGCATCCCATAAGAAGAAAGCTCTTTCGGCAATTTGGGATAACTGAAGCTCTTCGGATGAAGAAGACTACTCCAAAGAAGAAGTTGCTAACTATGCTCTAATGGTGATCCAAGACGAGGTTAGTGATTTTTAAGCATTTAATTTATCGAGTTATTAAGTATGTTTCATGAATTATTTGATGAACTTAGAAAAAATAATAAATCTTATAAGTTGCTTAAGAATGAACATGATTTGTTAATTAGTAGACTTGATAAAATGTATGATTTATTAGTATCACACAAAGCTTTTTCTAAATGTGAAATACTATGTAATGTTAAAGAAGAAAACATCATGCTAAAGCAAACCTTAAAAAAATTTAAAATAGAGAATAAATCCCTTAATATGATTCTTGCTAATAAGGGTCATATTAATAGAAGAAATGATATAGGATTTGTGGGTAATACATAACAAAGCCAACTACTTTCATTAAAGGACCTACTCTAAACTTGCTTTAAAAAATAAAATATAACTTTTGTGGTAGATTAGGACATAAAGTCAATAAATATTTATTTAGAAATTATAGTCCTCACAAATTAGTTTAGGTTCCCAAAGGAACTACAAACAACTAAAAACATTAGAAAAGAAAGATAAAGTTCTTCATAAATGACTCAATGTAAAATGGGTACCTAAATCAAAACTATCTTTATTGTAGATTTATCTCTAAACTAAAGTTAGGAGCACCAAATGGTACCTTGATAGTAGATGCTCAAGACACATGATCAGAGATCTAACTTATTTTTCTAAGCTCACTAGCTTAGGTAAATGAATTGTCACATTCAGAGACAACAACGAAGGGAAAATTATTAGAAAAGGAACCATAGGTAACACATCAAACCTTTTGATTGAAGATGTGTTGTTAGTTGATGACTTGAAACACAATTTGATTATTCATAGTCAATTATGTGATAAATGTTATGTGGCTAAATTTCAACCTAATGCATGCATAATTGAATTATTATAAAAAATAAATATTTGATTATCTTAAGAAACAACAATGTGTATACTATAGATATTGAAAAGTTTTGTGATAAAACTTGTTTTTCGACCTTGAATGATGATGCTTGGATTTGGCATAGAAGATTAGGTCATGCTAGCATGAAACTTCCAAACCAAATTTCAACTAAAGACTTAGTAATAGGATTACCCAGCCTAAAATTTATCAAAGATAAAATATGTAATACTTGTCAATTAGAAAAATAAATAAAGAGTAGCTTCAAGCTAAAAAAATTAAATAAGCACCTCTAGGCCACTTCAATTGATCCATATGGATTTATTTGGACCAATTGACATTACAAGTTTAGGTGGAAGCAAATATGCATTCGTTATAGTAGATGATTATAGTAGATATACTTGGACTTATTTCTTGATAAACAAAAGTGACACATTTAAATATTTTATAAAATTTTATAAAATTATTCAAAACTTATGATTTCATCATTACGTAGTGATCATAGTGATGAATTTCAAAACAATGACTTTTAAAATTTTTGTGAATCAAATGGGTACATCCATAATCTCTCTACTCCAAGAAATCTATATCAAAATGGAATAGTAAAAAAAAAAAAAGGAGTTTACAAGAAATGGCTAGAACCATGTTAAATGAACATAGCCTACCTAAATATTTTTGGGCCGAAACCATTAACACGATGTGCTATATTTCAAATAGGATTTTTGTAAGACCATTACTCTCCAAAACTCCATATGAATTATTGAATGGTAAGAAACCCAATATTTTATATTTTAAAGTTTTTGGTTGTAATTGTTTTATTTTAAATGAAAAAGATGCCGTAGGAAAATTTGATGCAAAATCGGATGAGGGCAATTTTCTTGGTTATTACTTGATTTCAAAAGCCTATCATATTTTTAATAAACTAAATTTAGTATTTGAAGAATCTATTCATGTTGTTTTTAATGAGATTTTTGATCTTAAGAAAATTGATCTTAATGATGAATTTGATCTTGGTATTTTGAATTTAAATGATAATACTTCTAAAAGTAACTTAGATGAATCTACTTCTAAATCCTTCCCAAGGAAGAGAAATATATGAATGATCATCCTAAGGAGCTTCTGATAGGAGATACATCAAAATGAATTCAAACTCGATCTTTTTTTAAGAATTTTGTGAAAATACCATATTTATCTCTCAAATCGAACCAAAGTGCATTATTGAGGCCCTAAGAGATGTTTCTTGGGTTAATACAATGCATGAAGTGTAAGATTATATGGCCTTTTATTAATTGAATAAGATATATTATGGATTATTTGGATTTTGATAAAAGATATTAGCCAATATTAAATAAAGTCCATATTATATTGGGATATTTTAGGGAGATGCCGATGGAAGGAACTCTCTTAATAACTTACCCTAGACCCTCTGCTCTTGCCTATAAATAGACAGGACCTACTCTAAACCTAATACACGAGTAGCACTGATATGCAAAGGGTTGAATAGACCAAGAGATAGGAAGAGAGGAGAAGGCAGATCGATATTCGACGTCATTCAGATTTGTCGGGCGATGCTCTTGAAGATCTAATTGGATCTCACGCAGATGACATCTAAAGGTACGCATCGTAAACAGATCTAGTATTATTTGATTTTAATCCTGGTATAAAAGTTTTTCTGCATAATATATTATATAATTATAATTTTTTATGCCAACAATTGGTATCAGAGCGTAGGTTTGAGATCAAAAATATATTAGATCTATTATTTTTGTTTACGATGCATTGATCTGAATATCTTATTGATCTGTTTTCCTTTCTGTCAAGTTTTTATTGTTTGTTTGCGAACGATTCTTGATGGTTGTGCATCGTGAAATAAACGCAATAATCTTGTCGTGTTCTTGGCTAGATCTGTGCGTGTAGAGTGAATCGCATGGTCGCCGCTGAGCGGTAGCAGGGCCGCGATGAAAAGTGACCATCGTTAGCGATCCAGACCATAGCCATCTGGCGAAGGGGAGGCTAGGGTTTTTTTTTCTTGAAAAAATTACAGTTTTACCATTGAATAAAAAAATTACAGTTTTACCAATTATGCTTAAATTACAGTTTTGCCATTCACCAAAATTATAGTTTTATCCTTTGGCTGAATAGGGTTATTTATATTTTTACCCTTATGATTTATTAATCATATAATTAAAAAAATCTGTAATTCTTATATATATATTTTTAGAATTATAATTTTATCATTATAAAATTGAGAAATTTTGGTTATTTTCTCAATTATAAAATTAATCAATATATAATCTAATAAAATTTAATTATGATTATATTTTCGATTATTCAATGATTATATTTTATTTTAGATCAATTTTTTTAATTGGACTTATGGGCTTCTCCAATTGAATAAAATTAATCAGTAAAAAAATATAAATTATTGTTTCTTTATAGTTTTCTTATATGAATTATTAATTGCATGTGTTAAATCCAATTATTGGTTTTTGGATATTAATTTAGTTATTTACATGCAAATATTAGTAATTATGAAATAATATTTATTTTTCACATAAATGCATGATTTATGTATTATCATGATTACAATTATCATATGAGTTTTTTTACTGCTTATTAAGTGTTCAATAATTATTATGGTTGTTATCCTATTATTGAACTGTCTCAACATGAATTAGTTTAAATGAACTTGATGAATATTATTTGTAGTTCATCTCCTTAAGTTATATCTGACCGGTAGCTGCCAAAGTAGCCTGGGATGGTAGGCTTATAGGATATGAAATATAATTAAAGTCTTGTCATTCATAGGATAATTTAATTTATATTTTATATTACCGTATTGGTCTTGTAGTCACCAAAGTGGCCTAGATCAATGATTTATAAAATTACATTAAGGAACAAGTCCTCAATGACATTAAAGAAATAATATTCAAAATTACATGCATAATTAGGAGATTTAGATAATCCCAATGGATAATCTATCTCAAATAATTATGTGATGGGGTAGGATGATACTATTTTGGATATCCTTGCAGTTTAGAATTGTATACCAAAGGTAGCAAAACTATTACACAAGGATGATATCAGTTCTCCATAAATGATCTTGTGTGAACGCTAGATATGTCAATATTTTTACCCAAAGGTTAAATATTGATGATATCAATAGTTCATCATATTTTGGTAAAACTCAAAGCATTAATGTTATTTTATATTTTACAGTGGTATTCCCATCCATACATTCTCATGCTTCTAGTATCCCTGTACTCTCTGGATCAAATTATTAGGAATGGTTAGAGCATGTGCAATTTATATTAGGCGTACCAGATCTTGATTTGGCATTGCTTGTTGAAAAGCCCGCAGAATTAACTGATAAAAGTACTGTGAAACAAGTCAATAAAATGAAGGCTTGGGAGAGATCTGATAGGCTCAATTTAATGTTCATAAGGATGACAATTACAAATAATATAAAGAATTCATTACTGATTACATCTAGCGCACGTGAATATTTAAAGGTTATTGAAGATAGATTTAAATCTACTGATAAGTCATTGGCTAGCACATTAATGAAAGAACTAACTACAGCTCAGTATAATGATACTCGAGGAATTCAGGATCACATCCTCAATATGGCTGACAAAACTGTAAACCTTAAGACGTTGTGAATGAATGTTGATGAATCTTTCCTTGTGCAGTTCATTCTTAATTCTCTTCCTTCTCAGTTTGGCCCATTCAAGATTCACTATAATACAAATAAGGATAAGTGGGACTTGAATGAGTTAACTAGTATGTGTGTTCAGGAAGAATTAAGATTAAAGCAGGAAAGTTCATATAATGTACTGACAACTACTCAAGGAGTTGGTAACAAGAAAAGAAAATCGAAGCGTCATCCATCGAAGAAATTTGTCGGGTCTAGAAGTGTTAGACAAACTATTGAAAAGAAAGCTATTATAATAGTAAAGTGCTTCTTTTATGGCAAGAAAGGACATGTAATGAAGGATTGCATTAAACATAGAACTTGGTTTGAAAAGAAAGGTATAAACTCAACCTTTGTATGTTTTGAATCAAACATTATAGAGTTCCTTCTAATACATGGTGGATTGATTTTGGCGCTTTAACTCATGTTACTAATAATATGCCGAGATTTCTTTCAATCCGGAAACCAAAAGAACATGAAAGATTCATAATTATGGGAAATCGTCTCAAAGCAAAAGTGATATCAGTAGGGACTTATTGCTTACGCTTAGAGACTCATCGGATGGATCTGGAAGACATATGTTTTATTCTTATAATTTCTAGAAATTTAATTTCTCTGTTTAGAAATGATGAGTTAGGATATTGTGTTTCTTTTGGTAATGGTAAACTCAACATATTTTATGATTCAATAAAAATTGATTCTGGAATTCTGTGTGATGGTTTGTACAGAATTAATTTGAATCTTGAGTTTGTGAATACATTATTGACCTTGCAATCAAGTATTAGAATGAAACATAATTCCAATAATGAAAGATCTTCTATATTGTGGCATAGACGGTTGAGGCATATCTCCAAGAAAAGAATTGAAAGATTAGTGAAGGATAATATTTTAAAAAATTTAGACTTCACTGATTTTAATGTTTGCATAGATTACATTAAAGGAAAGCAAACTCAGCATACAAAGAAAAATGCCACAAGAAGTAAAGAACTTCTTGAAATTATTCATACTGATATCTGCGGACCACTCCATATTCCTTATTTTAGTGGAGAAAGGTATTTCATCACATTTATAGATGACCTGTCCAGATATGGCTATGTTTATCTAATACATGAAAAGTCTCAGGCCGTTGACATTCTTGAAGTGTACATAAATGAGGTCGTGAGACAATTAGATAGAAAAGTTAAAATTGTCAAATCTGATAGGGGTGGTGAATTTTATAGCAGATATGATGAATCCAGTCAGAATATTGGTCCTTTTGCTAGATTCCTAGAACAGCGGGGTATTTGTGCTCAATATGCATTACCAGGTGTGCCACAGCAGAACGGTGTTGCTGAAAGGCTAAATCGTACTTTTATGGATATGGTTAGGAGCATGATGAGTTATTCTTCTGTACCTGAGTCAATGTGGGGTGATGCTCTTAGGACAACTATGTATATCCTGAACAGGGTTCCTAGTAAATCAGTTCCATCAACTCCATTTGAGTTATGGACTGATAGGAAACCCAGTTTGAGATATTTACATATTTGGGGGTGTCATGCAGAGATAAGAGTATTCAATCCACATGAAAAGAAATTGGATCCAAGAATAATTTTTGGATATTTTATTGGTTACCCAGAAAGATCCAAGGGATACAAATTTTATTGCCCTAATCATAATATGAGGATAGTAGAATCTGGTAATGCAAAATTCCTAGAAAATGATGAAATCAATGGGAGTCAAAAATCTCGAAGGATTAATTTTGATATTGAGGAGATTCATGCTTCTTCTCCTATATTATCCCCTAATCGAGTAATTGTTGTTCCTCAAATCAATGATAGAATTGATGAGGGTGAACAATAAAATAACATTGATGAATTCTCACATGATGTTGATGTCGCCGCTGATAGTCTTGTAGAATAATCACAATTGGCAGTTTTGAGAAGATCTCAAAGAAAAAGGAAACATGCAATTTCTGATGATTATGTGGTATATCTATAAGAATCAGATTTTGATATAGGAATGAAAACAAACCCCTTATCATTTTCACAAGCTATAGAAAGTAATGATTCTGAAAAATGGTATGATGCAATGAAAGATGAGTTAAAATCAATGGACCAGAATAGTGTCTGGGAACTCATTGAATTTTCCAATAATTGTAAAAGGGTCAGTTGTAAATGGGTCTTTAAGACTAAACGTGACTTAGTGGGCAATATCAAACGATATAAAGCCAGACTTGTGGCCAAAGGTTTTTCTCAGAAAGAGGGCATTGACTATCATGAGACCTTCTCTCCAGTTTCTCGAAAGGACTCATTGAGAATCATCATGGGATTAGTAGCTTATTATGATCTTGAGTTACATCAGATGGATGTAAAAACAACATTTCTGAATGGAGATCTAGATGAGAAAATTTATATGGATCAACCTGAAGGAAAGTTGGGCTTGCAAACTTAGGAAATCCATTTATGGCCTTAAACAAGCTTCCAGAAAATGGTATATAAAGTTTTATGATACCATTACTTCCTTCAGATTTAAGAAAAATATTGTTGATCAGTGTATATATCTGAAGGTTAGTGGGAGTAAGTTTATTATATTGGTCTTATATGTGGATGATATATTACTTGTCAATAGTGATCTTGGTTTGTTATATGAAACCAAGATATTTCTCAACAAGAACTTTAAGATGGTTGATATGAATGAGGCATCCTATGTTATTGGCATTGAGATATTCAGGGACAGATCTCAAGGTTTGTTAGGATTGTCTCAGAAAGGTTATATTAATCGTATCTTAAAAAGGTTTAATATGCAGCTTTGTAAAGCCAATAATACACCTATTACTAGAGGTGAAAAATTCAGCCAAAACCAATGCCCGAAGAATGACTTAGAAATGGATCAAATGAAGAATATTCCTTATGGGTGCAAATGGAAGTCTATTATATGCTCAAACCTATACAAGGTCGGATATCAGTTTTGCAGTGGCAATGCTGGGTAGATACCAGAGTAATCCAGGAATAGAACATTGTAAAGCTACAAAGAAAGTAATGAGATATCTGCAAGGGACAAAAGATTATATGCTCACATATAGGAAGTAAGATCAGCTTGAAGTAATGGGATATTCAGATGCTGATTTTGCAAATTGCCTCGATAGTAGGAAATCCACTTCAGGATTTGTGTTCATGCTGGCTGGTGGGGTAATTTCTTGGAAAAGTGTAAAACAATCACTTATTGCATCATCTACGATGGAAGCTGAATTTGTGGCATGCTTTGAGGCTACAAATCAAGCTTTATGGCTACGAAATTTTATCTCAGGACTTGTTGTGGTTGACTCAATTGCTAAGCCGTTGAAGATATTTTGTGATAATACTGCAGCAGTTTTATTCTCTAAGAATGATAAGTACTCTAGAGGTTCCAAGCATATTGAGATAAAGTATTTGGTGGTTAGAGAAAGAGTCCAGAAACAACAAGTGTCAATTAAAAATTTAAGCACCACTATGATGATTGCTGATCTATTTACGAAAGCTTTGCAGTGTAAAACATTTAAAGAACATGTTCTTAGAATGGGGCTTGTGAGCAAGCGATAAAAGATATGGTGATGCATGTTTAAGTGGATACTATTATTGACATTTCCTTTTACATAATTAAAGTTATTTGTTTCTGCTATCCTGTTTGTGTTTATGTTTATGCATATTATGGTTGAATGCAATAAACAGGATTGTCTTAGCAAGACAAATTACAGGGGTCATTATAGACTATATAAGGAAAGACTAACAGTGTTGTAGTACATAGAAGGAAGTATGACATTGATGACATACAACCGCTATGACTCACATTGATAGTTGGACTAAATATAGTATAATTATACTTATTGGACTTATTGACTTATTTTTAAAATCATGGCCATGTATAAAATGCTTTTTTTTAAAAAATTTTCAGAATCCAATTATATAAAATTATTTTGAAATAAATTTTGTTTTGTTTATTTTGATTTTGGATATCTTTTATATCTTATCAATTAATGGGCCAAGTGGGAGAATGTAAGATTACGTAGCCCTTTATTAATTGAATAAGATATATTATGAATTATTTAGATTCTGATAAAAGATATTAGCCAATATTAAATAAAGTCCATATTATATTGGGATATTTTAGGGGATGCCCTTGATGGAAGGAACTCTCCTAATAAATTACCCTAGACCCTTTGTTCTCGCCTATAAATAGACAGGACCTACTCTAAACCTAATACACGAGTAGCACTGATATGCAAAGGGTTGAATAGATTAAGAGATTACAGTTATCCTCTTGATCTAGATCAAGAGATTACGATTATCCTCTTGATCTTCTAAAATAATCAATTAAGGTGGTCCTGTGAAAAGATAAGAAGAGAGGAGAAGGGGTCTAGATCTATTCTAGTTCCTCTTGCAGATTGATATTCAGCGTCATTCAGATCTGTCGGGCGGTGCTCTTGAAGATCTAATTGGATCTCACGTAGATGACATCTAAAGGTACGCATCGTAAACAGATATAGTATTATTTGATTTCAATCCTGGCACAAAAGTTTTTCTGCAGAATAGATTACATAATTATAGTTTTTTATACCAACATGAAGAGCTTAATTAATTTGAGAGAAATGAGGTATGAGAGCTTGTTCATAGACCTAATGACCGTTTAGTGATTGGTACTAAATGGATCTCCAGAAACAAGCAAGATGAAAATAGTATCGTGGTTAGAAATAAGGCTAGATTTATAGCCAAGGGTTTTAACTAAGAAGGAATGAATCGATTATATAGAAACATTCATTCGTACGATTAGATTTGAAGCCATAAGGATGCTCCTTGCCTTTACATCTTTTAAATATTTTAAATTATTTCAAATGTATGTTAAAAGTAATTTTCTTAATGGTTTTATTCTTGAAGAAGTATATGTTGAACAACCCCTTGGTTTTGAAAATAGTCTTCTTCTAATCATGTTTTTAAACTTTATAAAGCTCTTTATGGATTAAAACAAGCTGTTAAGGCTTGGTATAAAAGACTTAATTCTTTCCTTATTTCAAATAATTTTTTGAAAGATAATGTTGATACTATATTATTTTTTAAGAATTTTAAAAATAAATTTTTGGTTATTCAAATTTATATTGATGATATCATTTTTGGTTCTACAAATGAATCATTGTGTGAATCTTTTACCAAAAGTATAAGCCAAGAATTTGAAATGAGTCTAATGAGTGAGTTAACATTTTTATTAGGACTACAAATAAAATAATTAAATGATGACATATTTATAAGTCAAATTAAATACACCTTAGACTTGTTAAAACATTTTGATATGGAAAATGCTAAAGCTATAAGCACTCCCATGAGCACATCTATAGAGTTAGACTTAGACAATGAAGGAGAAAATTTTGACTAAAAATCTTATAGAAGAATGATAGATAGTTTGTTATACTTAACTGCTACTAGACTGGATATCATGTTTAGTATTGGATTGTGTACAAGATTTTAATGTAACCCTAAGCTCTCTCACCTTAAAGTAATTAAATAAATATTTAGATATTTAAGAGAAAATTTAAACCTAGGATTATGGTATCCAAAATCCAAAAACTTTGAATTCCTTGCTTATTCAGATGCTGATTTTGGAGGATACAAATTAGATAGAAAAAGTACTAAATTTTTAGGGCATGCATTTATTTCTTGGTCTTCTAAGAAATAAAATTTGATTGTTTTATCTACTACTGAAGCCGAATATATTATAATTGGTGCTTGTCGTGCCCAAGTCATTTGGATGAAAAATACATTAGAAGATTACAAAATTAAATTAGAAAATATTCATATTAAATGTGACAACACACGTGTCATATGCTTGACCAAAAATTTAATTCAACACTCAATAACTAAACATATTAACATTAGATATCATTTTATTAGGGATTATATAAATAGTCAAGATATTTCATTGGAATTTATTGCTACTAAGCATCAATTAGTGGATATTTTTATATAACCATTAAATTAAGAGCAATTTGATTTTATTAGAAGAGAGCTAGAATGCTAAACTATGAGAATGCATGATTTGTTTGATTTACTATTTTAAAATAAATTGCATGAATGATTGATTTATACATTTGGTTGAAATTTTACTAATTTTGGATTTCAAATTTTACTAAGATGAAGATCTATTTTTATGATGATGTTTTTCACTCCCCTTCCTTGTTTCTACTTTCTTGTCTATAAAAAAAGGGGAAGAAAATTTACATGAAAATGATGAATTACTATTTTTTAGATTTTATTTACTATGTTTGCTTGAAATTTACATGAGATGATTTTAAATGCATGAGTCGCTCTTAAAATTTTGAATCTTCTTGGATTTTTGAGCTCATCTTCAAAATATTCTTTTCAAAATTCACTTCTATAAAATTGAGAGCTCTTCTTAATGCTGTTTTACAACTTCTCCCTTGTTTTCTTTCCTTCTTTTTCACAAGAGGAAGAATTTTTTTATGGCTTATATCCTATTTTACAAAAGGGGAGCAAAGACTCATGTACTTTAAAATATTTAGCCCTACATTTCACCTTTTTCTTGATGACAAAGGAAGGGAAATATATATTGATGACTTATGTAAAATTGATGCATAATTTTTATAATTCATAAAAGTCTTTGATGAGTTGATGAATTGATAACTCAAAGCAAATTTTTGTTTAAATTGATGTATGAGTGTCTCTTTGCATCTTTAAAATATTAATTGCTTGAAAAATTATGATACTTATATTCTCTTGAATTTAAGTTTTTCTCATTATGACATGGATTTAGGGGGAGCAAGGTTTAACTCCCATCATCCATTGATTGTCATCATAAAAAAGGAGGAGATTGTTGATCTCAAATTTTGATGATGAAATCAATTAATGAGTGTTTAATCTAACATGTGTATTAGAGGAATTAATACATGTTTAATTATGATGAAGAAAAGGAGTTACAACCAGATGATTGAGCCAAGATCAAGTTTGGGCATCGGGCCAAGATTTGGACGATGCAATAGAAGCTCGCTGGGAGTTCACTAGGAGTTTGTCGAAGGAATCATGATACTCATTGGGAACACGTCGGGAGATCGCTAGAGGAAGATCGTAAGACTTACAACAAGAATGCTGGAGGTTGCCGAAATAATGGGAGTTAGGTTGTTTCTTAAGCTTGTTGGTCATGTATGGTTGTAATCAGTTAGTCATAGTTTGGTTCGAGTCTTAATTAAGTTTGATTTAGAAGGAATCCAAATCAACTCAATGAGAGGCAACTGGGTCCACTAAGGGGATAGATTGAGCTCAATTGGTTGATCTGATAATTGGTCAATAGAAGGTACAAGTCGAGATTGAAAAAGTAAAGGGAATCATTTCTTTAGAAATCCTAGCAGTTGGTATGGCTGGTGATCGGTGATTGTATCACTGCCACTCAGGAATCCAGGTAACAGCGGTGGTTATATTGCCTAGGCCAGCAGTTGTACTGTCCGTACCCTATTTTAAGGGTGGTTTTTGGCGGTGGCACCATTGGCGCTGGCGGTTGTACTGTTTGTACCCGATTTTTTTGGGTGTGTTTCAATGTTGGCTCCATTCTTCTAAAGCCAATTGGGGTCTATAAATACCCTAAGTTTTTTTTACATTTAGAACAAGTATTCACATAAGTCATTGGGCAGAAATCTATAAAAAAATGTGTAAGAAAAAGAAAGGGGGAAGGGAGTGAGCTAAGTATTGTATTCTCGTAAAGAGTCTCCCTTGTAAGTTGAAAGTTTGTAAGGGTTTGGTCTTCACCCAAAGAAGATCGGTAGTGGACACTGGTGAGCCTCGACGAAAAGGACTCAAAAGTACTAATTGATCATAACAAAGCTTGCCAGAAGGATGCCGGGAGTTCGTTGAGAGTTTACGGGAAAGAGATCAAGAGCTCATTGGGGGTTCGCTGAAGGATCAATTGACATGCCGGACAATGAAGATTATGTTTGTAATTATTTATCTTAAGTGTCGTAGTTAGCATCATGGTTAGAGTTAGTTTTACTAACTCAATTAGGGGCCAATCGCGTCTAATATGAGCTTGATTTGAGCTTATGATAGAGCTTATTTTATTAACATTAAAAGGGGTCAAATTAAGGTATAGCTTGAGTATAAAATAGTATTGAAAAGTATTATTCCGAGTATCCAAGTGATGGTACCATTGGTTGCTAGCGGTGGTACTGCCCAGGCAATGATGGTACTACCCCAGGCGGTGGTAGTACCATCGTCACATAGTTTTTTGGGGCACTTTCGGTGGTAGGTAACCGTCAGTGTTAGCGATAGTATCACTCGTACCCAGATTTTATAGAGAAGGTTGAATTTTGGCTCTAATTTTTGAAGTCAATTAGGGTTTATAAATACCCCAAGTATTCTTGCATGGGATAACAAGAATATGAAAGAAAAATTTAATAAAATGTATTGAATTAGGTTGAGAGCTTCTCTTTTTCTTTCAAGAGTGAATTGTGTAAGGGAAGGGTTGAAATTAATTTGAAAAGGTTGATCTCCTGAGCTTGAGAAAAGAAGAGTGTAAAGGTTGTTCTTGAGCCTATAAAAAAGAGAAAGGTATAAGGGGTGCTTGATCTTCACCTATGAAAGAAGATTGATAGTGGACATCAGTTGACATCAAGTGAAGAGGGATCAAGAGTGGACGTAGGTCAAAGTTTTGACCGAACCACTATAAATCTGTAAGCATCTCTGCCCTTGCTTCTCTTTACTATTGCATTTAAATTTGATTGTTCTTAATTAGTTCTAAGAAAAGCACGAGTATCTTCTTTCAGTTTTCTCTTTACTATTGTTCTCGAATTTTGTCGCTCTCAACTACTTACAAGAAAAGAATTTACGATTTCTGTTTTATTTGAAGTAATATTTTTGAAACTGAGTTTTTTTAGCACTTGCACTAATTCAACCCTCCTCTTAGTGCCAACTCAATCATAACAGTTGGTATCAGAGCGAGGTTACACTCATTTAGATTAACACTTAAGCAAGTTAATGGCTTCTTTTGGCATTAACGAAGGACACTCTATCACACGTCCTCCCATGTTTAATAGGATGAACGACATATATTGGAAAACTAAAATGTAGATCTTTTGGCATTAACGGCTTTTTTATTTCGAATATAGATTTCAAAAGTCATCCAATCCTATAAATGATTGGAATGACCATAAAAGAAATATGTTTTCCTTAAATGCCAAACCTATGAATGCTTTGTTTTATACTTTAGACAAAAATAAATATAATCGGGTTTCTATTTATGATTCAACTTTTGATATATGACACATATTAAAAGTTATCCACGAAAGTACAAGTAAATTAAAGGAATAAAAAATAAATGAAATAACTTGCAAAGAAGAATATGAGAACAACCTTTTAAAGAATATGAAGGATTTGACATTAAGAACATAAGAATGATACCTTCCAAAGAATAGGAAAGATATTGAATTGTGAACAACAGATGACTCCTCAATAGATACCTCGAGTTATGAGGATTTTGACTTTGAACATATGACAAAAGGACCTAAAAGATTCATCAAAAAGAATAAAATAATAAAAATAAACTTAAAAAGTGCTGGTTACAAGTGCCCTGTAAGCCAATCACATGAGTGATAACACATGTGACACGCTGCATGATCTTTTTGCTTATGATTATTATTGGCATATTCTCACATTATATTATCTATTGCAAATATACATTATGATGTTCGTAGTTCTATGCAATGAGAATCGGATTGTGATGAGATCACGATAATGAGATCGATTCACCTTTAAACACTAATCGTAAATAATCTTGGTCATAGGTTACTCGAGAGGGACATCGAGATAACCGGATAGACCGATGTACTATATACCCATTCATATAATGGAGGTGGCTGGTCTCATAGCTACTTGTGTGGAGACACTATGGATATAGTACAAATGCTCATTAAAGAATGAGTTTACTGATTGATCCACTTATAGAATATTATATGGTTAATGATACTTAATGTCAAACAGTGATTTCATAGTCTTAGTTATGTATTTGGTCCTTAGACTTGAGACACTAAGGATATCTTGTTTGAGTACTCCTTTTCTTGACGCTAGACTTACAGATTTAGAAAGTTTTAAATCTGATACAATTAATTATCAGGATTAGTAGCCAACCTTACGAAGGTAATTGAATGTTAATAAAGGATCATCCACTCTAAGTATCACAAGAGGAATATCTTGTATGTGCTTGCTCAGATAAATCCCTGGCCAGAGTCATCCGGATTGAGAGAGAAGGAGTTCTCAAGGAGAATTTGATTATACCAAGTCTAAGATAAATTTCGTATGTGATCTAACAATACCATATCTAATATATGGTCTTTTGGATATTAGTTGAATGCAGGATTATAGATACATAGTAACTATGGATAGACAGGTTCGATGGATTTGATCCCCCTATACCATCTAGGGACTATGACATAGTGGCTTAGTACATCTATAGTCGATGAGTCAAGTGAATTATTATGAGGATAATAGTTCACTATATCAGAAGGAGTTCTGATGGGAGCGACTCACGACCGGCTCGGTATTGGACCTAGAGGGTCACACATATATGGTGGATGCCTTAGCGAATGTAGGATTAGATATAGATACAATTAGCCCCTATTCTCATTAGATGAGACCCTGCACTGATGAGCTCCTTGCATGAGGTACAATTAGAGGTCAAAAGAGATTATTGGATAGAGATCCAATAATGCAAGGTTAGTAGGTAATTGGATAAGGATCCAGTACCCACTAAGGCAGGACCCCTAGGGTTTTTGGTGGCATTCTATAAATAGGAAGACCGGTTCATGGTCGATAGGCTAGAGCTTTGGCCACCCCCTCCTATTCTTCTCCATCCCTTAGTGCAAGAGTTATGAGATTTGATTGAAGGAGTTTCACTATAGAGATCCATCGTGTGGATATCACTAGATAGGAGGCCGCTTGGCCTTCTTCATCCTCTCCATCTGGATCTTTAAAAACAAGGATATATGATCATCATAAGTAATCAATCTACCACATGACGTAATTTTTTTCAGTTTTACGACTTTCTCATGATTCAATCTCTTGCATGGTGATTTGATCTACGTAGGAAACCTATTTTGTTTTGATCTTTTGCTATGCATGTGATGCTCCTGCCAAGGTTTCCCAATAGTGGTATCAGAGCCAAGGTTTTCGTGCAAAAGATTGGTTTTAAACTACGTTCGATGAGATTAAATTATGTAAAACTGTTCTACGCATTATTGCAGTGAAGGCAGCGATGAAAGAGGGCAGTCAGCCATGGCCAAGCCCCTATAGGGGAGGCCGCAAACGACCAGCTCATAGAGGGGCGATGCCTGTAGAGGCGCCACTTGAGGGAACAGTGCTCGCCCGCCCACGAGGTGCTGCTCGAGGGTAGTGGCGCATGTCGCAGGGGCAGTCACCTATAGGCAAGGTGATCGCTAGCGGCGTGTAGCACCACTGCCTTAGCAAGGGCGACAAAGTGTTAGGGTTTTCTTTTCGGTACATAGATGTTTCTGCCCCTTAGAATTTAAAAAATTTTAGTTTTTATCCTATATACAAAATATCAAAAATACTCTCAATAATTCTTAAAATTTCAAAGATTGTCTTCTTATCTAGAATTCTGAAAATGCCCTTGATAATTTTAAAATTTTTGAGTATATCCTGATTTCTAAAAAATAATTAATTAAATAGTTTAATTAATTATTATATATCTAGTAATCCTACATGTGATGTACATATGATGTATGATGTGGATGGATGATCATGAGCCATGTGTTGTGATGTGTATAATTATGATTATTATGATTATTATTATTATTGGGCCTAAAAGCCATTATTTTTCTCGTTTATTGTTGAGCCTGTGATTATTTTGTAATTATATGGAGAGGCAAGGCGGGAGCATGGAGGTAACAGCGGGACCTACGATGCCGTGGCGGGAGATCACGACGCATGGTGATGTGACAAGGATCCGACGGAACCGATGATGACGAAATCAACAGTCACAGGGCATGAAGATGCGTTGATGCATACACAGATCCTATTGTGAGTGATGAGGCCCATTTGCTCGTGCTTAATCATATTAGTTGATGACTCATGATCATCCAATGTGACTTGTATATGCGATGTGTTATACATCAACTATATATATATATATATATACACACACACACACACATATATATATATATATATATATATATATATATATATATATATATATATATATATATATATATATATATATATATATATATATATATATTTACATGCGATGTAGATATATTTTAAATATGTATAAGTGTGACACGACATATTACAATGATATAAAATAAAAACCCCTCCTACGATAATATTAAGTTGGTAAGCTTAGGGTAATAAGATTAACCCACGTGGCTTCCTCTCACATGTCGAGGGTGTCGCATGATTCGCTAGGAAAATAGTGGAAGTACATTAAGATAGAAGTCTATATCTTAATTAGTTTTTCTATAAAATCTACATGTTATTTATTTATGTTATATCTTGTTTATCAGAAATATGTCACTCACAAACCCCCTACATGACATACTTGATGCCAACCGCCTTACTAGTCAAAAAAACTACACGAATTGGATTCGTAATTTGAGAATTATTCTTATGACGGAGAAAATTGCATACATCCTTGATATAATTATACCCACACCAGAAGAAGGGGTAAGCGAGGATGAGATCGCTCGCTATATGAATTATATAGATGATTCCACATTGGCAAAATATTATATGTCGGTCTCTATGACTCCTGAGTTACGAAAGCAACATGAGAGTATAGATGCAGATTCTATCCTTCTTTATTTCCACCATATGTTTAAGAAATAGGGAAGAACCCAAAGATATGAGATATCCAAGAGCTTCTTCCAAGCCAGGATGACAGAAGGAACATCGGTTGAGAACCATGTCCTAAAGATGATAGAGTGGATCGAGAAACTCACATGTCTAGGAATAGTCCTAGAGAAAAACTTATGTGGTGATCTTATACTTCAGTCCCTATCAGGTTCTTTTTCTCACTTCATCATGAATTTTAATATGAGCAAGTTTGAGGTGACTCTTCCTGAGCTCCTCGATATGTTGAGGGAAGCTGAGAGTGCCATCAAGAAGGAGAAGCCAGTTCTCTATATTAGTAAGACCAAGAAGAAAAGGAAGGCCAGTAAGACCCTTAAGAAGAGCAAGGGTAAAGAAAGACTAGGTATGACAAAGTTTAGTAAGAAAATTCCAACAAAGTAAAAAAGATAGTGCTTCTACTACGGCCAAGACGGGCACTGGAAGAGAACTGTAATGACTACCTTATAGATAAGGTGAAATATAAACTTAGAGAAACTTCAAATATATTCATGATCAGTCTCCACTTGTCAGATTTTCATGATAACATATAAGTATTAGATACCAGGAGTACTTATTATATCTACAATTCGTTGCAGTTTCTAGCGAAACCTAGGAGATTGATTAGAGATGAGATGGACCTAAAGTTACTGTTGTTGCTATTTGGGAGGTCACCCTCCATATGCATGGTGGAGCTATTATTGCATTAGATGTATGCTATTTTGTTCTCTCCATTATCAAAAATATTATTTCCATCTTTTTTTGATAATTAATGGATATAAATTAGTTTTTGAGAATAATAGTTGTTCAATAATTATAGATGATGATATCATCACTAGAGGGACCCTAATAAATGACTTATATGTATTAGACACTTCTCCACACATCATGAATATAATACATCTAAGAGGAAAAGAGATGAGGTGAATAATGCATACCTATAACATTGTAGGCTAAGTTTTATACATCAGAGAATGATTCAAAAATTGCTGAAAGATAGATACTTAGATCCATTTGACCATGAGTCATATGCAACTTGCAAACATTGTCTTCATGGTAAGATGACCAATTATCCTTTTAGTGAAACTGGAGAGAGAGCCACTGAGTTATTGGAACTTATACATAGTGATATATGTGGTCCCATGTTGACTCAGGCTATAGGTGGTTACTCATACTTTATTATATTCATTGATGATTTCTCTAGGTATGGATACATGTACTTGATAAAATACAAGTCCAAGGCCTTTGAGAAATTCACGGAATATAAGAATGAACTCGAGAACCAGATTAGAAAGAGTATTAAGACTATTCGATTTGATCGAGGAGGAGTTTACCCATTTCCTCAAGGACAATATGATTCTATCCCAGTGGACACTTCCTTATACACCTCAGCTCAATAGTGTATCAGAAAGGAGGAATCATACACTGTTAGACATGGTGCGATCCATGATGAGTTTTGCTAACCTAAACGTCTCATTCTGGGGATACGCCCTAGAGACCACAACTTATCTTCTGAATAGAGTTTTATCAAAGTCAGTAGTATCTACACCATATGAGATATGGAAAGAAAAGAAGTCCGATCTTAAGATGGTTAAGATTTAGGGCTATTCTAGCCATATTAAAAGACACAATCCCAATAAATTGGAATCTAGGACAGAATAGTGCAAGTTCATGGGATACCCTAAGGAAACTTGTGGGTATTATTTCTATCATCTCAAAGACCGAAAGGTCTTTGTTGCCAAGAAAGCTGTGTTCCTTGAGAAGGAACATATTCTTGGAAGAAATAATGAAAGTGAGATAGAGTTAAGTGAGGTTGGAGAACCTAGCTCAAGCACCATTCCAGAGTCTGAGTCTATTTATGTACCTAGCACACAAGTACCAACTTTGCACAGGTCTAGCAGAGTATCTCACCCTCCTAAAAGATATGTGGGATATATTAGTAGAGAGGACTCTCAGGATATTGATCCTTAGACCTGCGATGAGGTTATTATAAGTATAGGCTCTGGGAAGTGCCAAGAAGCTATGAATTCTAAGATGGATTCCATATACTCTAATAAGGTTTGGAACCTTGTGGATGCACCTGAAGGTATTGTACCCATTAGGTGTAAGCAGATCTTCAAGAAGAAGGTCAGATTAGATAGAAAGGTGGAAACCTATAAGGCAAGGTTGGTAACTAAAGGATATCGTCATAGACAAGGAGTTAACTATGACGAAACCTTTTCACCTATAGCCATACTTAAATCCATTATAATTCTTTTGACCATTGTAGCACACTATAACTATGAGATATGGTAGATGGATGTGAAAATAATATTCCTTAATGACAATCTCATGGAGGAGGTGTATATGATACAGCCAGAGGGATTCGTATCTAGAGAGAGTCCAGATAAAACATACAGGTTAAGAATGAAGATCTTATGACTTTGTTAAGAATGAAGATGAGCCTTGTGTGTACAGGAAGGTAAGTGGGAGTTGTATCACCTTCTTGGTGCTATATGTGGATGATATCCTAATCATTGAGAATGATGTAGGAATGCTCTTTACAGTAAAAGCTTGGCTATCCAGAAACTTCTCCATTAAAGACTTATAAGAAACATCATATATTTTGGGGATAGAATCATAGATCTAAGAGGATGCTTGACTTATCTCAATCTAGGTACAAAGACTCCATTGTCAAAAGGTTTGGCATGAAGAATTCTAAGAGAGGTCTCATATCGATGAGACATGAAATATCACTTTCTAGGAGTATGTCTCTAAAGATTCCTGAAGAAAGGGCAGACATGAATATGACACTCTATGCCTCAGCAATAGAGTCTATCATGTATGTTATGCTATGTACCAAGTCTGATATAGCACATGCTCTGAGTGTCATGAGTAGGTATTAGGTGGATCCAGGTTTAGAATACTGGAAGACAATAAAGTGTATCTTTAAGTACTTGAAAAAGACTAAGGATATTTTACTAGTGTATGAAAGAGGTAGCCTCCAAGTTGAGGGCTACATAGACTCGATTTTCAATCTGCAAGTTGAACTTAGGGTATGTTTTCACTCTGAATGGAGGAGTAGTAAGTTGGAAGAGTTCCAAGTAAGATACTAGTGTTGACTCGACCACAATGGTAGAATACATTGCTGCAGTAAAACTAGCAAAGGAAGGGGTGTGGATGAAGAAGTTTATGAGGGATTTGCAAGTAATACCAAGCAGCGTGAAGTCGATTCCCATATACTACGATAGTGATAGGGCAATAACTCTAGCAAGGGAACCCAGGTCTCATTAAAATTATTCTAAGGAGGTTCCATCTGATTAGAGAGATCATAGCCCATAAAAATATAATAATGGAAAGAGTTACATCCGAAGATAATATTGTAAATCCACTGACAAAGCCATTGGCTTAGATTGTATTTAAGTATCATAGGGTCTAATGGGGATCAGATACATAGGTGATTGACTTTAGGATAAGTGGGAGATTGCTGGTTACAGGTGCCCTATAAGCCAATCACGTGAGTGATGACACGTGTGACACGCTGCATAATCTTTTTGCTTATGATTATTATTGGCTTATTCTCATATTATATTATCTATTGTATATATATTGTGATGTCATTGGTTCTATGCAATGGGAATCAAATCGTGATGAGATTACGATAATAAGATCGATTTACTTTTAAACACAGATCCTAAATAATCCCGATCATAGGTTACTCAAGAGTGATATCGAGATAACCAGATAGACCGGTGTACTATATACCTATCCATATGATGGAGGTAGTTGGTCTCATAGCCACTTGTATGGAGACACTAAGGATATAGTACAGGTGCTCATTGAAGAATGAGTTTACTGATTGATCAGCTTATAGAATGCTATTTGGTTGGTTGGATGAGGGATTATTGATACACAGTAACTGTGGATAGATAGATCTGATATATTTGATCCCCTTGTACTGTTTGGGACTATGGCATAATGGCCTCGTATATCCATAGTTGATAAGTCGAGTGAATTATTATAGGGATATATATCAGAAGGAGTTTTGATGGGAGAGACTCACAGCTAGGTCGGTATCGGGCCCAGATGGTCACACACATATGGTGGATGGTTCAGTGAATAGAGGATTGGATAGAGATCCAATTAACCCCTATTCTCATTAGGTGAGACCCTGCACTGATGGGCTCCTTGCATGAGGCCCAATTAGAGGCCAAAGAGTATTATTGGATAGAGATCCAATAATGTAAGATTAGTAGGTAATTGGATAGAGATCCAATACTCACTAAGGTAGGACCCCTAGGGCTTTTGGTGACACTCTATAAATAGGAGGAGAGATTCATGGTTGATAGGCTGCAGCTTTGGCCACTCCCTCCTATTCTCCTCCCTCCCTCTATACAATAATTGCGAGATCTGATTGGAGGAGTTTTGCTGTAGAGATCCATCATGTGGATACCGCTAGAGAGGAGGACACTTGACCTTCTTCATCCTCTCCATCTGGATCTTTGAAAATAGGGATATATGATCTCCCTAAGTAATCAATTTATCACATGACATGATTTTTTCGAGTTTGTAGCTTTCTCGCGATCCAATCTTTTGTACAATGATTTGATCTGCATAGAAAACCTATTTTGTTTTAACCTTCCGCTGCATATGTGATGCTCCCGCTGAGGTTTCCCAATAAAAATGACACATCCTCTTGCTATGAACGCAAGAAGCCAGGGCACTTTGAAGATTAAGAGGACAACCAAGAAGATGTGGTAAACTACATGCTCATGACCATCCATGATAAGGTAAGTAACTCTTCCAAATCTTCCTTTACTTTTGAAGAGTTGTTAAGTGCCTTTTATGAGTTATTTGATGAGTATAAAAAGATTAGTAAAACTTATAAATCACTAAAAAAGGATTATGCATTGCTTTCTAGTAAACTTTGCATGATACATCAATACCATATACTTCTTGCTCGAAATGTGCAATGCTAGATGAAATTAAAAAGGAAAATATCGTATTAGAACAAACCTTAGAAAAGTTTAAGATAGATAACAAATCTTTAAACATGATCCTTGCTAATAAGGGTCATGTTCATAAGAAAGATATTGGCTTTGTGGGTAATACTCATCAAAAGCCAACTATCTCTATTAAATGACCCACATTACATTCTTCATCTGAAAATAAATATAATTTTTGTGGTAAACTTAGACATTTTGTCTATAGATGCTCATTTAGAAGGTATAATTCATATAAGTTAGTTTGGATTCATAAAGGAACCATAAATAACCAAATATCATTAGTAAAATTAGAAAGAGTCTTTTATGAAGGAACCAAAGTCAAATGGGTACCTAAATGAAAGCCTCATTTATTGTAGTTTTGTCTCTAAATGAAGGCTAGGAGCATAAAATGATATATTGATAGTGGATGCTCAAGCCACATGACTTGAGGTCTAACATACTTTTCAAACTCACTAGCCAAAAAAAAAAATAAGAAAAAAATATTTGAATCAAGATGATTGCAACATAATGATCTTTGTTTCGATTATAATAAATCTTTTTATTAAAAATGGTTCATGGTTATACAACTAATCTTGATTATTTTTTGATGATGCATATCTAGAGCATGCTAGTATAAAAATAAATTAGAGAACCTTAGTTATTTTTAATGAAAAACTATTTACATTGCCTTCATTGAAATTTCTCGAAAAGTGATTTTGATAATGATTCTGAATGTATTTTCAAATGATTTCTTTTCAGAGATGATTGACTCATTAATGTACAAGGATAAAAAAAAATTGTTGGCTTACTCATCTCAAAAGTGAAGTGAAGTTTGCACTCTCATTAAAAGTGTTGACTTTAGATAAGATTGATAGTTTGTGTATTAGGTTGAAAATTATTATCTTGTATGTTGGTTGATTTAAATGTAAATATTATTGTTGAAGGATTGATTTAAATATTATGATGGTCGAATATTAGATGATTGTGTGTTGACCTAAAATATGTTATATGTTGCATGATTAAATGATAGATTGTTCTCAAATTAGGGCTTGAAATAAAGTAAAATAAAAAAATTGAAAGGAGTAGGGTAACTCATTGTACTAAGTGTTTTAAAATATTTTATTATTGATCTTGATGATTTCTTTTGAAATGATACTTGGGTTTCTGTTTTAAATGACAATGCATGGATTTGACATAAAAGATAGAGACATTCTTGCATGAAATAAATTACATAAATTGAAACACAAAAGCAAAATACATTTTTTTTTTGCAATGTCTTTATCCTATCAAGTTTTCCATAAGAGATAAAAGTGATGAATCTATGTATATCATTATTTATGAATCTCTTAAACTATGAAATAGATTTTGATGATTTGATGAAATTGAATAAGTTATTATCCAAATCATGATCTTGACATTTTAAAAATTACAACTTGAGATTTTTATATAAATCAAGATCATTCACTATGATTCCTTTGTTTTTATTAAAAAAATTATCCAAATGAATCAAGATTATTTTTTATTTGATCTCCTAAGACTCATTTTTATTATTTACTAACAAAGAGTAAATTTGTTAAAATAAATCATGTTTTTGGTACTTACATATTGATCTTTCATATTATCTCCTTAATGACATGATTTTCATCATATAATCTCTTTGTACTTATGGTTGTAATTAGAACATGGAAGTAAAAGAAAAATTTACCATCATTTTCTTTTTCACAATAATTAAGGGAGAGAAAATTGCTTAGAAGAAAATTAGGAACGTTAAACCTTCCAAATGCATGATTTGCATATTATTCTTTTTTTAGATTTCTTGTTTTGAGCCTCTTCTTGAAATCTAAATAAAATGATTTTAATCTTCTAAATGCATGAGTAGCTCTTATATTTTTTTCAGATTTCTCGACCTTTACAATTGAGCTCTCTTTCAAAATGATTTCATATTATTCTTTCCTCTTAAAATTTACAAAAGCAAAAGTATGATTCAAGAACTTTTTATGATGCTTGATATGTGATTCATGAGCTCTCTTTCGAATCTTCAATCTTAATATTTGATTCTTGGATTTATGAATCTTTAATGCAATTCTTTCAAATGTATCACCCCTCTTGATATTTGATTTTTTTTGGGATACTTGATATTTGATTCTTGGACTCTTTGATATATTTGACACCCCACCCTCCCCCCTTCTTCTTCTTCTTCTTCTTCTTCTTCTTCTTCTTCTTCTTCTATTTTTTTTACAAAAAGGGAGAAAGAAATTTGATATGACATTCGTGATGAATAAAATCCTCTCTTTATTCTTAATCTTATTTTACAAAAGGGGCGAAATGGAATAAATTCCTCTCTTTATGTGATGAAATATGTGTTGAATACTTTGATAGGACTCCAGTAGGGTTGTGTTCTAATCTCCCTAGAAGTGGTCAATAAAACCCTATGAGATTATAATAAAACCCCACATAGCCACTTCTATCCTATAAAGAAGTATAGTTAGGGTTTAGATTGGGGCCTTAGGGTTTCGTAGCCACCGCCCCCTTTACTGGGCTGGTCGGCTATAGAGCCAACCTAGCCGCCACCTATTCTCTCTAAGGCAGGTAGGCTATAGAAGAGGCAAAAGGATAATTTTATTTAGGTAAGCACTCCTTAGGGATAGGGTTTGGAGCCCTATATAAGCATGTAGCCTCCACCTCTTTTTATCAAGCAATCATCTATTTTATTTCAGCATTCTGTCAAGACCAGAAGGGAGGAACCCTTACAGCGTTCCAAGGGTTGATCCACCTCAAGGGTCAAAATCTATAGAGCTCCTTCTGAGTTCTATTATCTAGTATCAGATCCACGTTATTGTTGCCTTATATCCATCTCTCCAGCCTCCATCTTCCAAGCAATTCCCACAATTAGTTTTGACGTCACCTTCATCTACCGTCGCCCACCAAGCCGCATATCCATCAATCTACTGTCGTCCTCTATGTCAACAAATTGAACACAACAGTAGCTATCTCTTGCTCCATACCATTCTGCCCACCTCCACAATAGCCGTGTACATCGCTGCCCCATCTTCCTCTTATTACAGTCGCACCCTTCCTGCAACCGACACCACCTGCAGCCACAGTCGCATCGCAACCGTAGTCGTGTTGCTGATGCCTTCTTCTTCCTCTGCTATCGTTGCTGCCTTTCGATTCATATCTCTTGGCTGCCATCTCCCGATAAATATCAACCACCTAAAAAATCATAGCCTCAACGACATTACAGTGTTAACATTGTAGCATTATCGAAGGACTGTAGCTGACGTTATGATGCCATTTTCTTCCTCCACCATTGTTGCTACCCTTGGCTGCCATCCTCCACTTGGAGACTTCACCACCGTAGCCCCAACATCATTGCCATTGCTGCCTTCAACCTGAAGATTGCGGCTACACTCCTTAATCGGTTTGATTTGATAGGTTAGAGATCCTTACGTCATGACATCAGTGAGCTTATTCGAAGCCAAATAGGAGGCTCTTGAGATGTGTATGGATGTTAAGTTATGTGCTCTTTTTAAGGAGTTTAGATTGAGCTGATCATCAAGCCTAATAAGATCACAACATGGTGCAAATTTGGATTATAAAAGGAACCTTAGCGAAGAACTAGCGATGATCCATCAAACCTCCACTATACAAGCGTACCAAACTAGGTTTGAAAGGTTATTTAATCAAACTTATAATTGGTCTAAAAAATAGATATTGAGGATTTTTATTGAGGGCTTGAAGCCGAAGATTCAGGAAGAAGTTAAAGCGTGATAGCTGTACACACTTAATGTAGCCATCTCCTTTGCGCGACATCAAGAGGAGCGATTGAACTATGAAGCTTGGAAGACTAGAGTTGCTCCCCGACCAGCGGCACCAAAGCTTTCACCTCCTCCTACTGTCAGCCGACCCCCTTAGCCATAGAAATTAACAAGAGGAGACCTTCATGATGGATTGACAAAGGGCTTATGTGGGTGTTGTGATAAACTGTGGAACCTAAACTGTGGAACCTAAAACATAAATGTAAAAAGGAGACACCACTGATGATTGTGCTCACTGAAGAACCCAAACTTTAAGATACGACTCTCAAGCCCAAGAAGAAGGATACACCACAATCAGCCACCCGCACGGTCCCTACCTTAGCCGGTTACACCAATCTACAAAAATTGAAGATCAAAGGGTTTCTCGAGCAGTAGTTCGTTATCATCCTCATCAATGTCGGGAGCACACACAACTTCATGAACAGTAAGGTTGTTGCCCACTTAATGCTCCAAAAAGAAGATTACAATAGGTTTGAAGTCAAGGTAGCTAATAGCCAAATTTTAAAGTGCAACCAGAAGTGCCAACGGGTAAAACTGATCCTACAGGAGCAAGATGTAGTTGCTGATTTTTTCCTCCTCCCTCTTGATGGTTTTGATATAGTGCATGTCATTAATTGGTTGTCCATGATTGGAGATGTTTTCTAGAATTTTCTGAAGCTAACTATAAAATTTTTCAAAAAAGGAAAGCAGGTGATTCTACGAGGGAGCCCAGTGACTACAACCAAAATACAACACTTGGAGGGGGTACCAAAAGAAAAATCTAGTGGTTTCCTAAATCAAATTCAAGGGTTTCATGAGATTTAAGATAAGAACCCTCTCCCATAGCTTACTGAAATTTTGGGCGTCTCCACCAAACCGAGCCAGTTACCTCCTCTAAAGCTGTTTGACCCCCCTATATTGAACAGGCCAAAACTTCTACCAGTTGTTGCTTGGCCAGATTGCTTCATACAACCTTAAAAGGTCGAAGATAAAAGGGTCGTCCAAGAGATGATAGAGACACAGATTGTTTGACCATGCTTATTTCCCACTACAACATATCCCTACATCTTTTTCCCTAGAGATAAGCTACTTCTAAAGTGTTACATCCCGTCGAACTCACCATAGTTGTTGATCTCAAGTAACTTTCATGACTTTCCCTAGGATCGGGTCATGATGGTTAAAGACTTCCTTGATGATGGCCTCCGATCTACGGCCCAAGACCACGAGAAAATTGAGCCCCTCTAGTAGCGAAATCAGAAAAGGGGAAGGATCATTTGCAGGACTCAATAAAGCATGAACATCATCCCTCTCATTATAAAGAAAGATGCACTATCTTAGCTGAGTGGAACTATAGCCCTCATGACCACGATGTCATCTACACCGAATCATGACCATATATTTATTATTGAAGTGGACATATCCAGAGTGGGGGTCAGCACCATCCTCATGTAAGATGGTCAACAACACGAAGAAGTGAAAATAGGCCCCAAAAAATCACCACTCCTACCCACCTCAGATTCAGATCAGACTCACACCACTAGAGATTTGATTAGAGGACAACTCTCACTCCAAATGAAGGCACGACTACTATTACAGAGCAATCACGTGGCAGCCCATGCAAGGAAGAAACTTCCCCTTAATAAACGCCAGAGCAGAAGAAAGTTTCATAAGAAAGATCAAGTCTCCTTTTATCTCTAGCTCCACCAACATGAAATTCAAGCCTAAAAAAAGTAATCTCCCTATTTCTTTAGGCCTTGTAAAATTGGGTATCACATTGGGGCCCTAACATGGAGGTTAGATTCGTGCACCAAATCAAAATTACAGTTGATCCTCCAGATATCCCACCGTAAATGAAAATTTAAAGATGGCGACTCAACTCAAATTCTTCTAACTGACACCCAAGCTAATGAAGAGCTGAAGACCCGGTTCCCAGAGTTCATGGATCCTCAGCCTTAAGGATAAGACTGGTTTTAAGAGGATAGGTTTCATAGGACTCCAACAGGGTTGAGTCCTAATCTCCCTAGAAGTAGTCAATAAAACCCTATGAGATTATAATAAAACCCCACCTAACCACTTCTATCCTATAAAGAAGTATGGTTAGGGTTTAGATTGAGGCCTTAGGGTTTAATAGCCGCTGCCCCCTTTACTGGGCTAGTCGGCCAGGGTTTCCCCCCTGCTTAGGTCGGCTATAGAGCCAACCTAGCCACCACCTGTTCCCTCTAAGTCAGGTAGGCTATAGAAGCGGCCAAAGGATAATTATAGTTAGACAAGCACCCCCTAAGGCTAGGGTTTGGAGCCCTATATAAGCATATAGCCTCCATCTCTTTTTATCAAGCAATCATCTATTTTATTTTAGTCTTATACCGAGTCTAAGAGGGAGGAACCCCTCCCTACAGTATTCCAAGGGTTGATCCCCCTCAAGGGTCAAAATTTATAGAGCTCCTTCTGGGGTTCTATCACACTTAGTGTTCAAATATATGGTGAATATTTCTCCTTTTTATTGATAACAAAGAGGGAGAAATGATTAATTGATGACATAAGTGAAATGTTATTTTAAAATATTTGAAATGTTTGAAACATATTCTTGTATGAAACTATAATCTTTAAAATATTTGAAATATATTCTTGTTTGAAATTATAATCTTTGAAATGTTTAAAACATATTCCTGTTTAAAATTTTTATCATGTGATGAACATTTACTTAGAAATGGTATGTTGAACATTTCTCTTTATTGTTGATGATAAAGGGGGAGAAATGATATATTGATGACAAATGATATATTTAAGGATTTGTGATAAATGTTCAGATATGATGAATATTTGTGATAAATGTTCAAATATGATAAATATTGGTGATAAATGTTTAAATATGAGTTAAACTTTTCTCCTTTTTATTGATGATAAAGAGGGAGAAATAGTATATTGATGAACCTTGAAATGTTTATCATGTGAAACATATGTTGTCTGAAATTTTTATCATGTGTTACCAAAAACGATTAATGTTTGTTATTGAAAATTTTATCATGTATAGTCGCATGATGATGAATGGTTAAATTGTTAATGTTTCAATGTTTAGTCAAAATGTTTAAATTGCTACCTTGAATTCAAAGGTAATTATTTTTTTTGAAGATTGTTCTACTTCATATATGACAAATGGATAGGGGAGTTAATGTTAACTCTATCATCAATTAGTTATCATCATAAAAAAGGGGGAGATAGTTAAATCATAGATTTTGATGATAAAACAAATTGATGTGTTTGTTATCTAACCAATGTGTTAGAGAGAAGTGATGCAGGATTAACTACGATTGGAAAATGGCAAAGCAATTAAGGAAGAATCTATCATTTGGTCGGAATCAAGATTGAGTATCGGGTTGGGGTTTGGATGATGCAGCAGGAACTTATCGAGAGTTCACCGGAGGTTGCCGAGAGTTCGCTGATAGGTTATCAGGTGCTTGCTGGGAGTTCACCAAAAGGATACTGGGAGTTTATTGGAAGGATGCCAGGAGTTCACCGGAATGAGATCGGGAGCTTATCGGGCTTCGTCGGAAGGATGCCGGGAATTAGCTAAAAGATCAATTGACATATTGGACAATGAAGATTGTGTTTATAATTATTTGTCTTAAGTATTATAGTTAGTATCATGATTATAGTTAGTTTTACTAACTCAATTAGCGGCCAACTGCGTCAAATTTAGGCTTGATTTGAGCTCATGAAAGAGCTCATTTCATTGACCTAAAAAGGGGTCAAAGTACGGTACAATTCAAGTATAAAATAGTACTAAAAAATATTGTTTCGAGTATCCAAGTGATGGTATCGTCGGCTACCGACGGTGGTACCATCAGCACCTAGTTTTCTAGGGCACTTTCGGTAGTAGTACTATCGGTGCCGATAGTAGTATTGCTCGTACCAGAATTTTTCGAAGAAAGTTAAATTTTGGCTCTAATTTTTGAAGCCAATTGGGGTTCATAAATTTCCCAAGGTATTCTTGCATGGAATAATAAGAATGTGAAAGAAAATTTTGGTAAAATTCTATTAAATTAGGTTAAGAGCTTCCCTTTTTCTTTCAAGAGTGAATTGTATAAGGGAAGGGTTGAAATTGAGTTGAAAATGTTGATCTCTTGAGCCTGAGAAAATGAGAGTATAAAGGTTATGTCTAAGCTTGTGAAAAGGAGAAAGGTGTAAGGGGTATTTAATCTTCACCCACGAAAGAAGATTGATAGTAGACACTAGTTGGCCTCGAGTAAAGAGGGATCGGGAATGGACATAGGTCATCGTTTTGACCAAACTACTATAAACCTGTGAGCATCTCTACCCTTGCCTTTCTTTACTATTGCACTCAAAGTTGATTGTTCTTAATTAGTTCTAGGAGAAGCACGGGCATCTTCTTTTGGTTTCTCTTTATTATTGTTCTCGAACTTTGTCGCTCTCAACTATTTCTAATAAAAGAACTTACAATTTTAGTTTTACTTCAAGCAATATTTTTCAAATCGAGTTTTTTAGCACTTGCACTAATTCCCACCCACCCGCCCCCCTAGTGCCAACTCGATCATAACACTTATTGGATCTCATCTATAAGATCCAATAATACTAGGGCTTATTAGATATCTAAAAAAATAGGAGCTCTATGGATATCTCATATTCGAACCTCATCGTAACATCTACTATATGTGTGTGACCCTCTAGGCCCAATACAGAACTCTTGACTTAGAACTCCTAAATCAATGAATCATCGACTATAGATGTACTAGACCACTATGCCATAGTCCCCAAATGGTACAAAGGGATCTAATGCATTGGACCTATCTGTTTGCTGGTTACGGGTGCCCTATAAGCCAATCACGTGAGTATTGACATGTGTGACATGCTTCATGATCATTTTTACTTATTATTATTATTGACATATTCTTACTTTATGTTGCTTGTTGCATATATTATGATGTCCTTGGATTTGTGTAACGATAATTGGATCATGATGAGACCATAGTAATAAGACCAATTTACCTTTAAACATAAAACCTAAATAACCCTAGTCAAAGGTTACTCGAGAGGGATATTAAGATTACCGGACAGATCGGTATACTACTGTATACCTGTCCATATAATGGAGGCGACTGGTCTTATAGTCGCTCATGTGGGGACACTAAGGGTACAGTACATGTGCTCATTGGAGAATGAGTTCACTGATTGATTCTCTCATAGAATGCTGGGTGGTTAATGATACCTAACATTAGACAATGATTCTATAGTATTAGTTATGTGTTTAATCCTTAGACTTGGGGCACTAAGGATGTCTTGTTTGAGTACTCCTTTCTTTGACACCGGACTTATAGGTCTGGAAAGTTTCAAATTTAGTATGGCCGATTATTGGGATTAGTAGCCAACCATACGAAGGCAATTGAGTGTCAATAGAAGATTATCCACTCTCAATATCGTGAGAGGAATATCCTATGTGTTCTTATTTAGACAAATCCCTAACCAGGGTCATTCGAATTAAGAGAAAAAAAAATTCTCTGAGAGAATCCAATTAGAGTGAGACTCGGATGGATTATACATGAGGCCTAATAGTATGATGCTCTATATGTGATCTCTGAGATATTAGATGGATGATGATTATAGATATATGATAACTAAGGATAGATATGTCCAACGGATTAGATCTCCTTATATCGTTTGCAGACTTAAGTGTAGTGGCCTAGTACATTCATAGTCGATGAGTTAAATATATTATTATGATATAATAATTCACTGAGTCAGAAGGACTTCTAAGTTAGAAAGAGTTCTGACAGGTATAGCTCATGGTGAGCTTGTTATTGGGTCTAGAGGGTGATAGACATATGGTGGATGTTGCGGCATGTAGAGGATTGGGCCCAATATTAATGATTACTTCGATGAGGCCTAATTGGAGGCAATTAGGTTTTAAGAGGCTCTTTATAAATAAATAGGAGGGAGGGGCAACAAAGAAAGGGGATAGGCTACAACTTTGGCTGCCCCCTCCTATTCTCCTTCCTACCTTCTCTTCTCAATCAACCACCCCTCTCCTTGGTGCATGAGGATAACAAAGAAGAAAGGAGTTCTTCTAACACATTTGTTGTAAGGTGGTGCACAAAAGCTGTAAGTTTTTGCATAGCAAGGGACGAGCATCACCACTTCTTCCACCATGTGGATACCATTAGAGCAGAGGACATATGACCATGTGGATACCATTAGAGCAGAGGACATATGACCATTAATGAGGATATATGATCTCACTAGTAAAACATTTAACATACAATGCACATATTTTTCAGTTTTACAAGTTTTTGCGCACCAATCATCGCATGATGATTTGACCAATGTGAAAGACATATTTGTTATTTTTTTCCCTGCACATATAATGCTTTATCATAATTCCCAATAGTGGTATTAGAGTTAGGTTCATTGTGCAATGATTGGCTATATAAATGATAATTGGCTAGAGATCCAATTCCCACTAAGGAAGGATCATTAGGTTTTAAGAGTTTCTCTATAAATAGGAGGGAGGGGTAGTAAAGAAAGAGGATAGGCTGCAACTTTGGCCACTCCCTCCTTTCCTTCTTTCTACCTTTTCTTCTAAGTCAACCACCCCTCTCGTTGGTGCGTGAGGATAGCAAAGAAAAAAGTTCTTCTAACATATTTTTTTGTAAGTTGGTGCACAAAAGCTATAAGTTTTTGCATAGCAAGGAACAAGCATTGTCGCTTCTTCCACCACGTGGATATTGCTAGAGAGAAGGACATCTGACCTCCTTCATCCTCTCCTTTTGGATCTGGATTTTTAGGGATATATAATCTCACTTAGTAAAATATTTAACACACAATGCACATATTTTTTAGTTCTATAATTTTTCACACCAATCATCAAACAATGATTTAACCAACATAGAAGAAATATTTTTTTTATTTTTTCGCTATGCATGTGATGCTCTATCATTATTCCCAACAGTGATATCAGAGTCAGGTTCATTGTGCGATGATTGGCTATATAAACTATGTGTATTTTGTTATATTATGTAGATTGTTTTCTGCATAACTTGCTCTGATTTTGTCATAGTTTTTAGATATAGACAACACCCTTTCTCGCTATTGAGAGGTGCTATAGAGAGACCCCTTGACATCAAAATTGTTGACACGAAAGGGGAGAAATTGCTGCCCTATGGTATGGTCGAAGGCTACTTGTAGCTTTGGTCGTAAGCATAGCTTGCTGCTCTCAACCTGGACAAAGGTTGCCTGACCAAGAGTAGCAAGCTCTCAGCCATGGTTGAGATCTCCTATATGGCCAAGAGTCCTAGGTGCATGGGGAACCCTAGGCTAGGGTTTGGTACTCGCCTATGATAACCCCATGGCTGGGGACTCTTGGCTGTAAGGGTAACCCAATAGCCAAAGAGTCATGGCTGACTAAGGCAGCCTTACAACCAAAGAGTCATGGCTGACTAAGGCAGCCTTACAACCAAAGAGTCTTGGCTACAAGGGAGACCTTGGTGGCTAGGGTTTTCCTGCCGCCCAACTCCTGGCCGCAAGGGTGTGTTCCTAGTGGCTAGGGTTTCCTAACCGCATAGGGTTTCCTAACCACGTAGTGCAAGTGCAAAGAATACTCGATTTAAAAAATATGCTTGAGGTAAATACCGAAACTACAAACATTTTTTATCAAGATCAAGTTAGAGAACGATTAAACTTAAGACTGAATAATGAATCTCGATTTAGCTACAAAATGCTAAAATAAAAAATAAGTAAAGAATGCTCACAGATTTATAATGGTTTGATCACCAACTTGACCTAAATCCAGTTCCCGAGTCCTCCTTCATCGAGGCCCATCGGTGTCCACTAATGATATTCTTCCATGGGTGAAGATCAAAACATTTACACCTTTCTCCTTTTCCCAGGCTCAGGAGAAGAACCTTTACACTCTCCTTTTCACAAGTTCAGGAGAGAAACTTTACAATCTTCCACTCTTCCCTTAATCTCACTTTACACTTACAGAACACAAGGAAAGTTCTCAATAAATTCTAATAGTATTTTCCCATTATTTCTCAAGTAAGAAAACCTAGGGTATTTATAGACCCCAATTTAACTTCAAAATTTGGAGCTAAAACTTAAAAATCCCTGGAATCCAGGGTATGGGCAGTACTAATGCTAGCACTGACGGTACTACTACTGAAAGAACCCAAAATTCTTGGGTGGTGATGGTACCACTGCCCTTCACTGACGGTACTACCATCGAAAATATCGGAACAGTACTTTCCCATATTGTTTCATACCCGACTTGTACCTCCTATTGACCCCTTTACAGGTTAACAAAATGAGCTCAACCTGAGCTCAAATCTAACCCAAAGTGGACTCGATTGCCTTACATTGAGTTAATTTAAATTTCTCCAAATCTAACTTAATTAGGACTCAAAACACATGATGCTAACTACGATATACTAAGACATAATTATAATTATTCTTGTTGTCCAACACGTCAATTGATCTTCTAAACTCCTGAGGAACTCTTAGCGAGTCTCCCAATCATCTTTCAACGAACTCCCAGTGTGCTCCCAACGAGCTCCTGATCACATTTGGCGAACTCTTGGTAAGTTCCCACTGCATCGTCCGAACCCCAGCCCGATGCTCAAACTTGACTCCAACCCAACATCGGATTGTATTGCCTTTTCATCATTATAGTTGATCATGCATCACTTTCTCTAACACATAAGTTAGATCATAAAACCCATCAACTGATTTCATCATTAAGATTGGAGATTCAATAATCTCCCCATTTTTTATGATAATAACTAATTTATGATGGGAGTTAACCTTAACTCTCCCTATGTATATGCCATAGGATAAATAAAGCAAACTTGAATTTAAAAGAACCCATCACTTTTGAATTCAAGTATAGCATTTTGATAATATTAAAATTTTCACAATTTAATCCTTCATGATACCATACATAATAAAATTTTTAAAGAATTTATCTTCTTGGTATCACATGATAAATAATTTTAACCAAAAATATGTTTCATATATTAATATGTCATCAATCATGATACAATATATAAATTTTAAATATTTTAAAGATCTCAAAGCATTTCTTATGTTATCAATTATGTCATTTCTCCCCCTTTGTCATCCACAAAAATGAAAAACGCTCAACTTTTATTTGAATATTCTTAAACATTTATCACAACATCTAGTACATAAAGGAAGAATTTAGTCCATTTCTCCCTTTTAGTAAAATAAGAAGAATAAGAATAGAGTTTAATTCATTTCTTATCAAATTGCTTTCTCCCCAAATAATTTTTGGGAGAGAGGATGAAAATGAATATCATCACAAAAAGGAATTTGAATCAAAATTTTTCTTTTATAAATATCAATTTCAAAAGGAAAGAATCATTTCAAAAGAGAGCTCAAAAAGAAATCTAAGAGGAATATAAGAGCTACTTATTGCATTTTAAAAGATCATCTCATGTAAATATCAAGAAGAAGCTCAAGAAATCCAAAAAATAATATGAATGAAAATAATGCATTTGCACTTAATAAGAAACTCAATTTGTAAAAATTAAGAAATCTAGAAAATATGATATCAAATCAAACTCAATTTACAAATCATGCATTTCTCATTCATTTAGAGAATTTAAAATTCTTAATTTTCTTTTAAGCAAATTATTCCTCAGTTCATGATTTTGTTGCAAGATAGCAATTTTATCATAATTCTCTTCTTTCTTTATCACATCTAATTTAATTATTCCTCATTCAATATTGGAAGATTTATCATATCTAATTCTTTTCTTATAAAATCAAATTGTTCTTCATTTAAAGGCTTTGTTATTAAGATAGTAATTTAATCTCTCCCTTGGTCATTGTCAAAAAGAAAGGAAGAATAAAATTATACAAAATTAATTTTGAGTCATTGATAAATATATATAAAGAGGTTATATAGTGAAAATCATGTTATTAAGGAGATAATATGAAAGGTCAATTCACAAGTACCAAAAGACATGATTTATTTTAATAAATCTCTCATTTTTGTAAATAGCGAAAATGAGTCTTAGGAGAGTAAATAATCTTGATTCATTCAAGATAAATCTTAAGACATATAATTCATTTAGATAATTCTTCTTAATAGAATAAAAGAATGATCTTGACTAAAAATCTTAAATTATAATTATTAAATCATAAATATCCTTTTTATTAAAAAGAAGAAATCATAGAGGTTAAAAATGATTCTCATAAAGGATAAGTCAAGTGAAGAAGTCAACATAAAGTTCATAAAAAATCTCATTAAATTTTCAACTAATCACAACATGAATATAAGAAAGTCATAAATAAATCATGTCATGAAGTATATTAATATCAATTCATGAATACCAAAAGACATGATTTAATTTTAATAAATCTCCTCTTAAATGATAAAAAATATTAGGAGATCAATTAATAAGAAGGATATTGATTCATGTAAAAATAATCAAGTTTTCAACATCGAGAAGTCAACATCATGATTAAAATGAAAAAGAAAATCTCCATAGTAAGTTACAAAAATAGACATATGAGAACAAACAAAAGATCAAGATCTTGGTGCATAATGAAAATCTCGAGTTATAAGATCATAAATCTCATCTTTAGTAAAAAGAAAATATAGAAGTAAAAAGTTAATTCCCATAAAAAAAATTTTAAGAAAAAAATCATGAAAAAGTTCATGATTTGGTTGGGAAAAAAATCTTATTCAAATTTCAATCATCGAGTTCATCTTTGTCGTTTAAGAGATTCAACAATAATGGTATTACTTTATCTCTTTTTGAAATCTTGATAGAATAGAGGTATTTTCAAGGAAAAATTTTCTCCTTTTTCTATTTTAATTTATGTGATTTGTTTTATACAAAAATTTCTTTATATTTTATACCAAATTTAAGTATTGTCATTTAAAACAAAAAATTGAGTTAAAAAATTATCAAGATCATTAGAATAAAATATTTTCAACCAAGTAAAATATTTTTAAATATTTTAAAACTAAAAACAAAGTAGCATTTCCAAAGGAAATCTTCAAGATTATTACCATAAAATATTTTCAAACAAAAGCTTTGATTTAGTTTAATTCCAATGATTTTTCTTTCTTAAGTAAGTCTAACTTTTTAGACATAGAGAAATAGTTACCATGCTCATTTCAAAGTTTTTTTACTTTATTTTAAGCCCTAATTCAAGAATAATCTAACATTCAATCATATTTTAAGTCAATCACTCAATCATTAGCATTTATATTTAAATTAACCAATATAATATCATCAAAATCTCTTTGTCAAAAAATTTCAATGTAGATAATTTTCCATTAACAATAACTAGGGGTCTTAGTGTAGTTCATTTTTGTACTAGTATGCTCTAGCTATGCATAAGCCATGCATCATTGAACAGCAATCATGAATTATCAAAATATTTATTGCTAATAATTTTAATTTTAATATTTTTTATTGTTGTTTAGGTTAGTGAGTTTGAGAAGTGTTTTAGACCTCAAATCATATGCCTTGAACATCCATTATCAAGTTACCATTTTTTGCTCTTAGCCTTTGTTCGAAGACAAATCTACAATATAGGGGGTTTTGATTTTGGTACCCATTTGACTTTGGGTCCCTCATAAAAAATTCTACCTAAATTAACTAAGGGCAGTTAGTTATTTATGATTACTTTAGGAACTCAAATCAACTTATGGAACCCAAATCAGCTTATGTGGACTATACTTTCTAAATAGGCATTTATAGACAAAGTATCCACATCCACCATAAAATTTACATTTGTTTTCAGGTGAAGAATGCAATGTGGGTCTTCTAAAAAAAATAGTTAGTTTTTGATAAGTATTACCCACAAAGCTAATACCTTCTTATAAACATGACCCTTATTAACAAGAATCATGTTTAGAGATTTATTGCCTATCTTAAACTTTTCTAAGGTTTGTTTTAATATGACATTTTTCCTTTTAGTTTCATCTAGTATTTCATATTTCGAGCAAGAAATACATGGTACTGATGTATCATTCAAAGTTTCATGTTGATTAGAGAGTAATACATAATCCTTTTTGAGTGATTTATAAGTATTGCTAATCTCTTTATACTCATCAAATGATTCATGAAAGATATTTAATAACTCATCAAAAGTAAAGGAGGCTTTAGGTGAGTTATTTACCTCATCATTGATAGCCATAAGCATAAGATTCTATATTTCTTCTTTGTTGTCTTCTTGATCTTTGGAGTACCCCGGTTTCTTATGTTCATAATAAGAAGTTATGTCTTTTTTTAAGTTGACTGAATGAAGAATCTTGATTTAGCTATGGAATGCTAAAATGAAAAGTAAGTAAAGAATGCTTACAAATTTATTGTGGTTTGGTCACCAACTTGACCTACGTCCACTTCCCGAGTCATCCTTTGTCGAGTTCCGTCGGTGTCCACTAATGATCTTCTTTCACAGGTGAAGATCAAAACCTTTTACACCTTTCTTCTTTTCCTAAGCTTAGGAGAAGAACCATTACACTCTTATTTTCATAGGTTCAGGAGAGAAACCTTTATAATCTTCCACTTTTTTCTTAACCTAATTTTACACTTGAAACACACAAGGAAAGTTTCCAACAAATTCTAATAGTATTTTTCTAGTATTTTCACCTATTTTTCTTCCACTTTTTTGCTCTCCCAAGTAAGAAAACTTGGGGTATTTATAGACCCCAATTTGGCTTCAAAATTTAGATCCAAATCTAAAAATCCTCGGAATCCAATGTATGAGCGATACGACCACAGAAGCACTTATAATTCCTAGGCAGCGATGGTATTATCATAAGAAATCCTAGAATAGTACTTTTCCCATATTATTTTATACCCGACTTGTATCCCATGTTAACCCCTTTCTAGGTCAATGAAATGAGCTCAACCTAAGCTCAAATCTAATCTAAAGTGGACCCGATTTTCTTATATTGAGTTAATTTAGATTTCTCCAAATCTAAGTTAATTAGGACTTACAACACATGATGCTAACTATGACATACTAATACACAATTACAATCGTTCTTATTGTTTGGTACATCAATCGATCTTTCGAACTCCTGATGAACTTCCCGGTATCCTCCGGTAAACTCCCAATGAGTCTCTCGATCATCTTTCGGTGAACCTCTGCTTGCTCTTAGCGAGCTCCCGATCACCTTCAGTGAACTCCTAGCAAACTCCCGATGAGCTCCCACTGGATCGTCGGAACCCCGGCCCAATGCCCAAATGTGACTCCGGCTCAACATCAGATTGTATTACCTTTTTACCATCATAGTTAATCCTACATCACTTTCTTTAACACACAAGTTATATCATAAAACCCATCAATTAATTTGATCATTAAAATTCAAGATTAAACTCATCTTGCATCGATGGTGATGACTTAACCGAACATCATGGTTGGTTGAATCCCTCAAGGTCATGATGGTTTGGAGGTCGAACAGGATGAGAATCACAAGGAGTTGTGATTGGTAAGAGTCGCCTACCTTTTTGGGCTTAGTATGATTAGTCGAGTCCCTCGAGGTTACATTAAGAAGACGATTAGTTCGCAATCCCCATTAGAAGTCTGTCGGAGACTTCGTTCATATGTTCAGAGTGTCGCGCAATTCGTCAGGAAAATAGTTAGAGCAGATTAAGATAAAAGTTTATATTTTAGTTGTTTACTTTTCTGTAAAATCTGCATGTTATTCATTTAGTTTGTATCTTATTTAGGTTACTCACTTGGGATTTTAGTCCAATGAGTAGCACGTGGCTCTAATACCAATTGTTAGGATCAATTGACACTAATAATAGGGTTGGGGGGGTTGGAGTTAATTAGTGCAAGAATGTAAGTGCCCGATTCAAAAAACTTGCTAACGTAAAGAAGAAAAATCGGAAGCGCTTCTTGAGTTTTGTTGAAAGTTAGTAATTAAATGATTTAAGAGAAAATCATAAAATGATGTTTGTATCTTTCTTTAAACTAGTTAAGATCAATTAAAAGCACTAAATAAGATAAGAGTAGAGAGCTCACAAATTTATAGTGGTTCAACTTTAACTTGACCTACGTCCACTCCTCGATTCCTCTTCTCCGAGGTCCATTGGTATCCACTATCAATCTTCTTTTGGTGAAGACCAAACACTTACACTTCTCACTCTCATTTTGACAAGCACAGGAGAGGAACCTTACAAACTTTTACTCTTACAACTCATAAGGGAGACTTTACAAAGAATACAACTCTTATTCTCACTCCCTTGCCCCTTTTCTTTTTCTTGCACAATTTTAGCACTCTTTTTTATCGAATTTCTGGCCCAATGTGTTGTGCTAAATGCAAAAAATCTTAAGATATTTATAGACCCTAATTTGCTTCAAAAATAGAGCCAAAATTTAAATATATTCAAAAAATTTGGGTACGAGTGGTATAGCCATCGACTAGGGTTATACAGCCGAAAGGTGCCCATAAAACTAGGCGACAATAGTACAGCCACCGATCGGGGCTATACAACTGTCGCCTGGGTAATACAACCACTGCCCACCAGTGGTACAACTACCGTGAATCCTGTAAAAATGGTTCTCTCCACTTTTCCAATCCTTACTTGTACCTTTAGTTGACCCCTTTCTAGGTCAACCAATTGAGCTTAATCCAATCCTAAATATGGACCCAGTTTGTTTCACTTAAGTTAATTTAGATTCCATCCAAATCTAACTCAAGTAGGACTCAAACCTTAATCGATGCTAACTATAACTAATTAATTACAATCAATGTGATAATCAAGTCCAATCAAGACCCTCCTAACTCTCGGTAATCTTTTTGACAACCCCCGACGATCTTCTAGCGAGTCTCTTGGTCTTCTTCCGATAAACTCTCGATGCTATCCTAGCAAGCTCCCAATCACCTTCGGCAAACTCTCGATGAACTCCTAGCAAGCTTTTGATACTTTCGGCAAGCTTCCGATGAACTCTCGACAAGCCTCTGATCCCTTCGGCGAGCTCCCGGTGAACTCTTAGTAAGCTTCTGATACCTTCGATAAGTTTCCAGTGAGTCTCTCGATGAGTTCCCACTATAATGTCCAAACCCTGGCCCAATACCCGGAATTGACTCTGGCTCAACATCTGATTATAATTCTCTCTTTGTCGTAGTTAATCCTGCATCAATCATCTCTAACACATATGTTAGATCAATGACCAATCAATTGATTTTATCATCAAAATTTGAGATTTAACAATCTTCTCCTTTTTTATGATGACAATCAATTGACGACGAAAGTTAAACCTTACCCCCCCAAATCCATGCTATAATTCAAATAAGGAAAACTTAAATTCAAGAGAACCAAACACTCTTGAATTTAAGTATCATATCATCCATTTATCAAATTTTAAAATGATATACCATGAATTTTAAAATCATCAATGATACATGATATTACTTTCAACTAATCGTGAATCATCAAATTTTCAAGGATATTCCATGAATTTAAAAAATTTATAAAAAATTTCTTTATAACATTAATTTCAACCAATAAATCATGAATCATTAAATATTTAAGAATTTTAAAATTTATGTATTAGTCATACAATGAATTTAAAATTTTTTTCTTTAATAAGAAATGCTATTTTCTTCCCTTTTATCATATATGTATCATTTTTCATTCTTTTTCTTCCTTTTGTCATATATGTATTATTTTTCATATTTATGTCATCAATACGCTATTTCTCCTCCTTTGTCATCATCAAAAAGAGGTGAAATAATGAGCAAGTAATTACATGATACGTAAACTCATCATGTGTCAAAATTTTTCATATTTGTACTAAATAAATATGATTAAATATTTAATTACTTCATTACCCCCTTAATAAAATAGGATAAAAACCTAATTTTCTTATGAAAATTTTCTTTCCTTTTTGTAAATAAGAAAGTAGAAACAAGGAAGAGGAGTGAAAAACATCGTAACAAAATTAGAACCTAATCTAGTAAATTCCAAAATTCAAAAGTTAAGAACTACCTATGCAATTTAATTCATTTTATATACATTTCAAACAAGAGTAGCAAATCAGGTAAATCATGCATTTTGATAATCTTCTTATGTAAATTTTGATAAGAAGTGCAATTTATAAAGGCCAAGAAATTCGAAGGTGAATCAAGCTCAAATTGTAAATCATGCATTTTGCGTACATTTAGAAAATTTAAAATTTTCTTTTAAGTAAATTATTTCTCATTTAATGTTATAATATTCATCATATCTAATTTGTTTCTAATCATATTAATAATTTTATCACTCACTTCGGTTATTATTAAAAAATATAATTTTTTTTTACGTTCATGTTCTAATTATACCTAAAAGTACAAGGGGATCATATCATTAAATATGAAAAATCAAATCTTTAAGTACCAAAAGATATGATAAAATTAATAAATTTTTCCCTCCTTTTTTTTGTGAATTTCAACATAAGAAGTCAAGAAATCTTATGTATTTCAAGTAAGATATCAAATAAATCCAAAAATTATCAAATCATGCAAATCTCAGGTATTTAAAATTTCTAATTTTCTTTTAATCAAATCCCTCCTCATCCAATGTTAGAAGATTTTTTATATCTAATTTTCTTTTAACCAAATTAATAAATTTATCTCCCTCTTTTTTATTGTAAAAAAGGATAATGATGATAAGTTTTCTTTATGACCATAAGTACAAAAGGATCATGTCATTAAAGATGAAAGATCAAATTATAAGTACCAAAAGACATGATTTCTTTTAATAAATCTCTCTATTTTTTCTCTTTGTAAATAATAAAAATAAGTCTTAAGGGACTAAATAATCTTAATTCATCCAAGATAAATCTTAAGATACCTAATTTATTTAGATAAATCTTTTTAACAAAATAGAAGAATGATTTTAATAAAAATATTAATTATTATTGTTAAGATTATAAATCACTTTTTTATTAAAAAATTATAGAGATTAAACGTGATTCCCATAAAGAATATGTTAAGTCAAGAATTCAAGGGAATGTTCATGATAAAAGAATTCACATATAATTTTTAACTTATTATAAATTTAAGAAATATTAATTTTGGTGATAATTTAAACTAATAAGGAAGTCATAAATAATCATGTCATGAAGGATGTTAATATCAAATCATGAATACTAAATTATATGACTTATTTTGATAAATCTCTTCTTAGTAATAAAAAAATTCTTAGGAGATCAAATAATAAGAAGGGTCTTCATTTATCAAGTTATAAAAATCAAAAGTATGAGTAAATTGCAAAGAAGAAAATATATAAAATCTTGATTTGTATATAGGTAACTTCAAGTTGTCAAAAATATGGTTCATAAGAAGATTTTTCAAGTTATAGATCATGGTTTATAATGAAAAAAAAATCTCATGTTATAATTTCAAAAGATCAAAAAGATAAATAATGATTCATTTAGATAATTTTCTTTAATAAAATATATGAATTATAGTAAACTATCTTAATTTGTACGAAGATCTCAAGTTATTTCAAGTTATAGATCCAAAGAGATAAATTATGATTCATTTATATAATTTTCTTTGAAGGAACTTGATTTTTATAAGGATTTCAAGTTTCAATTTCTTAAGATATCAAGATCATGATTTAAGTTATCAAATCATCAAAATCGAAATATCAAGAAAGTTGAATTGATTCATCAATCTCTTTTTTAAAAAATCATTTGAAAACATATCCAAAATCATTATCAAAATCACTTTTCGAAAAATTTCAATAAAGGCAACATAGATTATTTTAGCCAAAGTTCTCTAATTCATTTTTATAGTTTAAGAAATTCAACAATAATGGTATTATTTTATCTCTTGTTGAAGGGTTAATAGGATAAAATATTTTTAAGAAGAATTATCCTTCTTTTTGGTTGTTTCATGTGATTTGTTTCAAGAATATTTTTCAAATCAATAAATTATCGTTTAAAACTGAAATCAAAATTTCATTTTAGAAGAAATTATCAAGGTCATTACTATGACACATCAAAATAATAAAAATGTCTTCAAAATAAAAATTCAACCTATCTCATTTCTAATATTTAAATGAGTCGTACTCTTTATATATAGTGCAAGGAGTTGACAAACTCATTTCCAAATTCTTTGTTCTAATTCAAGAGTGATCTATCATTCAATTTGACAAGTTTATTTAGGTCATTCACGCAAATAATTTTTAATCTATCATCAAACTCTCTTTTTCCATAAATTTTAACTTAGGTAATTTTACATTAAAATTAACTAACTTTCTTTGTTCTAATTTTAGCATGCTCTAGCTACGTAAAAGTCATATACCACTGAGAGCAATCAAGATTAATTACCACAATGAATCATCCAAAGATTTCTTACCAATAATTTTGTTTCTAATATTTTCTTAATTATTACTTAGGCTAGTGAGCTTGAAGGAGTGTTAGATCTCATGGCTTGAGCATCCACTATATATATACCATTTCTTTCTACTCCTAACCTTGTTAGGAGACAACTCTATAAGATGAGAAGTTTTGGTTTAGGTACCAATTTGAGTTTAGGTCCCTCATGAAAGGTTCTTCTCATTTTATTTAATGGCTTGAGGTTATTTATGGTTTCGTTAGGAACCCAAATTAATTTATATGAACTATATTTTCTCTATAAATATTTATAGGCTTTATGTCCTAACATACCACAAAAGTTACATTTAATTTTTGGTGGCAAGTTTAGAGTGGGTCCTTTGACGAAGATAGTTGGCTTTTGTTAAGTATTTTCAATAAAGCATATACCTTTTTTCCTATGAACATGACCCTTATTTGCAAGGATCATGTGTAGGAATTTATTCCTTATTTTAATTTTTTAATATTTATTTTAATACAAAGTTTTCTTTTCTAAGTTCATCTAAAGTTTCACAATTGGTGCATGAACTAATTGATGGTGATGCTACATGTATTTCTTCCAATTTAGCAACTAGTGAAAAATACTTAAGTAGTTTATAAGACTTGCTAATATTTCTAAATTTATCATAAAACTCAAGAAAAATATTTAATAATTCATCAAAAGTAAAGGAGACATTAGATAAGTGACATACCTCATCATTGATGGCCATAAGTGCGAGATCACCATCTTTTCTTGATTGTTCTTTTCACCATAAGGAGCACCTCGGCTTCTTAAATGTAACTTTTGTCCATAAGTTCATTTGTATGTTTTTTGTTCATTAATATATCCTATTTATTTGTCAAAGGTTCAAAGTTCTCATCACTCGAGATTTCACTCGAGGAGTCATATGTTCTTCTCAGTTCAAATTCCTTCATATTCCTTGGTTTCTTGTTTATTTTTGTAAGTCATTTTATTCATTGATTTATTTAATTTAATTCTGTCATGTGTGATTTTTAATATATGCCAAATATCATTTAGAGTCAAATTAAGTCGATATTAGGTCATAACTATGTCAACTTGATTCGGGGCCAATTGTGCCTAAACCAGGGCTGAGTTGGTCTTGATAAAAGGCCAAATCAACATCCTAGAAATGACGTAGGTAGTGGTACCAGCAAGTCTAGGCGATGGTACCGACAAGTCTAGGCAATGCCCAAGCTATGGAAAGCCCAATTTTGTGCTTTTCCGTAGTTTCCAACGATGGTACCACTACCAGGTGACAGTGGTACCACAAGATGATGGTGGTACTATCTAGTCCGATGGTGGTATCGTCATAACCCAGGATTCTAAGCTTTGCTCGGTAGTAGTACCGTCTAGTATAGGTGGTGGTACCGCTAGTACCTAGAAAACTAGAGATTTAAAATTTTGGCTCCAAATTTAAAGCCATTAGAGGTATATAAATACTCCACCTATTCTTGCTTGATAAAGCATGAATAGGGGTGTAAAGAGAAAGAATTCTCGTAGAAGACATGTTGTAAAGTCTTAGTGCTTGATGGTCATTATAAAGAGGGTTGAAGTCTTATGAGAAAGAGTTTATAAAAGTTCTCTTCTAAGCATGGTAAAAGGAGAAATATTGTAAGGGTAGTTGATCTTCGTCTGTTGAAAAGAAGGTCGGTAATAAACGTCAATAGCCTCGATAGAAGAGGAATCGAGAGTGGAAGTAGGTCAAGATGACCGAAGTACTATTAATTGGTTTGCATATCCTTTTTTCTTTTATTTGTCATTTGCTTAGTAATGTACTTATCTCATTACTTTATAAGTAATTTTTTGAACAACTTTTTTAAATCATTGTAATTTTTTTGAAAGAAGTAATTCAACAACACCACAAACCCACCCCTCACCCACCCTCACCCCCACAAACCCCTCCCTCTCCTACCACCCCACCCACCCCCTCTCTCTCCCCTCTCCACCCTCCCGTCCCTCCCTCCCTCTTAGTGCCATTACGATCATAACAGATTAGACTCATAGGTGATTGGCTTTACAAACTCTTTCTCCTCCCTTAGTACTAATAGTCCTAATAGTTGGTATCAAAGTCAAATTTCTCTCATTTGGTTTAACACCTAAGAGAGATTAACTGGCTTCTTTTGGCTATCAAGAAGGTCACTCTATCACTTGTCCCCCTATTTTTTGGATTTTGATTTATGGAATATTATCAAAAATGATTTTAAAAAATCTTTCAATCCGATAAATGATTGGAATGATTTTGAAAAGAAACTATTTTCTTTGAATGCTAAAAGCTATAAACGCTTTGTTTTGTACTTTGCATAAAACGAGTTTAATCATATTTCTACATGTGAGACTGCACTTGGCATTTGGCACACACTAGAAGTTACACATGAAGACACAAGTATAGTTCAAGAATATAAGATTAATCTCTTAGTACATAGTTTTGAGTTATTTCAAATGAAGCCAAGTAAAACTGTCGGTGACATATACACCTGTTTTGAAAGCTCTTAGTAAATCTTTTACTAATATTCGACTTGTTAATAAAAATTCTAAGATCCCATCCAAAAAGTTGAGATCCACAAATAACTACAGTTTAAGAAGCAAAGGACTAGAACTATTTTTCGCTTGAAGAACATATCAGGTCATTAATGACCTATGAGATGACTTGTAAGACACATGACGAACATGAGAACAACCTTCCAAAGAACAAGAAGAATATTATACTGAGAACAAAAGAAGACCACTCGAATGAAAGCTCAAGTGATGATGATGACCTTGAACTCCTCATAATTAAATTTAAAAAGCTCATAAAACAAGAATTTAAGAATAAAAATGAACTTAAAAAGGACACAATAACTTGCTATGAATGTAAAAAATCGAGGCACTTCAAAAGTGAATGTCTATAACTAAAGAAGAGGATGCTAGCACAAAAGAAGAAGAAAGCACTCAAGACGACTTGGGATGAATTAAGTGCATCAGAAGATAAAAAACAAACCACTGAAGACAAAATGGCGAACTACGCTTTGATGGCTCACAATGACAAGGTATGTGACTCAACCAATCCCCTTTACCTTACAATGAATTACTTGATGCATTTCATGTTTTGTTTGATGAATTTAAATTAGTTGGTACAAAATATAAATTGTTGAAAAAGGATCATTCTTCTCTCCCTAGTAAATTTGAAAAATTAAAAAATGAGCATGATAATTGCATGTTAACACCTTGCACTAAATGTGAAGAATTAGAGTCATTTAAAAAGAAAATTATATTATTACAACAAACATTAGAAAATTTTAAAATATATAACAAATAATTAAACATAATTCTTGGCAATAAGTGTCATGTATGTAAAAAGGAAGGAATCAGCTTTGTGATTAATAACACTCAACAAAAGCCGACTATATTTGTTAAAGAAACCACATTGCATGTTTTTCCTAAAATTAAATGTAATTTTTGTAATAGATGTAGTCACTATGGTTATAAATGTTTATACAAAAAATATACCTCACATAAATTAGTTTCGGTTCTAAAGGAACCATAAATAACTTAATGACAATAGTCAAGATGGGTAGATCTTTTCTTAAGGGATTCAAAGTTAAATGGGTATCTAAAAGTAAACCCCATTTATTATAGATGTGTCTACAATCGAAAGCTAAGAGCAAAAGATAATATCTTGGTAGTAGAATCTTAAGGCATATGACTGAAGATTCAACACACTTCAAAAAGCTCTTTAGTCGAAACAACAATAATAAAAGAAAGATCATTTGAATTAAAATGATTAAAAATTGATAATTTTTGTTACGGTTATAATAAATCTTTTGACTAAAGATGTTTATAGTTATACTATTGATCTTGATGATTTTTATGATCAAACTTATTTTTCAATTTTAGACGATGATGTATAGATTTAGCATAAAAGACTAGGGCATGCTTGTATGAAATCAATCACATAAATTGAAATTAGAAAGAGGAATGCATTTTTCTTGAAAATTTTTATGTCCCTAAAGCTTATCAAGTCTTTCAATAAGAGACCCTTAGTCATTGATGGATCTATTTTCTTATGATGATTTTATTTGATTTCTTTTCTCCAAAACAACTTGGATACATCTACTTCCAAGGAATCCTTACCGAAAGAATGAAAGCATATAGATACACATTTTAAGGAGCTAATTATTTGAGATACATCAAAATGTGTTCAAATTCACTCTTCATTAAAAAGTATTTGTTCAAATGCATAAATCGAGAACTTCTATTCTTGTATGCTTCTTTTGTTTAATTAAAGAGAATATTTATCCACATGAATCATAATCTTTCACTTGATACTTAACATTTACTATTTGTTCTCCAATGTTTCTTTTTGCCATTTACAAAAGAGGAGAATTATCCAAATGAATCATGATTTTTCTTTTGATTTTTTTGGAATTATAACTTGAAATCTTTTTTATGAATCAAGATCTTTTATTATTTATTCTCGTATTTTACTAAAGAGGACACTTATCAAAGTGAGTCTTGATCTTTTGGTATTTACGACTTGGTCCTTCATGATCTTTGATATTTTTCATATTATGATTTTTATATGAATCCCTTGTATTCATGAAATATATATCTTATCACCAAATTGATTTTTTATGATATCTGTCATATGATGATTTGAACATTGATGTAAAAGGGAAAAAAATTGCACCATTGTATCCTTCCTTTTTTTCTTACATCTCAAGGCAAAAACTTACAAACTTACATAACCCAAAAGCGAAGCAAAATTTGCTAGCATGTACATTTCAAGAAGAAGCAAAAACTTATAAACTTGCATGTTTCAAAAACTTGCTATTTACACTTTTCTCCTTTCTGTTGATGATAAAGAAGGATAAGTTATTATGATGATTTGAAATTTGAATCATGTATGGTATGATGTACTTTGATGTTTTGAAATTATGATGATTTGAAACTATGCATGCAATAATCATGATTTTTATGATGCATGCTATGATATGAAAGTCATTGTTTTGACTTGAATTGAAAGGTTCTCAATCTTTTTGAATTCGAGTTTGCTTTATTTTGATATGACATATAGATAAGGGGAGTTTAGTTAAAACTCCATCATCAATTGGTTGTTATCATCAAAACTACATAGATTGATGAATCTCAAATTTTGATGATGTAATCAATTAATGAAGTTATGATCTAATGAGTGTTTAAGTGACGTAGGAAAAACTTCGATCACAAACATGAACCATCACATGCAAATCATCAAAGAAGGAGATTCTAATGTTGAGCCAACAGAGTATCATATCAGAGATTGGACATTGTGGAATGAACTTAGCTAGTTTTGCCTAAGACGTGTGGTACCTTTGCATATCCATTCGCAAAGGTCAGCCTCCCCAAAACCTCTTAGGATCTCTTAGGACCTATAAAAGAGAAAACGGGTTAGGAAAAACATTTCTCATGGGATCCACAAGCAACCACTTTAGCAAACACTTTATATAGCAAATACAAATTACAACCATAGACTTTATAAGTTCTGAACGATTACATACAAAGGATCAAGGTCCAATATAGACCAAAGTCCCCACAAGTATTCACATGACACGACTCTCATTTACAAGCCAAAATTGATAATGAAAGCTAACCAAATGAGGGCTACCAAGCCTACTGTAAGTCCGCTACTTGCTGTACAAAGCATGTACAAAAACTGAAGGACACAGACAATCATAAGCATTACGTCGAACACCTTGTTTATATTTTTGTCCCTGACATTCTCCTCCCATTTATTCCTTCGATGTCCTCATCGAAGCTGCTGCAGATGCTGTATCTCCTCATCTTTTATTGAATCTTCAATCTTCTGCTCTGGCTGTAACATGCCTCTTGGCTCCCAGCTACTCTCCGCTACTATTGTTGAGTAGCCAAACTTTGATCTGCCATGCACTTTAACTCACTAATGACTTACTCTAGTGTGGGATCAGTTGAGTTGTGTTGATCCTTGTTGATTCCTATGAATCATTTTGATAAAAAAATAAAGACCTTCCTTATTTTGCGTTAGTATCTCAAACGTCTTATGCCGCTTGAATTAGATGGATGCTTGTTAGAGCTTTAATGAGTATCATGTTGTAGACTTTGATGTTTTTGAGGTTCTTTCTTCATAAAATTTGTTGATCAATTTTTCTTTAGCTTAGTTATCACTTCTAAGTAGGTTCATATCACTTTCGTTTTCGATTAACCTTCTAGTGAGAAATAAAACGGACAATCTACTCTCACTAGCACTGATTACCATTGGTGAGGATTTGACAACTTATCTTCCATTAGATTTCTTTGAAGGGTCTTTGAACTTATACAGAGCTCCACTATAAGACAAATAAGAGACCTGGGGTACTTGATTTTGCCCATTCTCTTAGGAGTTAAGAAGACAAAGTTACTTGACTTCGCCCGCCTCCTCGAGGTTATACTTCATGCATCGAGCTGGTTACTAGACTTCGCCCGCTCTTTGCTCATACTTTTAAAGTATCTGAAGTGTTTGCACTCCTTGTGTTGAGTTAGCTACTATGATTTTCCTTGTCTCTGCCATCGAACTTCCAGAATACAAGAGGTTTTACCCGAAAAGAGTAAAATTTCACTCTAACTTGGAGTAAGTTTTTGATAGTTTTAGTTGCCTTTAGTATTGTACCGTCTTCTCCATCACCTTTGTCGACTACTCCTCTGAATAGAAAAGGTATAATACCATGTACCACCTACTTTGTTCCTTAGTCGAGCACTCTTAAATCAACCCAAAGTCCCTCACTTTTGACTATCTTGATGAGAAGCCCGTTAACACCAATCTTATGAAGTTCTTTGGCCTTTACCCTTCTGCCTTGTCCTAGTACTTAGAGTTTGTCTCTGCATTCTCTAGCTCCTTAGCCCCTTTCATGACTAATGCTCTCCCTCTATAAGAGCAAGGGATCAATAACTCTATGGAAGTCCTACTTTTATGGTACCATGGTGCTGCCAAGCCTATGGCCCTACTATCTGTTGTCTTGTATCTGCGTCCCTTCATTCATGATTGGTAGATTCACCTCTACGGTACTATGACACTCGTTCGAGTCTACTTTTTTTCTGGTTAATATACCGAAGGATGGACTTCGTGCCATAAGTTCAGGTATTGGGCCGGAATGATCAAGTATTGAGCCAAAAGATCGGATGTTGCAGGAAGTGAATATGTTAGTAGATCAGATGATACGCCTAAGGATGATATGTAAAAAAAGTGCCAGATGATCAGATGACATGCTAAAATGATGGACAATGTGCTGATTGCTTCATGATTATGCTAAATATTTGATTGAGTGGTTAGGTTTTGATTGTGATCGTTCAGAGTTAAATTAAGCTGGTATTGGGCCGTAACTATACCAAATTGATTTTGGGTCCATTGGGCCTGAACCAGGGCTGGGTTAGACCTGATGAAAGGCCAAATCAGCATTCTGGAAATGACTTAGGTGGTGGTACTACCCAGGCTATGGAAAGCCTAGTTTTATGCTTTTTCGTAGTTTCTGGTGGTGGTACCATCAGCTGATGATGGTACCACCTAGTTCAACGATAGTACCTTGAAAGCTTGCGATTCTGGGCTCTATTCGATAATAGTACTATCCAATATAGGGGGTGGTACCACCAGTACCCTGAAAGCCCGAAGATTTAAAATTTTCGCACCAAATTTAAAGTCATTGGGGGTCTATAAATATCCTACCTATTCTTGCTTGATGAAGCATGAATAAGGGTGAAAAGAGAAAGGATTCTCGAAGAAAACATGTTGTAAGCTTTTAGAGTTTTTGAGTCTCTTCCTTCTCAAGTTTAGTAGTCATTCTAAGGAGGGTTGGTCTTATGAGAAAGAGTTTGTAAAGGTTCTCTCGTGAGCTTGGTAAAAGGAGAAGTGTTGTAAGGGTGGTTGATCTTCACCTGCTAGAAAGAATATCCGTAGTGAAAACAGATAGCCTCAAGAAAAGAGGAATCGAGAGTGAACGTAGGTCAGGATAGCTGAACCACTATAAATTGGTTTATATTTCCTTCTTACTTTTATTTATCATTTGCTTACTGATTTACTTTACTCACACTTTTCAAGTCAAAATGCATTTATGATATTGTTTCATCAAATGACTTTTTCAAATTATCGTAATTTTTTAAAATCACTAATTCACCCCCCACCTCTTAGTGTCATTATGGTCCTAACAGATTAGATACCTCAGTTATTAGCTTTAGGTCAAGTAGGAGATTGCTAGTTACGGGTGCCCTATAAGCCAATTACATGAGTGATGGCTCGTGTGACATGCTGCACGATCTTTTTACTTATCATTATTATTGGCATATTCTCGCTTTATGTTGTATGCTGCATATATCGTGATGTCCTTGGATCTATGTAATAACAATTGGATTATGATGAGATCCTGATAATAAGACATATTTACTTTAAACATAAACCCTAAATAATCCTAGTCATAGATTACTCGATAGGGATGTCGCGATAATTGGACAGACCAATGTAATATATACCTGTCCATATGATGGAGGTGTTAGGATCAATTGGCACTAAGAGGAGAGAGGGTGCGGGGGTGAATTAGTGCAAGTATAAAAAAATTCAGTTTAAAAAAATTTCATGAGAAGCAAAATAAAAAATCGAAAGCATTTCATTGAGTAAGTGAGCAATAAGCTAATTGAACGAAGCTAAGTTATGATCATGCTAAAGGAAACCTTTGTTTAAGAACATAGCATAATCAAAAAGACAAAGTAAAGAGATGCTCATAGATTTATAGTGGTTCGACCTCAACTCGTCCTACATCTACTCCCCAAGTCCTTTTCTCCGAGGTCCACCAGTGTCCACTATTAATCTTCTTTGGGTGAAGATTAAACCCTTACACTTCCCACTCTCTCCATTTCACAAGTTCAGGAGAGGAACCTTTCAAGAGTTTCTCACTTCTCTTAGACTTAATTTATAATTTTAATCACTCAAGGAAAGATCTCAATTTTTACAACTCTTTAAGAGTATTTTAACCCACTATTTCATTCACCACCATTGCTACTCCAAGCATGAAAACTTTGGGTATTTATAGACCCCAATTGGCTTCAGAAATGGAGTCAAAATATAAACTTGAGGTACAACCACCAAAAGCTGCATTGAAAATTGGGCGGTGGTGGTACAATCATCGACCAGGGTGGTACAACCACCGCCCACTAGTAGTACAACCGTTGGGAATCCTAAAAAAGTAATTCCCTCTACTTTTTCAATCTCGACTTGTACCTTATGTTGACCACTCCTCAAGTCAACCAATTAAGCTCAGCCTGAGCTCTATCCACTCTCTAATATGGACTCGATTAGCCTTACTTAAATTAATTAGATTTCTTTCTAATCTAACTCAAGTAAATTGAAATATTAACTAATGCTAACTACGACTTAATTACAATCAACATGGCCAACAAGTCCAATAAGATCTTCTTAACTCCCGACAAGCTTTTTAGCTACCCCCGATGATCTTCCAATAAGTCTCTTAGTCTTTCTCAGGTGAACTCTCTGACGCCATCCTGGCAAGCTCTTGATCTCTTTTGGCAAGCTCCTGGTGAACTCCTGGTAAGCTTCTAATACCCTCGACCAGCTTTCGACGAACTCCTAACAAGCCTCCCCGATCTCTTCAACAAGCTCCCGGTGAGTTTCCTACTGCATTATCCTAACCCCGGCCCAATGCTTGGACTTGACTATAGCCCAACATATGATTGTAATTTTCTCTCTATCATAGTTAATCTACATCAATCATCTCTAATACACATGTTAGATCAATAACTCATCAATTGATTTTATCATCAAAATCAAAGATTTAATAATCTCTCCATTTTTGATGATGACAATCAATTGATAATGAGAGTTAAACCTTACTCCCCCTAAATCCATGCCATAATTCAAATAAGAAAAACTTAAATTCAAGAGAACCAACCACTCTTGAATTCAAGTACTATAATATCCATTTATTAAACTTTGAAATGATATAACATGAATTTTAAAATCAAATTATAAATGATATAATATTAATCTCAATCAATGAATCATCAAAGTATATAACATGAATTCCAAAATTATGCATCAATCATACATAAAGTTAAAATTCTCTTCCTTAAGTCATCAATTATTTCTCCCCCATTGTTTATTAACAAAAATAGGAGATATATCTATTTTTTATTTTTCTATATGTGTTATTAGCATGTCATTTATTCTCGTTTATCATCAACAAAAATGTGAAATGTTAGAGCAAATGATTTCAAGGCACATGTGTCATTGCTCCCCCTTAGTAAAATATGATGTGAGCCATAATTTTCTTCATAAAAAAATTTCTTCCCCTTTGTCATGTATCATTTTTCATATATATGCCATCAATATACTATTTCTCCCTATTAGTAAGCAAATAATTTCATGATATATAAACTCATCATATGTCAAAATTTTTATATTTTTACAAAATATATATTAATTGAATATCTAATACTTCATTGCTCCCCCTTAGTAAAACATAATTTTCTAATAAAAATTTTTCTTCCCCTTTTTGTGAATAAGGAAGAAAAAGAAATGAAGGGGAGGGGGTGTCAAGATCAAAAAATTTTAAAAAATTGCACATTCATAAAAAAATTAATATCAAAAGCTCATATCAAGCATCATAAAAGTTTTTGTCATATATTTTTATAAACATTCATCAAGATTCATGAAACAAGAATAATCTTTAAAATATCTCATCACAAGAATTTGAATCATTTTCTTATGTTTATTTTAAAGAGAAATATTTCGAAAGTGAGCTAAAAATCAGAGAAATCCAAGAAGAATTAACAGCTACTCATACATTTAAATTCATCTCATGTAAATTTCAAGCAAAAGTAGTAAATAGCAAATCATTCATTTTGAAGATTATCTTATGTAAATTTTGATAATAAGCTCAATTTGTAAAGGTCACAAATTGTTTCTCATGTATTTTGTAACCGTTTAGAAAATTTAAAATTCTAAATTTTCTTCTAAGCAATTGTTTCTCATTCAATGTTATAAGATTCATCATATTCAATTTGTTTCTAATCATATTGATAATTTTATTTCTCTCTTTGGTCATTGTTAAAAAAAAATTATGATAGTATAATTTTTTTTTACATCCATGTTCAAATCATGCCCAAAAGTACAAGGGGATCATGTCATTGAAGATAAAATCAAATCTTTAAGAACCAAACGACATGATTTAAATTAATAAATTTGCCCCTCCCTTTTTGTTTATGAATTTTAACATAAGTAATCAAGAAATCTTATGTATTTAAAATTTTAAGTAAAATATAAATCAAATCATGCAATCACATTTATTAAAAATTCCTAATTTTCTTTTAAGCAAATCACTCCTCATCTAGAAGATTTTATATACAATTTTCTTCTACCAAATTAATAATTTTGTCTCCCCTTTTTTCTATTGTCAAAAAGAATTATGATGATATATTTTCTTTATGACTATAAGTACAAAGGAAGCATATCATTAAGGATAAAAGATCAAATTGTAATTACCAAAAGACGTGATTTTTTAAAATAAAAATATCAATCATAAATCTCCTTTTTATTAAAAAGAGAAGAAATCTTATGTATTTAAAATTTTAAGTAAAATAGAAATCAAATCATGCAATCACATTTATTTAAAATTCCTAATTTTCTTTTAAGCAAATCACTCCTCATCTAGAAGATTTTTTATATCCAATTTTCTTCTACCAAATTAATAATTTTGTCTCCCCTTTTTTCTATTGTCAAAAAGGATTATGATGATATATTTTCTTTATGACTATAAGTACAAAGGAAGCATATCATTAAGGATAAAAGATCAAATTGTAATTACCAAAAGACATGATTTTCTCCTTTTTATTAAAAAGAGAAGAAATCTTATGTATTTAAAATTTTAAGTAAAATAGAAATCAAATCATGCAATCACATTTATTTAAAATTCCTAATTTTCTTTTAAGCAAATCACTCCTCATCTAGAAGATTTTTTATATCCAATTTTCTTCTACCAAATTAATAATTTTGTCTACCCTTTTTTCTATTGTCAAAAAGGATTATGATGATATATATTTTTTATGACTATAAGTACAAAGGAAGCATATCATTAAGGATAAAAGATCAAATTGTAATTACCAAAAGACATGATTTTTTTAAATAAAAATCTCAATGATAAATCTCCTTTTTTATTAAAAAGAGAAAATCATAGAGATTTAAATGTGATTCCCATAACGGATGAGTCAAGACAAGAAATCAAGCGATTGTTCATGATAAAACATATCTTATTTAATCTTTAACATATCATAAATTTAAGAAATATTAATTTTGGTGATAAGTTATACCATTAATGAGTTATAAAAAGTCATAAATAAATAATGTCAAGAAAGATATTAACTTCAAAAGACATAATTTAATTTAATAAATCTCCTCTTAGATGACAAAATGAAATCTTAGGAGATCAAATAAGAAGGATCTTGATTCATATAGTAATATCAAGTTATAAACATTGAGAAGTCAAGACCATGATTAGGATGAAAACTTTTCAAATTTAAATCATCGAATCAATTTTGTATTTTAAGAGATTAAACAATAATTATATCATTTTATCTCTTATTGAAGGCTAGGATAAAGATGTTTTCAAGAAAAAATATCCTTCTTTTTAGTTATTTCATGTGATATGTTTCCAGAATGTCTTTGTCATCAAAAACTAAGTTTCATTTATAAAAGAAAACATCAAAATTATAATAAAATATTTTCAAACAAGTAAAATATTTTCAAATATTTTATGACTGAAAAATCAAGTATTATTTCCAAAAGAAATCATCAAAATAAAATATTTTTAAACAAGATTTATGATTTATTTTAATTCCAATGGTTTTTCTTTCTTGAGTCCAACTCTATAGACATATTAAAATGAGTTACTATGCTCATTTCATTCTCATTTCAAGAATATTTTTAATTTTTTAAAAATACTAAAAAATGAAGCAAGATTTTCTCTCCTTTTTTAATTTTATTTTATACTCAAATTCTAACATTCATCATAACATTCTCACTTTCATGTATATAATTATCCATTGAAAATAGGTAAACTTTCTTTGTTCTAATTTTAGCATGCTCTTGCTACGCAAAAGTCATGCACCATTGAGAGCAATAAAGATTAGTTATAACAATGAATCATCCAAAGATTCATTACTAATAATTTTATTTTTAATATTTTATTATTATTATTTAGGCTAGTGAGCTTGAAAGAGTGTTAGATAAAGTCATATGCCTTGAACATCCAATTCCAAGACATCGTTTAATGCTCCTAGCCTTGTTATGAGATAAATTTACAATATGGGGGTGTTTTGGTTTATGTACCAATTTGACTTTGGGACCTTATCAAAAGCTCTACCCATTTTCTCTAATGGCTTTAGGTTGTTTATGGTTCCTTTAGGAATCAAAATTAATTTGTGGACTATATTTTCTAAATGAATACCTATTGGCAAAGTGACCACATCTACCATAAAAGATACATCTATTTTTGGGCAAAGAGTGTAATATGGGTCTTCTAATAAGGGTAGTTGGCTTTTGATGAGCATTGGTCACAATGCCAATACCTTCCTTGTGAACATGACCCTTATCAATATGGATCTTGTCTAGAGACTTATTATCTATCTTAAACCTTTTTAGAGTTTGTTGTAGTATGTCATTTTCTTATTTAATTACTTCTAGTGACTCACACTGAGAACAAGAAATACATGATGTTGATACATCATTCAAAGATTCATGTTTAGTACATGAATTATGAGATGGTACTACTTCATGCATTTTTTTCAAGTTTACTAACTAATAATGCATGCTCTTTCTTAAGTAGTTCAAAGGATTTGCTAATCATTCTAAATTCATCATAAATCTTATGAAAAATATATGATAATTCATCAAAAGTAAATGAGACACTAAAGGAATTACTTACCTCATTGTTGATAGTCACAAGCATGAGATTCACAATTTCATCTTGGTTATGCTCTTAATCTTCAAGCACCTCGGCTTATTACATTCATAGCAAGAGATTTTGTCTAATTTGAGTTTATTTTTATGGTTTTGTTTATTAATTTATCTGATTCATTTAGCAAAGGTTCAAAGTTCTCATCATTTGAGGTATACTCAAGGAGTCATATATCATTTTTAGTTCAAATTCATTTATGTTCTTTGGAAGATCTTCTTCTATTCTCAGTTCACTATCCTTCCTGTTTTTTGGAAGGTGTTCTTCAAGTTCATTTTTGTAAGTTTTTTTATTTAGTGATTTATTTAATTTAGTTGTGCTTTTATATGTGATTTTTAATTGATGTCATATATCAAAAGTTAAATCATAAGAAGAAACCCGATCAAACTCATTTTTACTTAAAGTACAAAATAAAGCATTCATAGGTTTAACATTTAAAGAAAAAATATATTTTTTATAATAATTCAAATCATTTATTTGATTGGATGACTTCTGAAAATTATTTTTGATAATACATCATAAATCAAAATATAGAGAAATCAAGAAAATACGTATTCAAATTTTCCAAGAGGTGTAGTCTGTCTCGTTGAACATATGAGGACTTGTGATGCATTGACCCTCGTTAATGTCATACAAAACCATTTACTCAAATGGGTATTAATCCAATGTATAAAACCTTGCTCTGATACCAATTGTTAGGATTAATTGGCACTAGGATGGGGGGGGGAGGGGGGGGGGGGTTTGAATTAGTGAGAAGCAAAACCAAAAATCAGAAATGTTTTGTTGAGTAAGTAAGCAATAAGCTAATTGAACGAAGCTAAGTTATGATCTTGTTAAAGGAAAGCTTCATTTAAGAACATGCATAATAAAAAAGATAAAGTAAAGAGATGCTCACATATTTATAATGGTTTAGCCTCAACCCAGCCTACGTCCACTCCCCAAGTCCTCTTCTCCGAGGTCCATCGGTGTCCACTATCAATCTTCTTTGGGTGAAGATCAAACCCTTACACTTCCTACTCTCTCCTTTTCATAGGTTCAGGAGAGGAACCTATACAAGAGTTTCTCACTTCTTGTAGACTCGATTTATAATTTGAAGCACTCAAGGTAAGCTCTCAATTTTTACAACTCTTTAACATAATTTTAACCCACTATTTCATTCACCACCCATACTACTCCAATCGAGAAAACTTGAGGTATTTATAGACCCTAATTGGCTTCATAAATAGAGCCAAAATTTAAATATATCTCAAAAAATTAGATACGGGTGATACAACCACTAGCGCCAATGGTACAACCACCGAAAGTTGCCCGAAAAACTAAGAGGATCATCCACTCTCAGTATCATGAATACATGACTAAGGTGCTTTTTAGTTGTGCTAGATGAAATTAAAAAGGAAAATATCATATTAGAACAAACTTTAAAAAAGTTTAAGATAGGCAACAAATCTTTAAACATGATCTTTACGAATATGGGTCATGTTCATAAGAAAGATATCGGCTTTGTGGGTAATACTCATTAAAAGCCAACTATCTCTATTAAATGACCCACATTACAATCTTCATCCGAAATAAATATAATTTTTATGGTAGACTTAGACATTTTGCCTATAGATGCTCATTTAGAAGGTATAATCCACACAAGTTGGTTTTAGTTCCTAAAGGAATAATAAATAACCAAGTGTCATTAGTAAAATTAGGAAACCTTTCATAAGAGAACCAAAGTCAAATTGGTACCTAAACTAAAACCTCATTCATTATAGTTTTAACTCCAAATGAAGGCTAGGAGTATAAAATGGTATATTAATAGTGGATACTCAAGGCACATGATTTGAGATCTAACATACTTTTCAAACTCACTAGCCGAAGCAATAAAAATAAGAATAAATTATTTAAATCAAGATGATTGCAACTTAATGATCTTTATTTTGATTATAATAAATCTTTTTATTAAAAATGGTTCATGGTTATACAACTAATCTTTATTGTTTTTTGATGATGCATAACTAGAGCATGCTAATATAAAAACGAATTAGAGAATCTTAGTTATTTTTAATAGAAAACTATTTACGTTGCCTTCATTGAAATTTCTCAAAAAATAATTTTGATAATGACTTTGGATATATTTTCAAATGATTTCTTTTAAGAGATGATTGACTCATTAATGTACAAGGATAAAAAAAAAATGTTGACTTGCTTTTTTCAAAAGAGAAGTGAAGTTTGCATTTTCATTAAAAGTGTTGACTTTAGATAAGATTGATAGTTTGAATATTATGTTGAAAATTATTGTCTTATATATTGATTGATTTAAACGTAAAGGATTTAAATGGATTTTGATGATTGATGAACTTGAATAAGTTATTATCCAAATCATGATCTTGATATTTTGAAAATGAGATCTTTATAACTCAATATGATTCTTTTATTTTTATTAAAGAAAATTATCCAAATGAATCAAGATTATTTTCTATTTGATCTCCTAAGACTCATTTTTATTATTTACTAAAAAAGGATAGATTTGTTAAAATAAATAATGTTTTTTGGTACTTACATATTGATCTTTCATACTATATCCTTAATGACATGATCTTCATCATATAATCTCTTTGTAATTATAGTTATAATTAGAATATCAAAGGAAAAGAAAATTTATACCATTATTTTCTTTTTTCATAATAATTAAGGGAGAGAAAATTGCTTATAAGAAAATTAGGAATATTAAGCCTTCCAGATGCATGATTTGCTATCATATTATTCTTTTTTCGAATTTCTTGTTTAGAGCCTCTTTTTAAAATTGTTGAATATCGAATTTGGATGATGAAATTAATTGACGAGTGTTTAAATCTAATATGTGTCTTAGAGGAAGAATTGTAGGTCTAACTATACCAGGAGCAATGGAGTTACAACCAGATAATGGGCCAAGATCAAGCTTGGGTATCGGGCCGGGGTTCAGATGATACAGTGGGATATCGCTAGGATTTTGGTAGAAGATTCGCCCAAGGGATCGGGAAGCTCGCTGGGAACACACTGGGAGATCGTCGGAAGAAGACCGGAAGATTCACCGCAAGAATGCCGGAGGTTGCCGGATTGGCGAGAGATATGTCTTGGTTTAGCTTGTTGGTCATTAAGAGTTATAATCATTGAGTCATCGTTAGGGGTTGAGTCCTAATTGAGATAGATTTGAATGAAATCCAAATCAACTCAATAAGGCAACCAGGTCCACTATGGGGTTTAGTCGAGCTCAATTAGTTAATCAAAGAATTGGTCAACATCAGGTTCAAGCTGAAATTTGAAAAGTGGAGGGAACTACTTTTCCAGAGATTTTGGTGGGTAAATCGTCAGTGAGCCATGGTTGGATCGCTCGTACCCTGGAAACAAGGCAGTTGCCAATGGCTGTCAGCAGTTGAACTGCCTGGGTCAATAGGTAAATCGCATGTACCTATTTTTTGGGCAGCTGATGACGGATAAACTGCCCAAGCTGGGTGGCTGAATCACCCGTACCTAGGATTCTGGGTGTTTCGACGGTTGACCCGCCTAGGCCTATGGCTAAACCACTCGTACTCGGATTTTATGGGTATGCTTGAATTTTTGGCTCTAATTTCTAAAACCATTTAGGGTTTATAAATACCCCAAGTTTTCTTGTATTCCATATAATAATTTTTGGGATTACATTCTGTGAAAAAATTATATATGAATTGTAAGAAAAAAAAAGGGGAAGGGAGAGAGCTTTGAGTTAAAAAATTCTTGAAGTCTCCCTTTTAAGAAATGTGTAAGGGTTTGGTCTTCACCCAAAGAAGATCAGTAGTGGACGCTGGTGTGCCTCAAGGAAGAGGACTCAGGAGTGGACGTAGGCCCATTGGTGCCGAACCACTATAAAACTTGTGAGTTTTTCATTTGCTTTCCTTGCTTACTAATTTTGTATTGACACTTCTGATTTAATTTATTCTTAGAAAGTAGAGTTTTCATGTCAAACACTTCACTTACGACTTTGCTTATCTTTGGGATTTCCTTATTCTTTCTTAAGTAATTTGTAAGAAAGTAACTTAGCAATATTCTTTTAATCACTTACTTGCTTTACTTGAACGAAAAGCTTTGGATCTTCCTATCTTACTTAAGTAAAAAGTTTTTTTTTTAAAACGAGAATTTACACTTGCACTAATTCACCCCCGCCTCTTAGTGCCAATTGATGCTAACAATTGGTATCAGAGCAAGGTAATTACTCATTGAATTACCACCCACTTGAGTAAATGGCTTATTTTGGCATGAATGAGGGATATTCCATTTTACATTCTCCTATATTTAATGGGACAGATTGCACATATTGGAAGACACAAATACGTATTTTTCTTAGCTCCTTGGACCTTGATTTATGGAAGAATATTGAGAATGGATTTGAAAAATCTTCCAAGCCAATGAATAAGCTAAATGATTTGGAGAGGAAGAATTTTTCTTTAAATGCAAAGGCTATGAATGCCTTGTTTTGTGCTCTTGATAAGAATGAGTTTAATCATATTTTGGTTTACGAATCAGATTTTGATATTTAGCCCATACTAGAAATTACATGAGGATACTAGTAGAGTAAAAAATTAAGATAAATATTTTAGTTTATAATTATGAGTTATTTTGAATGAAACTAAATGAGTCCATTGGAGATATGTACACCCGTTTCATAGATGTCGTCAATGGCTTTAAAGCACTTGAAAAATATTTTTTGAATTTTGAATTAGTTAGTAAAATTTTGAGATCTTTACATAAAAATTAGGATCCTAAAGTAATCGATATTTAAAAGGCCCAAGACTTAAATAACTTGTCTCTTGAAAAACTGATTGGCTCTCTTATCACATATAAACTAAATTATAAAGCTTATGATGAGCTTGATGAACCCCTTTCAAAGAACAGGAAGCATGTAGCACTTCGGATAACAAATGACTCATCGAGTGAAACTTCGAGTGATGAGGACTATGATATTGCAATGTTATCAAGAAAATTTAAAAAAATTATAAAAAATAAAAACTATAAAAATAAAAAGGAACCAAAGAAGGACAATGTCATGTGCTATGAATGCAAAAGACCAAGACATTTAAAAAATAAATGTCCTTAATTGAAGAAGAAGTCAACGCTCAAGAAGAATGCACTTTCGGCCACTTGGGATGATTTAAGTTCTTCGAATGATGAAGACCAATCCAAAGAAGAGATTGCTAACTATGCTCTATTGGTGATCGAAAATAAGGTTAGTGAGTCTTTAAGTATTTCTTTTTTAGAATTATTAAGTATATTTCATGATTTGTTTGATGATCTAAGAAAATTTAGTAAATCTTTTAGGTTACATAAGAATGATCATGAATTGTTAGTTATTAGACTTGACGAAATACATGATTCACTAGTACCACATAACACATGTTCTAAATGTAAGATACTAGAAAGTGTTAAAAAAGAAAACATCATGCTGAAAACAACACTAGAAAAATTTAAAATTAAGAACAAATCCATAAATATGATCCTTGCCAATAAGGGTCATATTAATAGAAGGAATGACATAGGTTTTATTGGTAACCTTCAACAAAAGCCAACCATATTTGTTAAAGGACCAACCTTAAATGTGCCACCAAAAATCAAGTGTAAGTTTTGTGGTAAATTAGGACATAAGGCAAACAGATGCTTATTTAGAAAATATAGTCAACATCAACTTATATAGTCAACTCTATACAACAACAAACAATTAGAAAAGAAAGATAAAGTTCTTTATGCAAGACCCAATGTAAAATGGGTACCTAAACCAAAAATATCTTTCTTGTAGATTTGTCTCCAAACTAAAGCTAGGAACACTAAATGGTATCTTGATAGTGGATACTCAAGATACATGATCGGAGATCCATCTTATTTTTCTAAGCTCAGTACCTTACCTTCGAAGACAACTGCTAGTTAATGTGCCCTGCAAACCAATCACATGAGTGATAGCACGTGTGATACACTGCATAATCTTTTTTACTTATAATTCATATTCATATATTCTCATATTATATTATTTGTTGTATATTATTGTGATGCCTGTAGTTCTGTGCAATGGGAATCGGATCGTGATGAGATCACGATAATGAGATTGATTCACCTTTAAACACAGATCCTAAATAATCCCAGTCATAGGTTACTCAAGAAGGACATTAAGATACCCAGACATATCAGTGTACTATATTCTCTTCTATCTGAAGGAGGTGGCTGGTCTCATAGACACTTATGTGGAGACACTAAGGATATAGTACAGGTGCTCATCGGAGAATAAGTTTATTGATTGATCTTCTTATGAAATGTTGCATGGTTAATGATACATAATGTTAGACAGTGATTCTATAGTCCTAATTATGTATCTGGTTCTTAGACTTGAGACACCAAGGATGTCTTGTATGAGTACTCCTTTCTTTGACACCAGACTTATAGGTTTAGAATGTTTTAGATATGGTACAGTTGGTTATCAGGATTGGTAGCCAACTTTACGAAGGTAATTGTGTGTCAAAAGAGGATCATCCACACTCGGTATCACGAGAGGAATATCCTATATGTGCTTACTCAGAAAAATCTCTGGCTAGGGTCATTCAGATTAAGAGAGAAAGAGTTCTCTGAGAGAATCCGATTAGAGCGAGCCTATGACAAATTCTATATGTGGCCTGATAGTACCATATCCAATATACGATCTTTGGGATATTAGTTGGACGAGAGATTATAGATACACGGTAACTGTAGACAGACAAGTCCGATGGATTTAATCCCCCCGTACTATCTGGGGACTATGGTATAGTGGCCTAGTACGTCCATGGTCGATGAGTCGAGTGAATTATTATGGCGATAATAATTCACTATATTAGAAGGAGTTCTAATGGGAGTGACTCACGGCCAGCTTGGTATCAAGCCTAGAGGGTCACACATATATGGTGGATGCTTCAGCGAATAGAGGATTGAATGGAGATCCAATTAGCCCCTATTCTCATTAAATAAGACTCTATTCTAATGGATTCCTTGATTAAGGCCTAATTAGAGGCCTAAGAAGATTATTTGATAGAGATCCAATAATACAAGGTTAGTGGGCAATTGAATAGAGATCCAATACCTACTAAGGCAGGAGCCCTAGGGTTTTTGGTGACTCTCTATAAATAGGAGGGGAGACTCATAGTTGATAGGCTGTAGCTTTAGCCACCACCTCCTATTCTCCTCCCTCCCTCTGCACAAGAGTTGCAAGATCCGATTGGAGGAGTTTAGCTACAGAGATCCATTGTGTGGATACTACTAGAGAGGAGTACGTTTGACCTCTTTCATCTTCTCCATCCGGATCTGGAATACAGGGATATACAATCTCCCTAAGTAAAATCAATCTCTCACATCATGTTTTTCTGGTTTGTGCGATTTTTCTCACGACCCCAATCTTTTGCACGATGATTTGATTTACATGGGACACCAGCTTTTATTTTGATTTTCGCTGCATATGTGATGCTCCTGCTGAGGTCCCAATAGTGGTATCAGAGCTAAGGTTTTCTTGCTATGTTTTCACAGTGAAGGCAGCGAGGAGGAGGGGCGGCTAGCCATGGCCAGCCCCCATGTAGGGCTGGCCACCAACGGCCAGGTTGCGGCTAGGGCCAGCCCGCAAGGGAGGCCGACGTCGCTCGAAGGGGCAGTAGCCCGCAAGGGAGGTTGGCACTGCTCATAGGGGCAGCAGCCCACAAGGGTGACAGCCACTCACGGGCACACCCACTTGTAGCGCGGCACCCACAAAGAGGGCAGACTATAGGGCGCCCGCAAGGGGCTGTCGCCCGTGGCCAGCCCTGCCGCCAGTAGGGGCGACAGTGCCGGTTGCAAGGGTGGTCGCCCCTTGGCAAGGTGGCTGTCGGTGGGCAAGGGCAGCCGCCGCCTATGCAAGGGCAGCATTGGTGACGACGATGGCGCAGATAGGGCAACAGGGATTAGGGCATCCTTTTGAGAAAAAGATGATCCAGCCCCTTTAAATTTTAGAAACTTCGAGGATTGTCCTCTCATCCAGAATTATAAAAATACCCTTGACAATTCTGAAAATTATGAGCATATCCTGATTTCTAAAAAAATAATTAATTAAATAATTTAATTAATTATTATATATCTAGTAATCCTATATATGATGTGATGTACATGTGATGTATGATGTGGATGGATGATTATGAGCCAAGTGTTGTGATGTGTGTAATTGTGATTATTATTATTATTCGGGCCTACAAGCTTATATTTTTTTTATTTATTATTGGGCCTGCATGCTTGTGATTATTTGTAATTACATGGAGAGGCGCAGCGAGAGCGTGGAGGTGACAGCGAGACTAATGATGCCATGGTGGGAGATCACGACGCATAATGATGCGACGATCCGACGGAACCGATGATGACGAGATCAACAATCATAGGACATGGAGATGCGCCAATACACACATAGATCCTATTGTGAGTGATTAGACCATTGGCTCGGGCTTAATCATAGTAGGTGACGGCTCATAATCATCCGGTGTGGCTTACATATGTGATGTGTTATACACCTACTAGATATATGTATATATATTTGCATGCGATGTAGATATATATTAAATATATATGTGTATGACACGACATATTAGGAGACCGATACAAAAACCCCTGCTAAGATAATATTAAGTTAGTAAGTATGAGGCAATAAGATTGACCCACGTGGCCTTCCATCGTTATAGGAAGAAATTGAATCATGACATAGGTTTAGTTGGTCGAGTCCCTTGAGGATCACCGATCTACGTGATCGAGATCTTGTCTATAACATGGAGATGTCACCGATAACCTGAGGACATGGTATACTTGGTCGAGTCTCTCGAGGGTATATTATCGAATCAGAATCATCTTGTAACTATGGTGATGACTTAACTAAATATCATAGTTGGTTGAGTCCCTCGAGACCATGATAATTCAGAGGCCGAACATGATGGGAATCATAAGGAGTTATGATTGGCAAGAGTTGCCTACCTTTTGGGCTTAGTATAATTGGTCAATTCCCTCGAGGTTGCACTAAGACGCTAATTGGATCTCGATCCCCACTAGGAGTTTGTCGGAGACTTCCGTCTCACTCGTCGAGGGTGTCAGGTGATTCGCTAGAATTAATGAGAGTATATTAAGATAGAAGTCTATATCTTAATTAGTATTTTTTGCAAAGTTTGTATGTTATTTATTTACACTATATCTTATTTGTCGCTTCCAAAACCCCTGTGTGGCATACTTGATGCCAACCACCTCATTGGTCCAAAGGTTCTACAATTTGAGAATTGTTCTTATGAAAGAGATAAATCATATATGTCCTTAATATGATTGTGCCCACGTTGGAGAGGATAAGTGAGGATGAGATCACTTGCTTTGTGAAGTATAAAGATAGTCCTAAAGGATAAACTGTAAGTTTGAGATGACTCTACCTAAAGGATTATACTTAAGTCCCTACCAAAATCCTTTTTACAGTTCATATAAATAAGTTTGAGATGACTCTACCTAAACTTCTCAATATGTTGAGGGAAGTTGAGAGCACTATCAAGAAAGAGAAGCCGGTTCTCTATATTGGTGAGACCAATAAGAAAAGGAAGGTCAGCAAGACCCTTAAAAAGGGCAAGGGCAAAGAAAGACCGGGTAAGGCAAAGGTTACCAAGAAAGACCCGGTAACGGACATAGAACAGTACTTCCACTATGGCCAAGACAGACATCAAAAGAGGAACTATAAGGACTACCTTGTAGAGAAGGTGAGACAGAAGCTTGGAGAAGCTTTAGGTATATTCATGATCAGTCTCCACTTGTCAGATTTTCATAATAACACATAAGAGTGTTTATCATATCTGCAATTCATTGCAAGTTCTAGTAAGACCTAAGAGAGTGGCTAGAGGTGAGATGGACCTCAAGATGGGCAATGGAGCAAAAGTTGCTACAGTTGCTATTGAAGAGGTCACCCTACATCTGCCTGGTGGAGCTATTATTGCATTAGATGCTTGCTATTTTATTCCCTCTATTATCAAAAATATTATTTTTATCTCTTGTTTGATAATTAATGGATATAAATTAGTTTTTGAGAATAATAGTTATTTAATAATTATGGATGATGAGATCATCACTAGAGGGACCCTTATAAATGGCTTATATGTGTTAAACACTTCTCCACATATCATGAATATAAATATGTCTAAGAGGAAAAGAGATGAGGTGAATAATGCATACCTATAGCGTTATAGGCTGGGTCATATATATGAAGGAATGATTCAAAAGTTGCTGAAAGATGGATACCTAGATCCATTTGACTATGAGACATATGCAACTTGTGAATCTTGCCTTCATGGGAAGATGACCAACTCTCTCTCCTTTTAGTGGAACTGGAGAGAGAGCCACCGAGTTATTGGAACTCATACATAGTGATGTATATGATCCCATGTCGACTCAGGCTATAGGTGGTTACTCATACTTCATTACATTCACTGATGATTTCTCTAGGTATAGACATATATACTTAATGAAGTACAAATCTAAGGCCTTCGAGAAATTCAGGGAATATAAGAATGAAGTAGAGAACCAAATTGGAAAGAGTATTAAGACTCTTCGATCAAATCGAGGAGGAGAGTACCTTAGTATGGAGTTCACCCATTTCCTCAAGGACAATGGGATTCTATCCCAGTGGACACCTCCTTATATATCTCAGCTCAATGGTGTATCAGAAAGGAGGGATCGCACACTGTTAGATATGGTGCAGTCCATGATGAGTTTCACTAATCTACCTATCTCATTCTGGGGGTACGCCCTAGAGACTGCAGCTTACCTTTAAACATAGTTTCATCAAAGTCAGTAGTGTCTACACCATATGAGATATGGAAAGAAAAGAAGTCCGATCTTAAGATTGTTAAGATTTGGGACTGTCCTGCTCACGTTAGAGGACACAACCCCGATAAGTTAGGATCAAGGACAGAATTATGCACATTCAAGGGATACCCAAAGGAAACTTGTGGGTATTATTTCTATCATCCTGAGGACTGAAAGGTCTTTGTTGCTAAGAGAGTTGTGTTCCTTGAGAAGGAACATATTCTTGGTAAAAACAATGAGAGTGAGATAGAATTGAGCGAGGTTAGAGAACCTAGCTCAAGCACCATTCCAAAGCCTAAGTATGTTCAGGCATCTAACACACAAATTCTAATTTTACATAGGTCTAGTAGAGTATCTCACCCTCCTAAAAGATATGTGGGACATATCAGTGGAGATGACTCTCAAGATATTGATCCTCATACCTACGAGGAGGCTATTATGAGTATAACTCTTGGAAGTGGCAAGAAGCCATGAATTCTGAGATGGATTCCATATACTCTAATAAGGTTTTGAACCTTGTGGATGCACCTGAGGGTATTGTACCTATCGGTTGCAAATGGATCTTCAAGAAGAAGATCGAAGTGTATGGAAAGGTAGAGACCTATAATCCAAGGCTGGTAGCTAAAGGATATCGTCAAAGACAAAGAGTTGACTATGATGAAACCTTTTCACCTGTAGCCATGCTTAAGTCCATTAAAATTAGTTTAGCCATTGCAGCACACTATGACTATGAGATCTGGCAAATAAATGTCAAAACAATATTCCTCAATTGCAATCTCAAGGAGGAGGTGTATATAATACAGCCAGAGGGATTCATATCCAAAGATAGTCCAGATAAAATGTGCAGGTTGCTTAGATCCATTTATGGATTAAAGCAAGCTTCCTGAAGTTGAAACATAAGATTTAATGAGGTGATCTGATCATATGACTTCGTTAAGAACAAAGATGAGTCTTATGTATACAGGAAGGTAAGTGGGAGCACTATCACCTTCTTAGTGCTATATGTAGATGACATCTTAATCATTGGGAATGATATAGGAATACTCTCCACAGTAAAGGCTTGGCTATCCAGTAACTTCTCCATGAAAGAATTAGGGGAAGCATCCTATATTTTGGGGATCTAGATCTATAGAGATAGATCCAAGAGGATGCTTGGTTTATCCCAATCCAGGTACATAGATTCCATTATCAAAAGGTTTAGCATGGAGAATTCCAAGAGAGGTCTCATACTGATGAGACATGAAATATGACTTTATAGAAGTATGTCCTTAAAGACTCATAAAGAAAGGGCAGACATAGATAAGATACCTTATGCCTCAGAGATAGGGTCTATCATGTATGTAATGCTATGTACCAGGCCTGATATAGCACATGATCTTAGTGTCACGAGTAGGTATCAGGCAGATCCAGGTTTAGAATACTGAAAGGTAGTAAAGTGTATCCTTAAGTACTTGAGAAGGACTAAGGATCTTTTACTAGTATATGGCGGAGGTAGCCTCCAGGTTGAGAGCTACACTGACTCGAGTTTTCAGTCCAACATTGATGATAGCAAGTCAAATTCAGGGTATGTTTTCACCCTGAATGGAGGAGAAGTAAGCTGGAAGAGTTCCAAGCAAGATAGTATTGCTCACTCGACCACAGAGGTGGAATACATTGCTGCAGTAGAAGCAGCAAAGGAAGGGGTGTGGATGAAGAAGTTCATCAAGGATTTGGGAGTCATACCAAGCAGCGTTGAGCTGACTCTCATATATTGTGACAGCGATAGGGCAATAACTCTAACATGGAAACCTAGGTCTCATCAGAATTATTCTGAGGAGATTCTATCTGATTAGAGCGACCATTACCCGAAAAAATATAAAAATAGAAAGAGTTACATTCGAAGATAACATTACAAATCGACTGACAAAGCCGCTAGCTTAGATTGTATTTGAGCATCACAGGGGTCTGATAGGGATCAAACATATATGTGATTGGCTTTAGGTCAAGTGGGAGATTAGTACTTACAGATGCCAGCAAGCCAATCACGTGAGTGATGACACGTATGACACACTATGTAATCTTTTTACTTATGATTAATATTGACATATTCTCATATTATATTATTTATTACATATATATTGTGATGTCCTTGGTTCTGTGCAATGGGAATCATATCGTGATGAGATCATGATGATGAGATCGATTTACCTTTAAACACAAATCCTAAATAATCCTGGTCATAGGTTACTCGAGAGGGACATTGAGATAATCGGACAAATCGATATGCTATATACCCGTCCATATGATGGAGGCGGTTGGTCTCATAGCCACTTGTGTGGAGACACTAAGGATATAGTACAAGTGCTCATTGGAGAATGAGTTCACTGATTGATCTACTTTTGGAATGTTGTATGGTTAAAGATACCTAATGTCATACAGTGATTCTATAGTCCTAGTTGTGTATCTAGTCCTTAGACTTGAGATACCAAGGATGCCTTGTATAAGTACTACTTTCTTTAACGCCAGACTTATAGGTTTGAAAAGTTTCAGATTTGGTACAATTGGTTATCAAGATTGGTAGCCAACCTTACGAAGATAATTGAGTGTCAATAGAAGATTATCCACTCTCGGTATCACAAGAATAATATCTTATATATGCTTGCTTAGACAAATCCCTGGCCAGGGTCATTCGGATTGAGAAAGAAAGAGTTCTACGAGAGAATTCAATTAAAGCGAGACTATGACAGATTCTGTATATGGCTTGACAGTACCATGTCCAATATACAGTCTCTAAGATATTAGTTGGATGAGGTATTATAGATACACGATAACTGTAGACAAACATGTCCGATGGATTTGACCCCTCGAACCGTTTGGGGACTATGGTGTAGTGGCCTAGTACGTCCATAGTCGATGAGTCGAGTAAATTATTATAAGGATAGTAATTCACTATATCAGAAGGAGTTCTGATATGAGTGACTCACGGCTAGCTCGGTATCGGACCTAGAGGGTCACACATCTATGGTGGATGCTTCAACGAATAGAGGATTTGATAGAGATCCAGTTAGTCCCTATTCTTATTAGATGAGACGCTATGCTAATGGGCTCCTTGATTAAGGCCCAATTAGAGGCCTAAGGAGATTATTGGATAAAAATCTAATAATACAAGATTAGTAGGTAATTGGATAGAGATCCAATACCCACAAAGGCAGGAGCCCTAGGATTTTTGGTGGCTCTTTATAAGTAGGAGAGGAGACTCATGGTTGATAGGCTGTAGCTTTAGCCACCACCTCCTATTCTCCTCCCTCCCTCTATGCAAGAGTTGCGAGATCAGATTGGAGGAGTTTCACTGCAGAGATCTATCGTATGGATACCGCTGGAGAGGAGTACGTTTGACCTCCTTCATCTTCTCCATCCAGATCTAGAATACAAGGATATATGATCTCCCTAGGTAAAATTAATCTCTCACATATCGTGTTTTTTGGTTTTTACAATTTTTCTCGTGACCCCAATCTTTTGTATGATGATTTGATCTGTGTGGGAAACCAGATTTTATTTTAATTTCCGCTACACATGTGATGCTCCCGCTGAGGTTTTCCAACAACAACAACAAGGGTAAAATCATTGTAAAAGAAATAATAGGTAACACATCAAACCTCTTAATCGAAGATGTATTGTTAGTTGATGGCTTGAAATATAATTTACTTAGTATTAGCCAATTATGTGATAAAGGATATGTGGTTAAATTTCAACCTAATGCTTGCATAATTGAATTGTCACACAAAAAATAAATCCTTAATTTCCTTAAAAAATAACAATGTATACACCATAGATATTGAAAACTTTTGTGATGAAACTTGTTTTTCTGCTTTGAATGATAATGCTTGGATTTAGCAAAAAAAACTAGGTCATGCTAGCATGAAACTTATAAACTAAATTTCTACCAAGGAACTAGTAAGAGGCTTACCTAATCTTAAGTTTATCAAAGACAAAGTATGTGACATTTGTCAACTAGGAAAACAAATAAATAGTAGCTTTAAGTTAAACAATCAAATAAGCACCTCTAGGCCACTTCAATTGATCCATATGGATTTATTTGGACCAATTAACATTACAAGTTTAGGTGATAATAAATATATTTTTGTTATAATAGATGATTTTAGTAGATATACTTGGACCTATTTCATGGCACATAAAAGTGATACATTTAAATATTTTACAAAATTTTGTAAAATTATTCAAAATGAAAAAGGATGTATGATTTCTTCAATATGAAGTGATCATGGTGGATAATTTCAAAATAATAATTTTTAAATTTTTATAATTTAAATAAATATATCCATAATTTCTCTAGTCAACAGAATCTATAGCAAAATGGGGTAGTAAAAAGAAAAAATAGGAGCTTACAAGAAATGGCTAGAACAATGTTGAATGAACATAGTCTACACAAATATTTTTTGGTCGAAGCCATTAATACGGTATGCTATGTTTTAAATAGGGTTCTTGTAAGACCATTACTCATTAAAACTTCTTATGAATTATGAAATGATAAAAAAAACTCAATATTTTTTATTTTAAAATATTTGGTTGTAAATGTTTTATTTTAAATGAAAAGGATGCTTTAGGTAAATTTGATGTAAAATCTGATGAAGGCATTTTTCTAGGTTATTCTTCTATTTCAAAAGCTTATCATATTTTTAATAAAAGAACATTAATAATAGAATAATCCATTCATGTTATTTTAATGAGTTTTTAAAATTTAAAAAGATTAATTTTATAATGAAGTTGATCTTGGTAACTTAAATTTAAATGATAATACTCTTAAAAGTAACTTGGATGAATCTTTTTCCAAATCCTTACCCAAGGATTGGAAGTATATGAATGATGGAGCTTATAATAAGAGAAATATTAAAAGGAGTTTAAACTCGGTCTTCTTTTAGAAATTTTTGTATGAATATTATGTTTCTTTTTAAAATCGAGCCAAAGTGCATTGATGAGGATCTAAGAGATAATTCCTGGGTTAATGCTATACATGAAGAGCTTAATCAATTTGAGAGAAATGAGGTATGGGAGCTTATTCCTAAACCTAATGACCATTTAATGATTGGTACTAAATGGATATTTAGAAACAAGTAAGATGAAAATGGTATCATGGTTAGAAACAAGGCTAGATTAGTGGCCAAAGGTTTCAACCAAGAAGAAAGAATCGATTATGATAAAACTTTCGCTCCCACAGCTAGACTTGAAGCTATAAGGATGCTTTTTGCCTTTATTTCTTTTAAAAATTTTAAGTTATTTTAAATATATGTTAAAAGTGCTTTTCTAAATGGTTTTATTTCTGAAGAAGTGTATGTTGAACAACCCACTGATTTTGAAAATAATCTTCTTCCTAATCATGTTTTTAAACTTACAAAAGCTCTTTATGGATTAATACAAGCCCCTCGGACTTGGTATAAAAGACTTAGTTTTTTTTCTTATTTCAAATAAATTTTCAAAAGACAAGGTTGATACCATATTATTTTTTAAGTATTTTAAAAATGATCTTCTTGTTATTTAAATTTATTTTAATGATATCATTTTTGGATCTATAAATGAATTTTTATGTGAATCTTTTGCTAAAGAAATGAACTAAGAATTTGAAATGAGCCTAATGGGTGAGTTAACATTCTTCTTAGGATTATAAATAAAATAACTTGATGATGGTATTATTATTAGTCAAACTAAATATACATTAAACTTGATAAAATACTAGAGTATTAAACACTCCCATGAGCACATATATAAAGTTGGACTTAGATAATGAAGGAGAAAGTTTTGATAAAAAATTATAGAGGAATGATAGGAAGTTTATTATACTTAACTGCTACTAGATCGGATATCATGTTTAGTGTTGGATTATGTGTAAGGTATCAATCTAACCCAAAACTCTCTCATTTGAAAGCAGCTAAACGAATATTTAGATACTTAAAAGAAACCTCAAAAGTAGGATTATGATATCTAAAATCAAAGAACTTTGACTTGATTGCCTATTTGATGCCGATTTTGGTGGATGTATAATAGATAGAAAAAGTACTATCGGAACATGTCAATTTTTAGGACATTCACTTATTTCTTTGACTTTCAAGAAATAAAATTCAGTAGCTTTATCTACTGCGGAAGCAGAATACATTGCAGCTAGTGCATGTTATGCCCAAGTCATTTGGATGAAAAACACATTAGAAGATTATAAAATAAAATTAAAAAATATTCCTATAAAGTGTGATAATAGAAATGTTATATGTTTAACCAAAAATCCTATTCAACATTCAAAAACCAAATATATTAATATTAGACATCATTTTATAAGGGATTATGTAATGTCAAGATATCTCTTTAGAATTTATTGACACTAAGCTTCAAGTAACGATTATTTTTACAAAACCCGTAAATAAAGAACAATTTGATTTTCTTAGAAGAGAACTTAGAATGCTAAATCATGAAAATATATGAATTGCTTGATTTCATGAAAATAAGTTATTTTTCTTTTTGATAATATGTTTGAAATTATCTTATTATTCCCATTAGATGATTATCTTGTGATTCACAAAAAGGAGAAAAATTTCATGATGTTTTGTTAGTTTAGGGACTTATTTGCTAGAAATTACATGAGATTATTTTAAATACATGAGTAGCTCTTAAACTTTTAAATTTCCTTGAATGTCTTAGAGTTTTGAGTTTATCTTCGAAATTCACCTTTACAAAATTGAGAGCTATATTTAATGATATTTTTTAACTCCTCCCTTATTTTTCATTTCTTATTGTTCTCAAGAGGAAGAAAATTCTTTATGACTCATATCTTATTTTAAAAAAGGGGAACAAAAACTCATATACCTTAAATGCTTAGCCCCACATTTCACCTTTTTGTTAATGACAAAGGGGGAGAAATGAATGTTGATGACTTATGTAATAACTTAAGGGGAAATTTCCAAAAGTTTTGAAGTTCATGTAAATCTTTGATATATTAAAATTTTTAAATATTTGAAATTCATAAAAATCTATGATGAGTTGGTGACTTGATAATTTAAAAGCAAATCTTTGTTGATATATGAGTATCCTTGAAATATGATTTGATTGGAATATTAATTATCTTGATTCATTTGAATTCAAGAGTGTGTGATTCTCTTGAATTTAAGTATTCTTTATTATGACATAAATTTAGAGGGAGTTGGGATTAACTCCCGTCATCAATTGATTATCATCATAAAAAAGGGGGAGATTGTTGAATCTCGGATTTTAATGATGAAATCAATTGATGAGTATTTAAATATAATATGTGTGTTAGAGGAAGAATTGCAGGTCTAATTATGACAGAAGCAATGGAGTTACACCCAGATGATGGGCTAAGATCAAGCTTAGTTATCGGGCCGGGTTCGGATGATGTAATGGGACCTCGCTGGGAGTTCGCTAGGAGATTCACCGAAAGGATTGGGAAGCTCGCTGGGAACACATTGGGAGATTACCAAAAGAAGACCATAAGACTTGCCGCAAGAATGTCGGAGGTTGCTGGATTGGCGGGAGTTAGGTCTTGGTTTAGCTTGTTGGTTATTAGAGTTGTAATAATTAAGTCGTAGTTAGGGATAATTGAGTTGGATTTGGATGAAATCCAAATCAACTCAATAAGGCAACCAAGTCTACTATGGGGTTTGGTTGAGTTTAATTAATTGACAAAAGAATTGATCAACATCAAGTTCAAGCCAAAATTTAAGAAGTGGAGGGAACCACTTTTCCGGAGATTTTAGCAAGTAAACCGCTAGTGAGTGACGGTTCGACTGCCCATACCCTGGAAATAGGGCGACTGCCAATGGCTGTCAGTGGCTATTATTCTCGAACTTTATCACTCTCAACTACTTCTAATAAAAGAACTTATGATTTCGGTTTTACTTTGAGCAATTTTATTCAAACCGAGTTTTCTAGCACTTGCACTAATTTACATCCCTCACCCCCCCCCCCCCCCTTCTCTTAGTGCCAACTCGATCCTAACACTTATTTGATCTCATCCATAAGATCTAATAATACTTGGGCTTATTAGATATTTAAAAAAATAGGAGCTCTATGGATATCTCATATCCGAACATCGTCATAATATCTACTATATGTGTGTGACCCTTTAGGCCCAATACAGAACTCCTGACTCAGAACTCCTTCAACTCATCGACTATAAATGTACTAGACCACTATGTCATAGTCCACAAATGGTATGGAGGGATCTAATGCATTAGACCTATCTGTCTACTGGTTATGGGTGCCCTACAAGCCAATCACGTGAGTAATGACATGTGTGACATGCTGCACGATCTTTTTGCTTATTATTGTTATTGATATATTCTTATTTTATATTGCTTGTTGTATATATCATGATGTCCTTGGATCTATGCAATAATAATTTGATCATAATGAGATCATAATAATAAGATCAATTTACCTTTAAATATAAAACCTAAATAATCCTAGTGATAGGTTACTCGAGAGGGATATTAGGATAACCAGACATATCGGTATACTTTATACCTGTACATATGATAGAGGCAACTGGTTTCATAATCTCTCGTGTGGGGACGCTAAGGGTACAATACATGTACTCATTGGAGAATAAGTTTACTGATTAATTCTCTTATGAAATGCTAGACAGTTAATGATACCTAACGTCAGACAACAATTTTATAGTCTCAGTTATGCGTCTGGTCCTTAAACTTGGGACATTAAGGATGCCTTGTTTGAGTACTCCTTTCTTTGACACCGGACTTATAGGTCTGAAAAGTTTCAAATTAGGTACACTCATTATTGGGATTATTAGCCAACCATACGAATGTAATTGAGTGTCAATAGAGGATCGTCCACTCTCGGTATCATAAGAAAAATATCTTATGTGTTCTTGTTCAAGCAAATCTTTGATCAGGGTCATTAGATTAAGAGAAAAAAAATTCTCCGGGAGAACCCGATTAGAGCGAGACTCAGATAGATTCCGTATAAGGCCTAATAGTATGATACTCTATATATGATCTCTGAGATATTAGATGGATGAGGACTATAGGTATATGGTAACTAAGGACAGATAGGTTCAATGGATTATATCTTCTTGTACCATTTGCAGATTTTGGTGTAATGGCCTAGTACATTCATAGCCGATGAGTTAAGTAAATTATTATGAGATAATAATTTACTGAGTCAGAAGGAGTTCTAAGTCAGAAAGAGTTCTGATAGGTGTAGCTAGCTCACTGTGAGCTTGTTATTGGGCCTAGAGGGTTACACACATATAGTAGATGTTGTGGTAATGTAGATGATTAGGCCCAATATTAATGATTACTTGTATGAGGCCCAATTGGAGGTAAATTAAGATTATTGGATAGATATTCAATAATCTAAAAGGTTAGGGCAATGGGATAGAGATCCAATTCCCTCTAAGGAAGGATCTATTAGGTTTTAAGAGGCTCTTTATAAATAGGAGGGAGGGGTAGCAAAGAAAGGGGATATGCTGCAACTTTGGTCATCCCCTTTTATTCTCCTTCCTACCTTCTCTTCTCAATCAACCACCCCTCTCCTTGGAGCGTGAGGATAACAAAGAAGAAAGGAGTTTTTCTAACATGTTTATTATAAGGTGGTGCACAAAAGCTGCAAGTTTTTGCATAGTAAGGGGCGAGCATTGCCACCTTTTCCATAATGTGGAGACAACTAGAGAGGAGGACATCTGACCTCCTTCATCCTCTCTTTTTGGATCTAAATTTTCAGGGATATATGATCTCACTAGGTAAAATATTTAACATACAATGCATAGATTTTTCAGTTTTACGATTTTTTACGCACCAATCATTGCACGACAATTTGATCAACGTGAAAAACATATTTGTTTTTTTTTCCTACGCATGTGATGCTTTATCATAATTCCCAACAGAGGTATCAAAGTCAAGTTCATTATACGATGATTGGCTATATAAATGGCAATTGGATAGAGATCCAATTCCCACTAAGGAAGGATCTATTAGGTTTTAAGAGTTTCTCTATAAATAGGAGGGAGGGGATAGGCTGCAACTTTGGTCGTCCCCTCCTTTTCTCCTTTCTACCTTCTCTTCTCAGTCAACCACCCCTCTCCTTAGTGCTTGAGGATAGCAAAGAAAAAAGGAGTTCTTTTAACATGTTTGTTGTAAGGTGGTTCACAAAAGCTATAAGATTTTGCACAACAAAGAATAAGCATCGTGGCTTCTTCCACAATATGGATACTGCTAGAGAGAAGAACATCTAACCTCCTTCATCCTCTTCTTTTGGATCTGGATTTTCAGGGATATATGATCTCACTTAGTAAAACATTTAACATATAATGCACAGATTTTTCAGTTTTATAATTTTCGCACCAATCAAAATCACACGATGATTTAACTAACGTGGAGAAATATTTGTTTTATTTTTTCACTATGCATGTGATGCTCTATCATAATTCTCAATAGTGGCATCAGAGTCAGGTTCATTATCCGATGATTGACTATATAAATTGTGTGCATTATGTTGAATTATGTAGATTACTTTATGCATAACTTCTTATGATTTTGTTATAATTTTTAGATTTGGATAACACCCTTTATCACTATTAAGAGGTCCTATAGAGAGACCAACTAACATCATAATTGTGTTGGCATAAAAACTATAATCATGCAATCTATTATGCGAAAAAAACTATTATGCCAAGATTGAAATCAAATAATACTAGATCTGTTTACGATGTGTACCTTTAGATGTCATCTGATTGAGATCTAATTAGATCTTCAAGAGCACCACTAGTCGGATCTGAATAATGTCGAGGTATTGATCTGCAAAAGGAACTAGAATAGATCTAAACCCCTTCTCCTCTCTTCCTATCCTTTCACAGGACCACCTTAATTGATGGTTTTGGGAGATCAGGAGGATAACCATAATCTCTTGATCTAGATCAAGAGGATAACTATAATCTCTTGATCTATTCACCCCTTTACACGTTCTGTGCCTTTCTATGTCGTTTCGTACATTGGGTTTAGAGTAGGTCATGTCTATTTATAGGCGAGAGCAGAGGGTCTAGGGTAAGTTATTAGGAGAGTTCCTTCCATCAACGGTATCCCCTAAAATATCACAATATAATATGGACTTTATTTAATATTGGCTAATATCTTTTATCAGAATCCAAATAATCCATAATATATCTTATTTAATTAATAAAGGGCCATAAAATCTTACATTCTCCTACTTGGCCCATTAATTGATAAGATATAAAAGATATCTAAAATAAAAAATAAATAAAATAAAAATTATTTGAAAATAATTTTATATAATTGGATTCTGAAAATTTTGAAAAGTATTTTATACATGACCATGATTTTAAAAATAAGCCAATAAGTCTAATAAGCATAATAATACTATATTCAGTCCAACTATCAATGTGAGTCATAGCGGTTGTATGTCATCAGTGCCACACTTCCTTTTATGTACTATAACACTGCTAGTCTTTCCTTATATAGTCTATAATGACCCCTGTAATTTGTCTTGTCAAGATAATCCTATTTCTTGTATTCAACTATAATATGCATAAACATAAACATAAACAAGATAGCAGAAATAAATAACTTTAATTATTCAAAAAGAAATATCAATAATAGCATCCACTTAAATATGCATCACCATATCCTTTATGGCTTGCTCACAAGCCACATTCTAAGAACATGTTCTTTAAATATTTTACACTGCAAAGCTTTAGTAAATGGATCAGCAATCATCATAGTGGTACTCAAATTTTCAATTGACACTTGTTGTTTCTGGACTCTTTCTCTAACCACCGAGTACTTTATCTCAATGTGCTTGGAACCACTAGGGTACTTGTCATTCTTAGAGAAAAAAACTGCTGCAGTATTATCACAAAATACCTTCAGCGGCTTGGCAATTGAGTCTACCACACCAAGTCCTGAGATAAAATTTCACAGCCATAAAACTTGATTTGTGGCCTCAAAGCATACCACAAATTCAGCTTCCATCGTAGATGATGCAATAAGTGATTATTTTATATTTTTCTAAGAAATTGCCCCACCAGCCAGCATGAACACAAATCCTGAAGTGGATTTCCTGCTATTGAGGTAATTTACAAAATCAGCATCTGAATATCCCGTTACTTCAAGCTGATCTGACTTCCTATATGTGAGTATATAATCTTTTATCCATTGCAGATATCTCATTACTTTCTTTGCAGCTTTCCAATGTTCCATTCCTGGGTTATTTTGGTATCTGCCCAGCATTGCCACTACAAAACTGATATCTGGCCTTGTACATGTTTGAGCATATAATAGACTTCCAATTGTGCACCCATAAGGAATATTCTTCATTTGATCCATTTCTAAGTCATTCTTCGGGCACCGATTTTTGCTGAATTTTTCACCTCTAGTAATAGGTGTATCATTGGCTTTACAAAGTTGCATATTAAACCTTTCCAAGATATGATTAATATAACCTTTCTGAGATAATCCTAATAAACCTTGAGATCTGTCCCTGAATATCTCAATGTCAATAACATAGGATGCCTCATTCATATCAACCATCTTAAAGTTCTTGTTGAGAAATATCTTGGTTTCATGTAACAAACTAAGATCACTACTAGCAAGCAATATAATAAACTTACTCCCACTAACCTTCAGATATATACACTGATCAACAGTATTTTTCTTAAATCCGAAGGAAGTAATGGTATCATGAAACTTTATATACCATTGTCCGGAAGCTTGTTTAAGGCCATAAATGGATTTCTTAAGTTTGCAAGCCCAACTTTTCTTTTCCTTTTCTATGAATCATTCAGGTTGTTCCATATAGATTTTCTCATCTAGATCTCCATTCAGAAATATTATTTTCACATCCATATGATGTAACTCAAGATCATAATGAGCTACTAATGCCATGATGATTTTCATGAGTCCTTTTGACAAACTGAAGAGAAGGTCTCATGGTAGTCAATGCCCACTTTTTGAGAAAAATCTTTAGCCATAAGTCTGACTTTATATCATTCGATATTGCCCACCGAGTCACGTTTAGTCTTAAAGACCCATTTACAATCGACTCTTTTCTAATTATTAGGCAATTCAACGAGTTCCCAAACACCATTCTGGTGCATTGATTTTAACTCATCTTTCATTGCATCATACCATTTTTCATAATCATTACTTTCTATGGCTTGTGAAAACAATAAGCGGGCTCTTTTCATTACTATATTAAAATCTGATTCTTGTAGATATACCACATAATCATCAGAAATGGTATGTTTCCTTTTTCTTTGAGATCTTCTCAAATCTATCAATTGTGATTGTTCTACAAGACTATCAGCGATGACATCAACATCATGTGAGAATTCATTAACGTTATTTTGTTGTTCACCCTCATCAATTCTATCATTGATTTGAGGAACAAGAATTTCTCGAATAGGGGATAATATAGGAGAAGAAGCCTGAATCTCCTCAATATCAAAATTAATCATTCGAGATTTTTGGCTCCCACTGATTTCACCATTTTCTAAGAATTTTGCATTACTAGATTCTACTATCCTCATATTATGATTGGGGCAATAAAATCTGTATCCCTTGGATCTTTCTGTGTAACCAATAAAATATCTAGAAATTGTTCTTCGATCTAATTTCTTTTCATGTGGATTAAATACTCTTATCTCTGCAGGACACTCCCAGATATGTAAATGTCTCAAACTGGGTTTTTTACCAGTCCATAACTTAAATGGAGTTTATGGAACTAATTTACTAAGAACTCTGTTCAGGATATACATAGCTGTCCTAAGAGCATCACCCCACACTGACTCAAGTATAGAGGAATAACTCATCATGCTCTTAACCATATCCATAAGAGTATGATTTCGCCTTTCAGTAATACTGTTCTGTTGTGACACACCTGGTAATGTATACTGAGCACAAATACCCCGCTGTTCTAGGAATCTAGCAAAAGGACCAATATTCTGATCGAATTCATCATATCTGCTATAAAATTCATCACTCTTGTCAGATCTGACAATTTTAACTTTTCTATCTAATTGTCTCTTGACCTCATTTATGTACACTTCAAGAATGTCAACGGCCTGAGACTTTTCATGTATTAGATAAATATAGCCATATCTGGATAGGTAATTTATAAATGTGATGAAGTACCTTTCTCCACTAAAACAAGGAATATGGCGTGGTCCGCAGATATCAGTATGAATAATTTCAAGAAGTTCTTTACTTCTCGTGGCATTTTTCTTTGTATGCTTAGTTTGCTTTTCCTTAATGCAATCTATGCAAACATCAAAATCAGTGAAGTCTAAATTTTTTAAAATATTATCCTTCATTAATCTTTCAATTCTTTCATTAGAGATATGCCCCAAACGTCTATGCCACAATATAGAAGATATTTCATTATTGGAATTACGTTTCATTCTAATACTTGATTGCAGGGTCAATAATGTATTCGTAAACTCTAAATTTAAATTAATTCTGTACAAACCATCACACAGAATTCTAGAACCAACTTTTATTGAATCATAAAATATGCTAAGTTTACCATTACCAAAAGAAACACAATATCCTAACTCATCAATTCTAGACAGAGAAATTAAATTTTTAGAAATTATAGGAACAAAATATGTGTCTTTCAGATCCATCAGATGACCCATCTCTAGGCGTAAGTGATAAGTCCCTACTGATACCACTTTTGCTTTAAGACGATTTCCAATAATTATAAATCTTTCATGTTCTTTTGGTTTACGGATTAAAAGAAATCCCTGCATATTATTAGTAACATAAGTTGAAGCGCTAGAATCAATCCACCATGTATTAGAAGGAACTTCTGCAATGTTTGATTCAAAATATACAAAGGTTGAGTTTATACCTTTCTTTTCGAACTAAGTCCTACGTTTAATGCAATCCTTCTTTACATATCCTTTCTTGCTACAAAAGAAGCACTTTACGATAATAGCTTTCTTTTCAATAATTTGACTAACACTTCCAGACCCGATAAATTTCTTCGATGGATGATGCTTCGATTTTCTTTTCTTGTTACCAACTCCTTGAGTAGTTGTCAGTACATTATATGAACTTTCCTTCTTTAATCTTAATTCTTCCTGAACACACATACTAGTTAACTCATTCAAGTCCCACTTATCCTTATTTGTATTGTAGTGAATCTTGAATGAGCCAAACTGAGAAAAAAGAGAATTAAGAATAAACTGCACAAGGAAAGATTCATCAACATTCATTCCCAACGTCCTAAGTTTTGCAGCTTTGTCAGCCATATTGAGGATGTGATCCTGAATTCCTCGAGTACCATCATACTGAGCTATAGTTAGTTTTTTCATTAATGTGCTAGCCAATGACTTATCAGCAGATTTAAATCTGTCTTCAATAACTTATAAATATTCACATGCGCTAGATGCAACCGGTAATGAAGTCTTTATATTATTTATAATTGTCATCCTTATGAACATTAAACTGAGCCTATCAGATCTTTCTCAAGCCTTCATTTCATTGGCTTGTTCCACATTACCTTTATCAGTTAATTCTGTGGGCTTTTCAACAAGCAATGCTAAATCAAGATCTAATACGCCCAATGTAAATTGCACGTACTCTAACCATTCTGAATAATTTGATCCAGAGAGTACAGGGACACTAGAAGCATGAGAATGTATAGACGGGAATACCACTGAAGAATATAAAATAACATTAATTCTTTGAGTTTTACCAAAAATATGATGAACTATTGATATCATCAATATTTAACCTTTGGGTAAAAATATTGACATATCTAGTGTTCACACAAGATCATTTATGGAGGACTGATACCATCCTTGTGGAATAGTTTTGCTACCTTTGGGTATACAATTTTAAACTGCAAGGATATCTAAAACAGTATCATCCTACCCCATCACATAATTATTTGATATAAATTCCTTTGGTATTATCTAAATCTCCTAATTATGCATGTAATTTTGAATATTATTTCTTTAATGTTATTGAGGACTTGTTCCTTAATGTAATTTTATAAATCATTGATCTAGGCCACTTTGGTGACTATAAGATCAATGTAGTAATATAAAATACAAATTAAATTATCCTATGAATGACAAGATTTTAATTGTATTTCATTTCCTATAAGCCTACCATCCCAGGCTACTTTGGCAGCTACTGGTCAGGTATAACTTAAGGAGATGAACTATAAATAATATTCATCAAGTTCATTTAAACTAATTCATGCTGAGATAGTTCAATAATAGGATAACAACCATAATAATTATTGAACACTTAATCAGCAGGAAAAAACTCATATGATAACTGTAATCATGATAATACATAAATCATGCATTTATGTGAAAAATAAATATTATTTCATAATTACTAATATTTATATGTAAATAACTAAATAAATATCCAAAAACCAATAATTGGATTTAACACATGCAATTAATAATTCATAAGAGAAAACTATAAAGAAACAATAATTTATAATTTTTTAACTGATTAATTTTATTTAATTGGAGAAGCCCATAAGTCCAATTAAATAAATTGATCAAAAATAAAATATAATCATTGAATAATAAAAAAATATAATCATAATTAAATCTTATTATATTATATATTGATCAATTTTTATAATTAAGAAAATAACCAAAAGTTCTCAATTTTATAATGATAGAACTGTAATTCAAAAAAATATATATATAAGAATTATAGATTTTTTAAAGATTATAGGATTAATAAATCACAAGGGTAAAAATCTAAATAATCCTATTCCGAAGGGTAAAACTATAATTTCGATGAATGGTAAAACTGTAATTTAAGCATAATGGCAAAACTATAATTTTCTGATTCAATGGCAAAACTGTAATTTTATTAAGAAAAACCCTAGCGTCCTCGTCTGCCACCGCCATCGCTGCGCCGCCATCAGGGCGACCGGCCACCGCCGGATTGTGCAGCGACCATGGCTACATCTCATTGGGCTAGGACGATCCGCGCATGCGGTTGTTGCCGCTATTAGCGTGCGAGGCCACCGCTTGCACGGCCTCTACTGCACGCGAGTGCCTGCAGCCCCTACTCAAGCGGTGGCCGTAGGCGATTCGGCCCTGTGCGCACACGTCATTACCGTAGGCAGATTCGGCCAAAAACGTAGCAAGATTACTACGTCTTTAACACACAACGACAATCAAGAATCGTTCGCAAGCAAACGATTAAAATTAACAAATAAGAAAATATATCAATAAAATATTCAGATCAATGCATCATAAATAAAAATAATAGATCTAATATTTTTGATACCAATTGTTGGCATAAAAACTATAATCATACAATCTATTATACAGAAAAAACTATTATGTCAGGATTGAAATCAAATAATACTATATCTGTTTACGATGCGTACCTTTAGATGTTATCTGATTGAGATCCAATTAGATCTTCAAGAGCATCGTCAATCGGATTTGAATAACGTTGAGGTATCGATCTGCAAGAGGAACTAGAATAGATCTAGATCCCTTCTTCTCTCTTCTTATCCTTTCACAGGACCACCTTAATTGATGGTTTTGGGAGATCAAGAGGATAACCGTAATATCTTGATCTAGATTAAGAGGATAACTGTAATCTCTTGATCTATTCACCCCTTTACACGTTCTGTGCCTTTCTGTGTCGTTTCATACATTGGGTTTAGAGTAGATCTTGTCTATTTATAGGTTAGAGCAGAGGGTCTAGGGTAAGTTATTAGGAGAGTTCATTCCATCAAGGGCATCCCCTAAAATATCCCAATATAATATGGACTTTATTTAATATTGGCTAATATCTTTTATCAGAATCCAAATAATCCATAATATATCATATTCAATTAATAAAGGACCACAAAATCTTACAAATTATTGATATGAATGGGGAGAAAGAGGGCAATAATTATTGATGCCCTATGGTATGGCCAAAGGTTGCTTGTCGCTTTAGTCGTGAGCATAGCTTGTTGCTCTCGACCTGGACAAAAGCTACCTGACCAAGAGCAGCAAGCTCTCAATCATGGCAGAGATCTCCTATGTGGCCAAGAGTAATGGATGCATAAACACCCGCTGCCTATGAGAACCCCATGGCCGAGTACTCTTGGCTGCAAGGGCAACCCAATAGCCAAAGGAGTTGTGGTCGACTAAGGCAGCCTTGTAGCCAAGGAGTCCTGGCTACAAGGGAGACCTTGGTGGCTAGGGTTTCCCTACCACCCAACTCCTAGCCGCAAGGGTGTCCCTAGTGGCCAGGGTTTCCTAACCACGTAAGGGTCCTTTTCGTGCCATATAGGGCACCGTATGGTAGGGTATCCCAAAATTCTAACAAAATAATTAGTTAAATTAATTATTATTTATCGAGGCCTAAGAGCCCTTGATTTTTTTCTCATTTATTACTCAGCCTGTGCGCTTGTAATTATGTTGTAATTATACAAAGAGGTGTAGCGGAAGTGTGGAGGTGCCAATGAGACCCATAATGCCGAGATGGACGATTGAGACGTATAGAGATGCGTCGACATGATGATGAGCTAGATGATCACAAGGCAATGGAGAGATGTACCGATACATACATAGATCTTATCGTGAGTGATAAGGCCCACTAGCTTAGGCCATATCACATTAGGTGATAGTTCATTATCATCCGATGTGATTGTGCATATGTGATTGCTTATACACCTACTATATAAATAAATATATATATATATATATATTTATTTATATATACATATATATACATATATACATATATATATATATATATATATATATGTATGTATATATATATATATATGTATATATATACATACATACATATATACATATATATTTATATATATGTATGTATATATATATGCATTCGATGTAGATATATATTAAAATATGTATATGTATGACATGACATATTAGGAGACCGAAATAAAAAATCCCTCCTATAATAACATTAAGACGGTAAAGTGTGAGGTAATTAGATTGACCCACGTGGCCTTCAATTGTTATAAGAAGAAATTGAATCCTTACAAAGGTTGGGTTGGTCGAGTCCCACGAGGCTCATCTATTTTCATGATTTGAGATCTTGCCTATGACATAGAGATGTCACCAGTGACCTAAAGATATTATATGCTTGGTCGAGTTCTTCAAGTGTTAGGATCGAGTTGACACTAAGAGGCGAGAGGGATGAATTAGTGTAAGTGCAAAGAATACTCGATTTAAAAAATATGCTTGAGGTAAAAACTGAAACTACAAGCATTTTTCATCAAGATCAAGTTAGAGAACGATTAAACTTAAGATCGAATAAAAAATCTCGATTTAGCTATGGAATGCTAAAATAAAAAGCAAGTAAAGAATGCTCACAGATTTATAGCGGTTTCATCACCAACTTGACTTAAATCCACTTCCCAAGTTCTCCTTCGTTGAGATCCACCGGATCCCTTACACCTTTCTCCTTTTCCGAAGCTCAGGAGAAGAACCCTTACACTCTCCTTTTCATAAGTTCAGGAGAGAAACATTTACAATCTTCCACTCTTCCCTTAACCTCACTTTACACTTGAAGCACACAAGGAAAGTTCTCAACAAATTCTAATAATATTTTCATAGTATTTCCCAAGCAAAAAAAATTAGGGTATTTATAAATCCCAATTTGGCTTCAAAATTTAGAGCCAAAACTCAAATCTAACCCAAAGTGGACCCATTTGCCTCGCATTGAGTTAATTTGGATTTTTCCAAATCTAACTAAATTAGACTCAAAACACATGATGCTAACTACGATATACTAACACATAATTACAATTGTTCTTATTGTCCGGTATATCAATCTATCTTCCAAACTCTTGACGAACTCCTAGCGAATCTCTTGATTATCTTTCGACGAACTCCCAATGAGCTCCCAATCACCTTTGGCGAGCTCCCAATGAGCTCTCAATCACCTTTGCCGAACTCCTGGTGAGCTCCCACTACATCGTCCGAACCCCAACCCGATGCCCGAACTTGACTCCAACCCAACATCAGATTATATTGCCTTTTCGTCATCATAGTTGATCATGCATCACTTTCTCTAACACACAAGTTAGATCATAAAACTCATCAATTGATTTCATCATCAAAATTGGAGAATCAACCATCTCCCCCTTTTTTATGATTATAACCAATTGATGACGGGAGTTAACCTTAACTCCTATATATATGCTATAAGATAAATAAAATAAACTTGAATTTAAAAGAACCCATCACTTTTGAATTCAAGTATAGCATTTTGATAATATTAAAATTTACAATTTAACCCTTCATGATACCATACATGATAAAATTTTCAATGCATTTATCTTCTTGGTATCACATGATAAATAATTTTAACCAAAAATATGTTTCACATGTTAACATGTCATTAAGCATAATACAACATCCATCTTCTTGGTATCACATAAAAATTTTAAACATTTTAAAGATCTCAGAACATTTCTTACGTCATCAATTATATCATTTCTCCCCTTTTATCATCAACAAGAATGAAAAATGCTCAACTTATATTTGAACATTCTTAAATATTTATCACAATAGCTAGCACATAAAGAAAGAATTTAGTCTATTTCTCCCCTTTAGTAAAATAAGAATAAGAATAGAGTTTAATCTATTTCTCATCAAATTGCTTTCTCCCCCTTTGTAAATAACATAGAAGAAGATGAGGAGGAGGGGGCGGGGGGGTGGGGAGGGGGATGAAAATGAATCCCATCACAAAAAGGAATTCAAATCACATTTTCTATTTTGTAAATATCAATTTCAAAAGGAAAGAATCATTTAGAAAGAGAGCTCAAAAAGTTGAGAAATCTGAGAGGAATATAAGAGCTACTCATTGCATTTTAAAAGATCATCTCATGTAAATACCAAGAAGAAGCTCAAGAAATCTAAAAAATAATATGAACAAAAATCATGCATTTGCAGTTAATAAGAAACTAAATTTATAAAAATTAAGAAATCCAAAAAAATATGATATCAAATCAAACTCAATTTGTAAATCATGCATTTCTCATTCATTTAGAGAATTTAAAATTTTTATTTTTTTTAAGGCAAATTGTTCCTCATTTAATGATTTTGTTGCAAGATAGCAATTTTATCATATCTAATTATCTTCTTTCTTTATCATGTCTAATTTAATTGTTCCTCATTCAATATTGGAAGATTTATCATATATAACTCTTTTCTTATAAAATCAATTTGTTCTTCATTTAAAGGCTTTGTTATTAAGATAGTAATTTAATCTCTCCCTTGGCCATTGTCAAAAAGAAAGGAAAAATAATATTATACTAAATTAATTTTCAAGTCATTGACAAATATATATAAAGGAGTTATATAATGAAAATCTTATTATTAAGGATATAATATGAAAGATCAATTTGTAAGTACCAAAATATATGATTTATTTTAATAAGTCTCTCCTTTTTTGTTAAATAACAAAAATGAGTCTTAGGAGAGTAAATAATCTTGATTCATTCAAGAGGCATCTTAAGACATATAATTCATTTAGATAATTTTTCTTAATAAAATAAAAGAATTATCTTGATTAGAAATCTCAAATTATAATTATTAAGATCATCAATATCCTTTTTATTAAAGGAAGAAATCATAGATATTAAAAATGATTCCCATAAAATATAAGTCAAGTGAAGAAGTCAATGAAAAGTTCATAAAAAATCTCATTAAATTTTCAACTAATCATAAATTTAAAATATTAATTTGGTGATAAGGTATACTATGCATGAATATAAGGAAGTGATAAATAAATCATGTCATGAAGGATATTAATATTAATTCATGAATACCAAAAGACATAATTTAATTTTGATAAATCTCCTCTTAAATGACAAAAAAAGAATCTTAGGAGATCATTTAATAAGAAGTATTTTGTTCATATAAAAATAATCAAGTTTTCAACATCAAGAAGTCAAGATGATGATTAGAATGACAAAAGAAAAAAACTTCTCTATAGTAAATTGTAAACAGAGACATGATGACAAATAAAAGATTAAGATCATGGTTCATAATGAAAATCTCAAGTTATAAGATCATAAATCTCCTCTTTAGTGAAAAAAAATTATAAAATTAAAAAGTTAATTCTAATAAAAGATATCTTAAGAAAAAAATCATGAGAAAGTTCATGATTTGGTTAGAAAAAAAATCTTATTCAAATTTCAATCATCAAGTTCATAGTTTAAGAGATTCAATAATAATGATATTATTTTATCTCTTTTTGAAAGCTTGATAAAATAGAGGTATTTTCAGAAAGAAATTTTCTCCTTTTTATGTTTCAATTTATATGATTTGTTTTATACAAAAATTTCTTTATCTTTTATGCCAAATTTAAGCATTGTCATTTAAAAGAAAAAATTAAGTTAAAAACATTATCAAGATCATTACAATAAATTATTTTTAACCAAATAAAATATTTTTAAATATTTTAAAACTAAAAATGAAGTGGCATTTCCAAAGGAAATCTTCAAGATTATTATAATAAAATATTTTCAAACAAAATTTTTAATTTAGTTAATTCCAATAATTTTTCTTTCTTAAGTGAGTATAACTTTTTAGACGTAGTGAAATGAGTTACCATGCTCATTCCAAAGTTTTTTCTTTACTTTATTTCGAGCCCTAATTCAAGAATGATTTAACATTCAATCATACAACATTCAATCATTCAATCATTAGCATTTACATTTAAATCAATCAATATAATATTATCAAAATCTCTGTTTCAAAAAATTTTAATATAGATAATTTTTTATTAATAATAACTAAGATTTTTTAATGTAGTTCATTTTTGTGCTAGTATGCTCTGGCTATGCATAAGCGACGCATTATCAAAAAGTAATCATGAACTATCAAAATATTTATTATCAATAATTTTAATTCTAATAATTTTTCTTATTGTTGTTATTTAGGTTAGTGAGTTTGAAAAGTGTTTTAGACCTCAAATAATATCCACCATCAAGTTACTATTTTTTGCTCCTAGCCTTTGTTTGGAGACAAATCTACAATATATGGGGTTTTGATTTGGGTATCCATTTGACTTTAGGTCCCTCATGAAAAATTCTACCTAATTTAACTAAAGATAGTTGGTTTATGATTCCTTTAAGAACCCAAATCAACTTATGTGGACTATACTTTCTAAATAGGCATCTATAGACAAAGTGTCCACATCCACCTTAAAATTTACATTTGTTTTCAAGTAAAGAATGCAATTTGGGTCTTCTAACAAAAATATTTAGTTTTTGATGAGTATTACCTACAAAGCCAATACCTCCTTATGAACACGAATCTTATTAACAAGGATCATGTTTAGAAATTTGTTGCCTATCTTAAACTTTTCTTAGGTTTGTTTTAATATGGCATTTTCCCTTTTAATTTCATCTAGGATTTCATACTTCGAGCAAGAAATACATGATATTGATGCATCATTTAAAGTTTTAAGTTTATTAAAGAGTAATGCATAATATTTTTTGAGTGATTTATAAGTTTTACTAATCTCTTTATACTCATCAAATGATTCATGAAAAACATTTAATAACTCATCAAAAGTAAAGGAGGCTTAGGTGAGTTACTTATTTCATCATTGATAGCCATAAGTGCAAGATTCCCCACTTCTTCTTTGTTGTCTTCTTGATCTTTCGAGTACCACAACTTATTATGTTCATAGCAAGAAGTTATAAATGAATATTTGTAGGCTTTATGTCCTAACTTACTACAAAAGTTATATTTATTTTTTGGTAGAATGGGTCTTTTGACGAAGATAATTAGCTTTTGTTGAGTATTTCCAACAAAGTCTATATCATTTTTCCTATGAACATGACCCTTATTTGCAAGGATCATGTTTAGGAATTTATTTCCTATTTTAAAATTTTCTAATATTTATTTTAATATAAGTTTTCTTTTCTAAGTTCATCTAATGTTTCACAATTGGTGCATGAACTAAGTGATGGTGATGCTACATGTATTTCTTCAAATTTACTAACTAGTAAATCATGCTCTTTCTTAAGTAGTTTATAAGGCTTGCTAATATTTCTAAATTTATCATAAAGCTCTTAAAAAAATTTAATAATTTATTGAAAGTAAATAAGATATTTTGTAAGTTACATATCTCATCGTTGATGGCCATAAGTGTGAGATTCACCATTTTTTCTTGATTGTGCTTTTCATCTTCGGAGCGCCTCGGTTTCTTGCATTCATAGTAAGAGGTTTTGTCCAATTTAAGTTCATTTTTATAGTTTTTGTTCATTAATTTATTTTATTTATATGTCAAAGCTTCAAATTTCTCATTACTCAAAGAGTTATATGTTCTTCTCAGTTCAAATTCCTTCCTATTCTTTGGAAGGTGTTGTTGGGTTCTCAATGTCAAATCATTCTTGTTCTTTGGAAGGTATTCTTATTATTCATTTTTGTAAGTCATCTTATTTATTGATTCATTTAATTTAATTATACATTCATATGTAATTTTAATATATGACAAATATCAAAGTAGTTTCACAAACAGAAACCTGATTAAATTCATTCTTATCAATTACATAAAATAAAACATTCATAGCTTTTGCATTTAACAAGAAAGTATTATTTTCAAAATCATTCCATTCGTTCATAGGTTTAGAATATTTTTCAAAATTGTTCTCAACAATATACCATAAGTCAAAATCCATGGAATTCAGATGAAATCATTTACTTACCAATTGTTAGGATTAACTGGCACTAAGAAGGGGGGGCTAAATTAGTACAAGAGTGAAAATGCCTGATTCGACAAACTTGCTAACATAAAGAAGAAAAATCGAAAGCGCTTCTTGAGTTTCGCTGAAAATGAGTAATCAAACGATTTAAGAGAAAATCATAAAATGATGCTCGTATCATTCTTCAAACTAGTTAAGAGCAATTAAAACTAGATAAGAGTAGAGAGCTCATAGATTTATAGTGGTTTGGTCTCAACCAAGCCTACGTCCACTCCCCGAGTCCTCTTCTCCGATGTCCACTAGTGTCCACTATCAATCTTCTTTGGGTGAAGACCAAACCCTTACACTTCCCACTCTCCTTTTCACAGGCTAAGGAGAGGAACCTTACAAACTTTTACTCTTACAACTCACAAGGGAGACTTTACAAAGAATACAACTTTATTTCTCACTCTCTTATCCCTTTTCTTTTTCTTACATAATTTTAGCACTCTTCATATAATTTTTAGCCCAATATGTAGTGATAAATGCAAAAAATCTTATGGTATTTATAGATCCCGATTGACTTCAAAATAGAGCCAAAATTCAAATATATCCAGAAAATTCAAGTATGGGTGGTATAATCATTGGCATTGATGGTACTGCCTCCAAAAGGTGCCCAAAAAACTGGGCAGTGATGGTACAACCATCGACCTGAGTGATACAATCGTCGCCCGGGCAATACGACTGCCGCCCACCAGTGGTACAACTATCGAAATCCTAAGAAAGTGATTCCCTCAACTTTTTCAATCTCGACTTGTACCTTCAGTTGACCCTTTTCTAGGTCAACCAATTGAGCTCAACTTGAGCTTAATCCGATGCCAAATATGGACCCGGTTAAACTCACTTGAGTTAATTTGGATTTCATCCAAATCTAACTTAAGTATGACTCAAGCCTTAACCGATGCTAATGACTAATTAATTATAATCAATGTGACCATTAAGTCTAATCAAGATCCTCCTAACTCCCTGCAAGCTTTTCGGTAACCTTCGATGATCTTCTAGTGAATCTCTTAGTCTTTTTAGGCAAACTCCTGACACCACCCTGGCAAGCTCTCGTTCACCTTCGACAAGCTCCCAGTGAACTCTTAGCAAGCTTCTGATACCTTCTGCAAGCTTCCAGTGAACTCCCGGTAAGCCTTCAATCCCTTCAGTAAGCTCTCGTGGGACTCCCGACAAGTTTCCAATACCTTCAGCAAGCTTCCAGCGAGTCCCTCAGTGAGTTTCCACTGCATCATCCAAACCTTAGCCCGATGCCCGGACTTGACTCTGGCCCAAATCTGATTGTAATTTTCTCTCTGTCGTAGTTAATCCTACATAAATCATCTGTAACACGTATGTTAGATCAATAACCCATCAATTGATTTCATCATCAAAATTTGAGATTCAACAATCTCTCCCTTTTTTATGATGACAATCAATTGATAACGAGAGTTAAAACTTACTCCCCCTAAATCCATGCCATAATTCAAATAAAGAAAACTTAAATTCAAGAGAACCAAACACTCTTGAATTCAAGTATATATCATCCATTTATCAAATTTTGAAATGATATACTTTCAACTAATCTTGAATCATTAAATTTTTAAGCATATTCCAAGAATTTCAAAAATTCATACAAAATTTCCTTATAACATTAATTTCAACCAACAAATCATGAATCATTAAATTTTTAAGAATTTTAAAATTTATACATTAGCCATACGACGAATTTAAAAATTTCCATTCTTTAAGAAAAAATGCTATTTTCTTCCCCTTTGTCATATATATATTATTTTTCATATTATTTCTTCCTCTTTGTTATATATGTATTATTTTTCATATTTGGATCATCAATACACTATTTCTCCCCCTTTGTCATCATCAAAAAGAGGTGAAACAATGAGCAAGTAGTTTCATGATATGTAAGCTTATTATGTGTCAAAATTTTTCATATTTGTATAAAATAAATATGATTAAATATTTAATTGCTTCATTGCTCCCCCTTAGTAAAATAGGATAAAAACATAATTTTCTTATCAAAATATTCTTTCCTTTTTATAAATAAGAAAGTAGAAACAAAGAAGGGGATTGAAAAATATCATCACAAAAATAGAGCTTAATCTAGTAAATTTTGAAATTCAAGAGTTAAGAACTACCCATGCAATTTAATTTATTTTATATACATTTCAAACAAGAGTAGCAAATCATGAATTTTGATGATATTCTCATGTAAATTTTGATAAGAAGTGCAATTTATAAAGGCCAAGAAATATAAAGGTAAATCAAGCTCAAATTATAAATCATGCATTTCACATGCATTTAGAAATTTTAAAATTTAAATTTTTTTTGAAGTAAATTATTTCTCATTCAATGTTATAAGATTCATCATATCCAATTTGTCTCTAATCATATTGATAATTTTATCTCCCTCTTTGGTCATTGTTGAAAAATAATATTTTTTCTTTTATATCCATGTTCTAATTATACCTAAAAGTACAAAGGGATCATGTCATTATAGATGAAAAATCAAATTTTTAAGTACCAAAAGGTATGATAAAAATTAATAAATTGGCCACTTCTTTTGTTTGTGAATTTCAACATAAGAAATCAAGAAATCTTATGTATTTCAAGTAAAATATCAAATACATCTAAAAATTATCAAATCATACAAATCTCAAGTATTTGAAATTTTTAATTTTCTTTTAAGCAAATTGCTTCTCATCGAATGTTAGAAGATTTTTTATATCTAATTTTCTTTTAACCAAATTAATAATTATCTCCCTCTTTTTCTATTGTCAAAAAGGATTATGATGATATATTTTATTTATAACTATAAGGACAAAAGGATCATGTCATTTGAGATGAAAGATTAAATCATAAGTACCAAAACATATTATTTCTTTTAAATTTGTCCTCTTTTTGTCTTTATAAATAATAAAAATAAATCATAAGAGATTAAATAATCTTAGTTCATCTAAGATAAATCTTAAGACGCCCAATTTATTTAGATAAATCTTTTTAACAAAATAGAAAAATAATCTTGATAAAAATATCAATTATTATTGTTAAGATAATAAATCTAAAAAATCATAGAGATTGAACGTAATTCCAATAAACAATATGTTAAGCTAAGAAATCAAGGAAATATTGATGATAAAATAATTCTCATATAATTTTTAATTATCATAAATTTAAGAAATATTATTTTTGGTAATAATTTAAACTAAGAAAGAAGTTATATATAATCATGTCATAAAGGATATTAATATCAAATCATGAATATTAAATGACATGACTTATTTTGATAAATATCTTCTTAGATAATAAAAAGAATTCTTAGGAGATCTAATAATAAGAAGGGTCTTCATTTATCAAGTTATAGAAATCAAAATTTTAAGTAAATTACAAAGAAGAAAAGATAGAAGATCTTGATTTGTATATATAAAACTTCAAGTTATCAAAAATACGGTTCATAAAAAGATTTTCAAGATATAGATCATGGTTTATGATGAAAAAGAATCTAATATTATAATTTTAAAAGATCAAAAAGACAAATAATGATTCATTTAGATAATTTGTTTTAATAAAATATATAAATTATAGTAAACTACCTTAATTTATATGAAGATCTCAAGTTCCAATTTTCAAATTATCGATATGAACAAACAAATTACGATTCATTTATATAATTTTCTTTGAAAGAACTTGATTTTTATAAGGATTTCAAGTTTCAATTTCTTAAAATGTCAAGATCATGATTTAAGTTATCAAATCATCAAAATTGAAATATCAATAAAGTTGAATTGATTCATCAATCTCTTTAAGAAAAATCATTTAAAAACATATTCAAAATCATTATCAAAATCACTTTTCAAAAAATTTCAATAAAGACAACATAGATTGTTTTAGTCAAAGTTCTTTAATTCATTTTTGTAGTTTAAGAGATTCAACAATAATGGTATCATTTTATCTTTTGTTGAAGGGTTGATAGGATAAAATATCTTTAAGAAGAATTATCCTCATTTTTGATTGTTTCATGTGATTTGTTTCAAGAATGCTTTTCAAATCAATGAATTATTGTTTAAAACCAAAATCAAAATTTCATTTTAGAAGAAATCATTAATGTTATTACTATATTTGTGGCCCTATCAGCCCAGTATCACTTGGAGGATGCAGATATTTTCTTACCTTCACTAATGATCATAGTGGCAAAACTTGGGTCTATATTTTAAAGGAAAAAATATTAAATAAATTCAAAGAATTTAAAGACTTAGTTGAAAGACAAAGTAGTTGCAAGATTAAATGTTTACGAATAGATAGAGGTAGTGAATATACATCAAATAAATTTGAAAGTTTTTGTAAAAATAATAGAATTTTACATCAATTTACTATGCCATACATACCTCAACAAAATGGTGTTTCAGAAAGGAAAAATAGGACTATACTTAATATGGTCTGATGCATGTTAAAGGAAAGAAAGATTCTTAAAGAATTTTGAGGGCATGCTCTTGTTTGTGCAGTTTATTTGCTTAATAGGTTTCCAACAAGGCGAATTGGTAATTCTACACTAGAAGAAGTATGGAGCCTATAGAAACCAAGAGTTGATTATTTAAGAATTTTTGGAAGTGTTGCATTTGCCAAGATATCAGAAGAAAAGAGAACAAAACTTGAAGATAAAAGTCAAAAATACATTTTATTAGGTTATGCTAAGAATTCTAGTGGATACAAACTCTATAATCCTATCACAAATAAAGTTATGATGTCAAGAGATGTTGAGTTTAATGAACAACATATTTGAGACTGGAAAAGTAATGAACATCATAGGAAAGCTATATCATCAGAAGAGGATGATATAATACAAGCAAGCACAAAAGAGGCTTTACCAGAATCATCATCGATATCAACTAGGTCATATGATTCAAGAAGTCCGATTATAAGAAGGACAAGATCGATCCAGGAGCTATATAGTATGACTCAAAAAATTGATACTAACAATGATGAACTTTTTCTATTTTGTCTTTTTGCATGATAAGATCCATTAACATTTGAAGAAGCTTGTAAAGAAGAAAAATAGAGACAAGCTATGGAGGAGATTAATGTAATCAATAAAAATGATATGGGAGTTTACTACACTTCCAGAACACCACCAAGCGATCGGTGTTAAGTGGATCTTCAAAGCAAAAAAAAAATGCACAAGGAGAGGTGGAGAAATATAAAGCACGATTGGTCGATATAAACAACAATATGGGATCGACTATGAAGAAGTGTTCGCACTAGTTGCTCGATTGGAGACAGTAAGATTACTTTATCTCCCTAGCAGCTCAAATGAAATAAAAATTTTTCAAATGGATGTCAAATCAGCATTCCTTAATGGAGTTCTTGAAGAAGAGGTATATGTTCAACAACTCCTGGTTTTATTATTTCTCTGAGTTGTCAACCTCCACCGAGGTTGCAACAAAGGATTGAGATGCACTAGGCGAGACCAAGGCATCTAGACAATGTTGGAGGAGAGGATGTCAATGGTGGAAACAACCTCCACATCTGGAAAGCAAAACAGGAACGATCGCGGAAATAGAGCGAGATCTCCCTTGTCTTCCTCACTTATTCTCTTCTAACTCGAGTTCTAGGTGGCGGAGGCTTCAAGGCGATGTTGAACTCGATCGAAAAGATGCCTTAAGTCCTTTGGTCGTTGGTTGCGGAGGAAGGACCAAGCGTTGGGGACATTGTTGATCTCTCATCGGTTCTCCAGAGGTTGTGAACAAGAAGACGCTGAGACAACAACGTCTTCTTCTTCTTCTCTGCTTCCCTTTTTCCTCTGCCAAAACTTTCATCCGAGAGGTGGTAGCAGATCCTCGAATCCGGACCCTATATAAATCAGGAGGAAGGAGGAAGGGGCGATGGAAGAGAAGGAAGAAGTAGAAAGAGGAAGAAAGAAGCGAAGATGATGTAGGAAGAGAAGAATGGTAGAAGAGGAAGAGGAGGCAGAGGAGAAGAGATCTTTATATTGGTGTATAGTTCTCAGTACTTACTATAAAGCGATACTGCTAACTACTATTATTATGCAGGCTTCGTTGGGTGAGACTAAGAAGGACAGGGGAAATGAGTGTTGGAATTAAACTTGTGCAAATATCATGAAGAGATTAATTTCATCAAAAGAAAGGTTCATTTCTTCAAGAGAAAATATTTATGGAAGGACAAGTCAAATTGGTTATTGATTCTTGGAAGAGTTTATTGAAAGAAAGATTCATTCTTACTGCATAAATGTAATATATCTTGGGGAACTATATAAACCTCATATGTTGAGTTATAAAAAATATAGAGTTTGTGAAATTATAAAAATATTGAGAGAAATACAGAAGATTTAGCCTTCTCCTACTCTTCCTTAGTGTGCTAACTCTATCATTTCTTCCTATCAACTTCAACAATTGGTATGGCTTCATCCTCAAGCACCTTCCAACTCCAAATCCCTAGATTGACAAAAGAAAATTATGACATATGGTGCATCCAAATGAAGGTTCTTCTAGGCTCCCAAGATGTATGGGAGTTTGTAGAAGATGGATTTGTTGAACCAAGTCCAGCAAAAGAAGGAGCGATGAATGCAAAAGCAAAAGAGCAACTCAAAGATAGAAGAAAGAAGGAGAAAAAGGCCTTGTTCACAATCTACCAAGGGCTTGATGATACGATGTTCGAGATTATTGCTCTAGCAAATACTTCAAAAGAGGCTTAGGAAATGCTTCAAAAAGCATTTGGTGGTGTTGATAAGGTAAAAAAACTCCGTCTACAAGTTTTACGATTGAAAAATTATAACAAGGTACCTCTGAAACTATTTCTGATTATTTCACAAAAGTTATTTCTATTGTTCATCAAATGAGAAGAAATGGTGAACAAATAAGTGATCAAAGAGTGATAGAAAAGATACTAAGATCACTAAATTCAAAATTTGATTTTATTGCTATTGCGATTGAAGAGTCTAATAACTTATGGGTTCCCTTCAAGTTCATGAACAAAGGATTTCAAAAAGAGCAAAAGAAAGAACTGTGGAACAAGTACTACAGACCAAGCTTACTCTTGAAAATAAAGGTGAATCAAATTTTCAAAGAGGAAGAGGTCGTGGACAAAGAGGAAGAGGTGGCAGAAATCAAACCTATCAAGAATCTCCAAACAATAAAGGAGGTAGAGAAAATTATAACCAAAGAGGCCGAGGTTATGATCGAGGACGTGGACGTGGCAGAATTTCTAAAAGGTCTGAAATACAATGCTATATTTGTAAAAGGTATGGGCATTACTCCTTTGAATACTATTATAATCCTAACAATCAAGGTGATAAGACAAATTTTATTGAAAAAGAAGAGAAGAATGAAAGCCAAGTTTTACTAATGACTTATGATTATTTGAAGGAAGATTAGTCTATTACATGGTATCTAGATACAAGACCTTCAAATCATATTTGTGGCATTAAAGAATTATTTTCAGAAATAGTTACAAGCTATTTTGGAAATATTACATTTGGTGATTTGTCTTAAAGACGAGTAAGAGGCAAATGTAAAATTATTCTTAGACTCCATAATAGCAAAGAGTTATGCATTTCAGATGTTTATTATGTGTCTGATATGAAAAATAATATTCTTAGCTTGGGACAATTACTTGAAAAAAGTTATAATATTGAGATGAAAGATATGACTCTTTCAATTTATGATAAGACTAAGACATTAATCTCACATATAAAAATGGCAAAGAATATAATGTTTCCTCTACATTTATGTATTTTTTACCGATCAAATTGTTTTAAGACTGATATTGAGGATATTTCTACATTATGACATTTTAGATATGCACACTTAAATTTTGAAGCTTTAAAACTTCTTGAGAAATTTAATATGGTGACAGGAATGTCAAGAATTGACCGTCTATCAAAATTATGTGAAATATGTGTTATGAGTAAGCAAGAAAGAAAGCCTTTCAAAATCAGCATAACAAAAAGAGCATGGCATCAACTTGATCTGGTACACTTGGATGTTTGTGGCCCTATCAGCCCAGTATCACTTGGAGGATGCAGATATTTTCTTACCTTCACTAATGATCATAGTGGCAAAACTTGGGTCTATATTTTAAAGGAAAAAATATTAAATAAATTCAAAGAATTTAAAGACTTAGTTGAAAGACAAAGTAGTTGCAAGATTAAATGTTTACGAATAGATAGAGGTAGTGAATATACATCAAATAAATTTGAAAGTTTTTGTAAAAATAATAGAATTTTACATCAATTTACTATGCCATACATACCTCAACAAAATGGTGTTTCAGAAAGGAAAAATAGGACTATACTTAATATGGTCTGATGCATGTTAAAGGAAAGAAAGATTCTTAAAGAATTTTGGGGGCATGCTCTTGTTTGTGCAGTTTATTTGCTTAATAGGTTTCCAACAAGGCGAATTGGTAATTCTACACTAGAAGAAGTATGGAGCCTATAGAAACCAAGAGTTGATTATTTAAGAATTTTTGGAAGTGTTGCATTTGCCAAGATATCAGAAGAAAAGAGAACAAAACTTGAAGATAAAAGTCAAAAATGCATTTTATTAGGTTATGCTAAGAATTCTAGTGGATACAAACTCTATAATCCTATCACAAATAAAGTTGTGATGTCAAGAGATGTTGAGTTTAATGAACAACATATTTGAGACTGGAAAAGTAATGAACATCATAGGAAAGCTATATCATCAGAAGAGGATGATAATACAAGCAAGCACAAAAGAGGCTTTACCAGAATCATCATCGATATCAACTAGGTCATATGATTCAAGAAGTCCGATTATAAGAAGGACAAGATCGATCCAGGAGCTATATAGTATGACTCAAAAAATTGATACTAACAATGATGAACTTTCTCTATTTTGTCTTTTTGCATGATATGATCCATTAACATTTGAAGAAGCTTGTAAAGAAGAAAAATGGAGACAAGCTATGGAGGAGATTAATGTAATCAATAAAAATGATACATGGGAGTTTACTACACTTCCAGAACACCACCAAGCGATCGGTGTTAAGTGGATCTTCAAAGCAAAAAAAAAATGCACAAGGAGAGGTGGAGAAATATAAAGCACGATTGGTCGCAAAGGGATATAAACAACAATATGGGATCGACTATGAAGAAGTGTTCGCACTAGTTGCTCGATTGGAGACAGTAAGATTACTTTATCTCCCTAGCAGCTCAAATGAAATAAAAATTTTTCAAATGGATGTCAAATCAGCATTCCTTAATGGAGTTCTTGAAGAAGAGGTATATGTTCAACAACTCCTGGTTTTATTATTTCTCTGAGTTTCTGCGTTGTCAACCTCCACCTGAGGTTGCAACAAAGGATTGAGATGCACTAGGCGAGACCAAGGCATCTAGACAATGTTGGAGGAGAGGATGTCAATGGTGGAAACAACCTCTACATCTGTTGGAAAGCAAAACAGGGAACGATCGCGGGAAAGAGCAACAAAGATCTCCCTTGTCTTCCTCACTTATTCTCTTCGAACTCGAGTTCTAGGTCGGAGGCTTCAAGGCGATGTTGAACTCGATCGAAAAGATGCCTTAAGTCCTTTTGGTCGCTGGTTGCGGAGGAAGGACCGAGCGTTGGGGACATTGTTGATCTCTCATCGGTTCTCCAGAGGTTGTGAACAAGAAGACGCTAAGACAACAACGTCTTCTTCTTCTTCTCTCCTTTTTCCTCCGCCAAAACTTTCATCCGAGAGGTGGTAGCATCCTCGAATCCGCACCTATATAAATCAGGAGGAAGGAGGAAGGGGCGATGGAAGAGAAGGAAGAAGTAGAAAGAGGAAGAAAGAAGCGAAGATGATGTAGGAAGAGAAGAATGGTAGAAGAGGAAGAGGAGGCAGAGGAGAAGAGAAGTACTTGAAATCAACAGTGTAAGCTAGATGGCGAGCAATGAGGAGCAACAACAGATGGCTTGTGGGCTCTATGTGTATAACAAAGAGGGCTCGACCAACCATTGATGAGTTAAATAGGTTTTTTTCTTTTTCCAATAGGTCAGGTCGAGACGCATGTACAAGTTCACACCATGTCCAAAGACATATCGTTTGTTTTGTATTGGTCCGAGTGAAATCTCAATCTATGCTTACAAGACTGTGTTGGAATCTTTCATATTTCTGTAAAAGACATTAAAATCAAGAAAATAACAAAAAAAGTGGACCAACAATACAACTTCATGATTTCAAGCACTATCAAAGGAAAACCAATAATTTACTATAACAGAACTCCTGATGACAAATATTTATAAAGAGGTAAAGAGGTTGCCCCAAGAATTTCTTGTGTTGTACAATACCAGAAAAATCAAAACATAACACAATTATTGACAATGCAATATTAGAATGTTCCATGTGATCAATTTACTATACTGATAAATATAGTACAAAGGCTTATGATAATATATGGACAAAAACAAAATTGATAAATGAATGGGAGAACAAGCATCCAATAGGGCGACGGAAGGCTGGTGGAATGCCAAGTTGCAGCACTGAATTGGAATAGACATCTATTGGGGCGATGCTACTAGCTTCAGCAATGAATTGGAATAGACATCTAGTGGGGCGATGAAGAGTAGCACCATGGTGACAAGCATTTGTCTAAGAGAGATTGATCAAAAGAGCACATGAAAGGGTGAAAGACAGCCCAAGGGAGAGAGAGGAAGAAGAAGAGTGAAGAAGAAGAGCAACAGGTAGAGTGATAATTTGGATGGTGGAGGCAAAAAGTGCTCTAGGGTAAAAATTAGAGGAGAATCCTACATGATATTAAAAGAGAAAAAAGTAACACTATGAATAAGCTAATTCCTTAGGCTAGCTTGGCCTTTCTGCCTGAGTCAACCTACCATAGTTTGGCTTGCTGGCTAATCTTTTCCATGTGTAATCTTTTGTGGCTAAGTTTCTTCACTACTATTGTGATAAAAATTTACAAGACAACCTCCTAGGCTTGGCTTAATAACTTAACTATTTATGCGTAAGATGACTTTTTATGACTTAGTATGATGACTTCTTGTTAATGTGTAAAGCAACCACTTAGGACTTGTCTGTGGCTTAACTTCCAGTGCATGAACCGGCTTCACTACTCTAATTAGCCTCATAGTGATGGAGAACCATCTAGCTTGATAAAGAAGTTTAGAAGAGTTTATTCAAGGCAAGGAAACCAGCAAAAAGGTCATTAATTAGTTCACCTAAAAACTTTAGGAATTGTGTTAAAAATTGAAGAGTGCTTTGCTCTTTCAAGGTGCTAACCTTGGGACTCTACTTTCATATTAAGTGCACTATTGTACAAAGCAAGGTTTGAAATTTCAACATTTAGCGTCCGGCACGGGCGGTAAATATTGTCCCAGTTGACGCAGATCGCCACTACGCAGACAAAAATCGACCGTTAGCGATCGATTTCGACCGTCGGCGACCGATTGAGGGAGAAATCGGGTCAATTGAAGGAGAAAAAGGGAAGAAGAAGAAGAGGAAAAGAAAAAAAAGAAGAGAAGAAGAAAACCTAGAGCCTGTTCTTGCCCACACGTCACCCTCGCATGGCGCCGTCATGGATCGATACACCGCGAGGAGAAAAACGCCTCCCGGGAGAGAGATCGAGGCGCCTTTCTTTTATTTTTTACATATTTTTAATATATTTTTATATTATATTATATTTAATATATCGTGTGTACCACATCGGTACCGCATCAATACCGACAATATGTTGGTACACCGACGGACCGGTAAATCGAACCTTGGTACAAAGTGCACTCTTTTTCCTTTCAGCTGTAATAACTTGTCTTAAAGTTGTTTAGGTCTCCTGAAGGTCACATTTTTTGGTTTCTAATAGATATACAAATTCCCTAGGAGGTTACTCTTGGGAATCATTGTCTACAATGATTGTATTAAGGCTCCTAAACCCCTATAAATAGTGGGCCTTGTCAATGGATCAAACACTTCAGATTTGAATATAAAACTTGAATCTTCTTTACTCCTCTTCTAGTCTCTTATTCTCCTCTCTAATCTCACTCCTCTCTTGCTTTCTCTTTACTTCTCTCTACTCTACTCTGTTCTACATCACATAGATTGGCTTTTTATTCATAAAGCCAACTTCTCGCAGCTTAGCTTTCTCCTAAGCCAAACTCTTATGACTCCCATGGCTCAGCATTTTCATATTTTGACTTCATGTCCTGGACTTTTTAGTCATATCTCATACTGCTTGGCTTCTTCTCCGCCTATTGTTCACAAGCTTACCTCTTAAAGCTTGGACCTTTTACAGTTATGCTAAATTAGAACCAGCTCAGTAATATTCATATGTCGACTTGTTATTGCTCAACTTTTCTCTTTCTAGCCACCTTGGTTTGTTTGTTGCCATTATTTTTAGTACAAAAACAACACCAACATGGCATTTATTCATAAGCCAACCTCACATTGCTCAATATTTTCCCAGGCTACCTTAGATTGGCTTCATAATAAAGGGGTGGACACTATTCATACACCAACCTCCTATGGCTTGGCTTCTTCCCTTGGTCAAACATGGACCAGTTTGTATCCTTTCTCTTTAGAGTGGCACCAACTAAGACTTGGACCCTCATGGTTTAACTACTTCAAAATTTTGGAACTGAATCAAGTCTATCTTTGTATTTATTTTCTTTTACAAAATTATTTAAAAAGCACAGCAACATATAGTCCATCTTGCTTATTTTTGTCTGAATCATGGCTCACAGGTAACTCAGGGTTCTAGATGACTTAATTTTTATCTCAATATTAACAATTGTAGGCAAATAATTTTGGAGAATCTGCTTTATAACAGCAACCACCAATATCATCTAAAAATGCTTGGGACTTGCACAAATAATTTGGCATTAGACGTCAAAACCACTATAGCATCTATTACAGCCACATTTAAACATTGCTATCAGGAAATTTCTATGCACCAGAAAAAGGCCAATTTGAACAAAAACCTTTGACTTTCAAAATCCATTATGCTACAGCTTACATAATAGTTCAAAATGTAGATATGAGAGGCAATAAACTTGAAATACCAAAAAGGATATGAATTCACTATCAGAATTATAAATATATATTACCTTACAGTGCTCAAGTATCGGAGTAACATTATGACTTCTCAAGAAAACTTTCAGTTTACCATCTTCGGTTTTCTCTAAGCTCTAAAGAAAACAAAATGAGGAGGAAAAAGCTTAGTGCAATCACAAACCAAAAAAAATGATGAAAGACATACAACATATTGCTTCCAGAAAAGAAAACACTAGATGTTGACAATCAATATGCAGATGCGGCATAAGGAAACAATGATGACATCATGACTGAGAACAGTTGTTCTTTTTTGTTGCAATTATGAACACTGAAATCTTTATCCCAAAAAATTAGATTACATTACATTAAAGTTTCAATCACAAAAAGGACAATGTAATGAACAAGGCTCCAGCTATTATTGCAAGGACTATATGTGAAATTTAGATTTCCGAGGGTTTCTCGGAATATAGAGAAGCTGTTTCCACCATGTAAAAATTTGTTTTGGATTCATATCCAGTTTCAGTTGGTAGTCTGAGACTAAAAAAATGTTTCAGCAGTTTCAATGGCTTCAGTGAATTTAAATGGTCACAGTGATATGCCTCAATAAATTTTAAAAAAACAAAATCAAAAAATTTATCGATAAACAGTTTTGGGAAAACTGGAGCAGGGGAGAATTCTCATTTATGATTAATGAATTAAATAAAACACTACCAAATTCAAGAAGTTAGATTAATTTAGATGGTAAACAGATTCATTTATTGTCTAATTCCTCAATGAACTCTTTCCCGATGCCACATCTACTAACAGATCATTAGTCTAGCACTTCTTCACCTACCAACATGGATTCCCCATCAGCAGCATTAGGTATATAAACCCAGAGCTCAGGCAATTGCTTAGAAATCTAAAAATGTCGAGTCACCAAAGCTGGCCTCCTGTTGTAGCAATAGGACATTGTTGGGAAGGACTGAGTAAATTTTCTTTAAGTAAAGCATGATACAATTAGGTAGAATCACAGTACAAGTGACACATTGAACAGTATAATTGCATGGTATATATCAATCATGATATTCACCTTCCCCAAAGAAGTTGGTCCTCTCAGTGGTCAGGGATATGCATGTGTCAGTCAAGAAATATAACATAGACCATGATATCGATTAATTCTGACACAACATTTCCAATCTGTTTTAGTCTAAGACAATTTGATCCTGACTGATTTCTCAGCCTTATAGCTAAAATTTGAGTGAGTCAAAATGAATGCGAATTGGTTGAGTTTGGCCAATTTTGGACAGTTGAGAGGCTCAAGAAAAGAAACAGAGTGTGGAAGGGAGGAAAGATGGAAGAAGAATGCCAAGGTGGAAGAAAGACAAGAAGAATTATAGACTACTTTTTTCTTCCCAGAAAACAGAACTAAGTTATATTAAGAAAGAAGCCTCATGCACCCATCTCTTCTTCTACTTGAAACAGAGAAAATGCTGTTACAATTGTGTTCATTGCTCACTACAGCCATCACTATTTATCATCTGGCAGACTGCCACCATCATTGTAATGTTCATTGTCTACTGCTGGTAAAATAAAGATATGGGGAGAGAATGAAGATAACATCATAACCTTTTTGCAGAAATGGAAAATCTAACAAAGAAGGGAGATGTCACTGGATTCATGATTACTCTCAAATTCTGTGGACACTCTTCAAACAAGATTCTTTCTGTCTTTGTATTATCTAACACTTCATTCATATGGTGATTACAAAAGCAACTAGGTATAGTCGGTTCCATCAATATCTTCAAAAACATAAAAATTCTGAATTTTTTATATGAGAACATACATACATACATACATACATATATATATATATATATATATATATATATATATATATATATATATATACATATATATATACATATATATATGTATATAAATATATATGTATATATATAGTTAATTACAAATACTAATATAGATATCTGATATGATCATTTTAAAAAAATTGTAACATTTTGTTTTTAATATGTAAATCTTCATTTTATATGTCATCTATTATACTTTTTTTACCTTTTGATGACATTCGTCCTTTCATAAAACAATATAGTATATAATATATGAAGGTAAAAAAATTTAGCACATAAAATCTATAATTTTTCTCAAACTTTATATTATAAGTTCTCTAAGACTTTGTTAATTTATGAATTGCATAAAATTATTATCTTGATTCATCCTGATCCTGTAGATTTAATCTGATCAATCTTGTAGATTCCAGTTGTACCATCTCAGCCAATCCGCATACCTACCAATCTGCAAATTATTAAGTACAATAAAAACTAAAACTAACTTGAGCCATATGCCTCTGAGAACAGCTCAATTTTTACAACCTTAAAAAGACAAATTAAAATTTTCTAATTTAAGACAAGCCTGTAAATTTCTAGATACAATATAGAACAAGAATCATGAAAGAAAAGGTTCCACATATTAGAAAAGAAAAGCTATGCTACTGGATTTTAATAGAAAATTCTTTTCATGAAAAATATCTTAAAACTAACCTTGATGAATTGAAGAGGCATTCCTGCTAGCTCTGGCTCACCCAAAAGAAGAAAATTGTTATCCATACTAAGATTTTGGACATATTCTTAGTTCTCCTATTCGTGCTCCCAAATTCTCCAATTCTTTTTCTTGCTTGGAGTGAGATTAACACCATTCCGTTCGAACTCTTTAACCTCACGAGCATGAGAAAATCACTATACAAACTCAAAGAAGAGCAATTAGCAATAATACTAATTGCTAGAAGAAAAGAAATGATTAACTCCAAGCTGCTACAAGCCCGCTTCTTGCTATATAAGATACGTACCTAAAGCAAAGGACACGGACAAACATGAGCATTTCATCGAACACCTTGTTTACATTGTCCGTCATGATCCGATCGATACGTTAGTACAAGACGAGATTGCGAACCTTGGTTTAAACTCCAAGTATTTATTTACAATGGCTTGTTTACCTATACCAACACGATAATGAGTAAAACCTATAATTTCTCATCAAGGTTGAACTATTTGACTATAATCAAGATAGTGATAACTTGCAACTCTTGAGTATGCATTTATTAGATTTTGAGAATGATCAACCTCCCTTTGGTAATATATAGCACAAATCTAAGTAACAAGTTAGTCACTATGTAAATTTTATCCCAAAACACAACAAATCCACGTCAATGCTACCGCTATGTTAGAAATGAACCTTTATTAACATTCTTTATACTAGATATATAGAAATATAAAAGATGTTGAATAACACATATACAATTTATTACTTGCTTATCTTTTAAATAGCCATAATTTCTTATTGATGTTGAACTTCTTGTAGTACAATCTGGATGATCAAAACTTTGAACTTCTATGTATTTTTATAATATAAGCCAATGAGTAGCATTGCTTGGTTTACACAAAATATAAATTTAATTAACAGATCATTCCCTTTGGAAAAAGAAAAGAGTTTAGATATCTCATTTCACATGACAAATAGATGTCGCACACCTTTCTTACAAGCTAATGTCATTAACATTTTTGTGTGGATATATAGCGATAACAAAAGAGTTACTACACTGACATCGATTTAAAAGGTAAAACTCATTTTCATATATGTTAATTAAGCAACATTGACGGAGAAGGTATACAAACCTCAGTTTGACAATAAAAGCTGCATAAATTATCTTAAATATCAAAAACAAGTACGGACTTGCAACCACAACTATATCCTGCATGGGATCGAGGCATTCATGGACAATGGTCACAATGAAATTATAGTGAAGCATTTTCACCGATAATAAAAATCTAATTTTCTTGAAAAAAAAATTAGAATACTATTTCTTCCACTTTCACTTTCCACAATAAATGACATGTCTTTAATTTCTTTATACCCATATACTTCTGTGGCTTATCCACCTCTATTTCAATAGGTATTATTCATTATAATTACCATCGAAATCTCGAATGGTAGGCACATCAATTAGACACAAAGAGCTACAATTGCATATGATCAAATAATGAATTTACTTTTATATCTTATCTTAACTAGGCATGTTTACAAAGGCAAAACATGTGTTTTTTATATGAAATACATCTATTCTTATGATAGTTTATGAGATTATCCATAGAGTACAAGGCAAATTTAATAGCAATATAGTTCACCAATTAGCAATATAAATATAGAATGTAGCACAAGATTTGTGATTAGAGGACAAGCAGCAAGAAGAAGCAAGGTTAATATTATACAAAGAGAATGTGTTGCTTCATAGTCAATAAATAAATAGGAGATTTAACCAGACCAATTTATAGTTCAGAAAGGAACGAGACAAATTAACAATACCATGCATACATAACAACTGATAGATTCTTATCCTCAATTGCTTGACTCTCGTCGAAATACAATTGATGACATCCTTCTTGTGTTACCGTAGATACTCATGTTTCAAACCCCACAAGCATGAAATGTCATTAAGATTAAAGAAAGGAATAGATGAATAGATCACCGATAACATGAAAGCTTATAAAAGGGAAATATTACCATATTGGCAAACAAAAAGCTTAAATGAATCCAGTATTACATAATGTACTCATTAAAGTAAAATATTCATTCTTGGGAAGATCAGGGAAATAGTATAGCAGCATGATTAATATGACTGGCCTTGACTTTATCATGGTTGATATGATTGGCTCTTTGATATTTCATGGCTAATGTTGCATTCATGGCTCTTTGATATTTTATCCTGTATTAAAATATAATGCAAATATAATAAGATGAAAAATGCTCAAATAAAAATAACATCATGGGTTGCCCAAAAATTGAATAGATAAGTGTATTTGTTGTAAGAAATAATAAAATATATAAAAATTAGAAATATGTTGATCGACTAGACAATATATAAGTTCGTTCTATATCTCAATAAATGAAATTAAAGAAAATATCCTGATTAGATTTTAGGTCAGATTGCAAAGATGATAAATTAAACAGAGCATAACAGATGTTCCATGCATCACATTATGGAAACCATCACAAAAAAAGCTAGTTTAAGAAATGAAATATTATTATTGGATTTCATGTTATACATCAAAGATTCTGCTGTGTATAATGTAAGAGGAAGAAACCAAAATCAAAAGGAGTGGCTAAACTTCAAAGTGTCATTCTAGCATTTCACTAGACTGACGCTTCCAGGAACCTCATGGAATCGTGGTCTTGACCATTCAAGAGAAAAATAATCAAATGTGTGTGTCATAAGCAAAAAGATAGTTGAAATAGTACAAGACAAAATCCATGAGAAAAAGAAGTGCCACGGAATGAAGATTCTATAATCTAAAATAATTGAACTTAAATTATAATGTCTGAGAAGCAGTGTGATTTGAGATAGCATGAGTTCCATTATAAGAGGTGTTGTGTTTAACTAATTATATAGCCAGTGCCCACAAGAGCAGCAAGATAGTAGACAGAAAAATGCTATAAGCATTAGGATTCCAAGTGAGAGACAACCTTAGATATTACAAAAGATCATCTCATAAAACCAAAGTCAAGTGAAAGTGCAAGAAAAGAATACAAGAAGGCATAATGGCAAGAGGCAATGAGTCAGAAAAAAAACAAGAATGAAAAGGAGGAAACATTCACAAGAATAGAATATAGGATAAGGAGAAATTCATAGGAGAAAAATAGTCAAGAATCCACTAGAAGAACCCAATTGAATTAGAAAGAGGTTAAATATCAGATCAAGGTCATTACCTTATCTATAGGAAAATAAATATGAAGAAAATTTATTGATTTCTTTGTAAACAATAAGAGATCTAAGAGGCCTTATTTGCAATTTAGGATATAAAGACACTACTAATCAAAATCTTACTTACTAAACTAAGTTGGATAATATAATCAAAGAATTTAGAAGTCATAAGAGAGTCCACATGGTCTCCACCATAAGATTCTCTCCACCTAATCTCTATATAACATATTCTCCTAATCATCATTTTATGCCCTAAACTGATCTAACTAAATTCTCGAGAAGATCAATCCAAACATGATTAAAATCTTTTTTCACATAACTTTATAAATTTGTCAAAATTAATATATTGATTTCAATAAGGATAATTATTGAATCTAACTTCACCATGAATAATCCTTTAGCTCTCGCTCTCGATACCATGAAATCTTAAAACATAATCTAATATTTTTTTTTATAAACACAAATGCTTAGTAGATAATAGGACAAAGTTCAAATGAAGCACATAGCAATATGCTGTATCAAAGCCAATAATTACAAGTGTCTATGTGATGCATGAGTATTGCATCAACAAAAAGGATTCACTATTTAACAAGACTATGTCCTGTATAAAACTTTTGACAATAAATTATTCATAATTACCATGTATTGATCGTATATTGATGCCACAAAAAGCAATGATGCATTATGCATGCTTACTCAAATATTTATTTTAATTTGAGTCGGCATCAGAATAAAACATAGCCCAAGTTTGCGATTCAACAGGCTTGAAGTTGGGTTAGAGTTGAACCCATTAGAAGGCCAAAGGCATGACCTAACTACTTGGGGGCAATAGTACCATCAAGCCCAGGCAGTAATACCATCTAGGTCATCCAACAAGGATAATTTGTACTCTATCAATGATTTTGGCGATGGTACTACCTACAATAGTGGTAGGACCACTAAAGTCTAAAATTATGATTTCATGTCAAAAGTTACAATGGTAGTATCATTCAGAGTCCATGATAGTACCGCTCATACTTTGAAATTCTAAGAATTTAAATTTTTTAACTCTATTTTTTAAGCCTTTTGAGGGCTATAAACACATTTCTCAAGCTTGATTGATGAAGCATCCAATCTGGAGTTACAAAGTATTGTAGTTCTCTCTTTAAGAATTATTTAAGTCACTTCCTCCCTCTTAAGTTTAATTATGAAACTAAGTAATAGGAGGCAAGAGATCTTCTGTAAAATGTTCGGTATGCAGGTTCCCTCCAAAGCTTGGAAAAGAAAAAGTTGTAATAAGAGCAATTAAACTTCATCCGTTAAAATAATGATTTTAGGGAATCCAATGGCCTCAGGATAGAGGAATTTGGTGTGGACATAGGTCCGAAGACCACACCACCATAAATTGATTTGTCATTCCTTCTCTTATTATTTTGTTTGTGATTACTTATTATCATTCACTTTACCTGTAATTCTTACTCACACTCAATTTCTGATTAATCATATTTTCAATATATATATTTTCTCAATAAAAATTTAAAGTTGGTTAAAATTTGTTATAGTACTAATTAACCCTCCCCTAGCCCCCCTCTGTTTTTTCTTTTTCTTAGTGTCATTAAGATCTTAATACATGTTTTTCTAGATCAAAATTTAAGATTGATTAAAATTTATAATAGTAATAATTAGCCCTCTCACCCCCTTGGATATAAGCCAAGAGAACAAGCAATATAGTATAAGATTATTGTCTTTAGTAGATGTTAATGAAGAATCGGTTACAAAAGAAATCAAATTTTTACATAGAATAATGTTGAAGAACTATTGTCTCATATGTTCAAGTGGTTTTGGGAATGCAGGAACCAAATCAGAATAAATCAAGTCTTACTTCTCAATATCATGAAGAATAATGATGCATAGTTGGGATTTGTAAGCATCTTCAAAATCTATTAGGCAAGAATAAATTATACCATGAAAAAGAAAACCATCAACAACCAAACTAACTAGATTCAGTAGCTACCATAAAAAGGTTGGCTAGAACAAAGACCCAAAACAAATATAAAATCTCAAGCAACACAAGTTACAGAACAAGCAAAATAAGAGGAATAAAAAGATCCATATTTTCTCTCGCTAAGAATTCAAATGATTTAAACTTCAACAAGATACAAATACAGACATGATGACCCGATCCAAACAAAATGACCAGAAATGGGAACTTCATCCAGTTTGATTTACTAATTAGATCATGTAGACCTTAAAAATAGTAAAATACCCTCGATTCCATTTGTTTTCAAAGGTATTTGAATATTTTCAAAGGGCATTTAAATCTTTTATCATTAGTATGAAGACAGTGAAACCGTCACTCATTTTATGCACATTCCTACTCTTGTAATTTCAATCATCATATAACTACTTTATAACAATTATTTCTATGAGATTAATTATATATTCTATAATTTTAACATAACATATATGCTCTAATTCAAAATAATAAAAAAATATGAATCCTAAAGTCCGACTAGGTCATCCAATTCAACTCATGATCTAGTGATTTTGATGACTATCAGACTAATAGTAAGAAACCTTATTGACATGTGCATACTTTCTTCATCAAGACCACAATCATTGTTTCTGCATAGATATATATCATGAAAGAGATTATT
>CM038552.1:17538864-17553864 GCA_021527575.1 Ensete glaucum
ACAGCCCTTCCTATATGATAGAAAAGGATCCCATGATCCCGAGCCGATCTTACATGGGATCGAAAATCCCAAGTTTGTCTATGAAGAGCTAATCTAATTGTATCCGTTTCTATAATTGATTTCTTCTGCAATACTAATTGATAGGGCCTCATTGATAAGTGCTACAAGATCTCGTACATTGGAACCCATGGTTATGGGCCCCAATCCGTTAGTATGGAACATTTTCTTTTCCAAGTGAAATCCCCTAGTATATGAAAGAATGAAAAGGTGCTTTCGTTGTTGTGGAATAGGAAGCCTTCGTATCTTAATGCATGTATTTAATTTATTCGGAGCTATTAGAGCGGGATCCACTTTTGGGGAATATGAGTCAAGCAATAACAAGAATATTTCTAGTGGAACATCTTTCACAATCTCGAGAGATCGTTCTCTAATAGACCGAGGGATAAGTAACTCGACTCATTCATATACAGATCATGAATGTTTGAAATCCATATTATGCAAGGAGACATTGCTTTTGCTAATTCAATTTAAAGGTGATATCAAATCGGTATATTTTCGTCATATACATAGTTAGCGCATTCGTCATAGTTAGCGCATTCGTCATAGTTAGCAGCTCCATATCAAGGTCATGATCAATATCGTCACTATCATCAATATCGATATCGTCACTATCATCAATATCGATATCGTCACTATCACTATCATCAAAATAGATATCAAAAGATAATCTTTAGGCTTGTTATCCAGAACTTGTTCGAAATACCGTAATGAAAGGAACATAGGGTTTGTCGCTAGGTATTTGACCAAATAGGATCGTCCAGTTCCTATAGAACCTATCACTAAAATCCTCCTAAAAGGGATAGGGCTAAGCGGAGCGAAAAGGGTTTCCATGAGATGGGAAATGAAAACTATTAGCCCCACGCGAGGTTTGTGAATAAGTAATTGTCGATAATGAGCAAGGAATATCCGTCTTTACGCTAAACAGGATCCATTGAACTCATAATTCATTATATACTTGTCAACTAAGTATCGTAAGTAAATTGATCCCGGTTGTTCAATCATTTGATAACCGAGTCATTCTTTGATAAATGATCACTATGAGTCGACTCAATAGAATTTGATCAATCCTTTTTCTATCGTTAAGGTGGAGAACCGAACCAAGAATTCTCTTTCTTCATCATCAATCGAATCATTGTTCGCGACCCAGGATTCTATTTTCTCATCAATCCAATCACCGTTCACCTTTTTTCTTTTTCTTATCAATGAATAGATCTCTTTACTTGTACGACTTAGATGTCTCGTATTTCTCAAAAAGTGATTTGATTGATGGGATTTGGTATGATACTTATGAGATTGATATTCGAATATTTCCTCTTAAAACGTATTGATTTGACCCCATAAGCGGCCCATAGCATGTTGCCACCAAAAGCCCGTATTTCTTCCAGAGAATCTCCTAATTGTTTGAGCATAGAAAGAGATTCTTTAACCGAAAGAATTCAGTTCAGATGTAGGATACCCATCCAAAAGTTTTCGCAACTCAATCATGTATGATGGAATCATCAAAGATTTGATCTTTTCGAACTCGTCGTAACTCACTAGGGGCTCGGAAACAAAGAGAAAATATATATGAATGACAACAAGAAGAGGGAGAAAGATTAAATGGAGGAACTCCAACTCCCAAGCATTTGTTGATCTCGATGTGTCCATATCAATGGAACGGGTGACTCATTATTTCGATGAATCATTTCTCACGAAGAAGATTCTATAAATACTTCCTCGAGATCTCACTTATCGACTCAAAATCTCACTTATCGAGTCCATTGTGGAAGAATCTTCGAGGAATTGGCCATGATATATCGATCCATGCATAATATCATGAAAAATGGATACAAATTTTAAAATGGATACAAATTTTGATGCTACTTAGTATCGACAATGGGTCTAAAAATATCTAAAAGGGTGAAATTTAGATATTTGCACCTCAAGTAAGGAACCATGGCATATATGTTGCAGATTCCATTTTGTTTGGAACAGATTCCATTTTGAGAGATTTGAAAAAGCACTATCTCGTTGAAAGGTTCTATACATCCGCCATTTCTCAACGCATTTCTTTAGAGAAAGACTCGCTTTTTCCCTCTTTCCGAATGGTAAATATTTCTCAGAACATGGAGTGTGAATCAAACCCATGTTTGAATTGAAACCGAGATCTTGATGCAAGTTCTTCCTTCTAAATCGAGATAGATTCATATCGAAAGAGGTGACAATAAGTTCTTCCAAGTTTCTCTTAGAGGTGTTGCGAAATGTCTGCGATCGGGTAAATAGCTCTACGAACGAATGGCTCGGATCGAATTGGAAAATGGAAAGATTTGTACAAGTTATACGTTTTGTCACCACTTTGTGGAAAATCTTTAGGTATGAATATGTTAGATACCGTGACTCGATTGGTGAAATAGTCTCTCTCTCCAAAAATATGTTTTTTTACCCACAAAGAAAATATTTTGTTGCGAATGAACAAGGTAGTGAGGAATTGTCCATATGTAAGATCATAATTATTGATACGGGTCTTTTCCGCATAAAAGGGAATATTTTGTTACAATAGAGCCGTAAGTGATTTGGATCATTCAAGAATCGAAGTCGATTTGCTTTATAAAAGAAGATATCAATGAACTTCTATGAAATGGTTTCACGAGATTCAGCCAATTGTCTCGATCATGGAATATCATTGAGAAATAGGAATCCGTGTTATCAAAGGATTTCCTGCGATTATTTATAGTATAGAATGAGTCAATCATCCACTTTGGTATCTTTTTGAACAAAGATGGTAATGTTGTTCCTCCATTGATCAAGAATTTCAGTCTTTGGGAAGTATCATGATCATCCAATAAGAAGGGTTTCAATTTATTCAAATGAACGATTTGAACACCTATTGATTCTAACAACTGATTGCGGAGTTGATCATTCGGACCTTTCAATTCACGGATGTGGATCTCGGACCTATGAATGGGGATATTCCCGATACTCATAAAGAAAAAGGGAAGTGACTTGGACAAAAAGGGAAGTGACTTGGACAAAAAGGGAAGTGACTTGGACAAAAAGAAACGAAGTGACTTAGACAAATCTTGTTTGTCGATAGCCTTGGACCAATCAATCGAATATTGATTAATACGTAACCGATCGAACACTACTTGAAATTGAAAACGGTTCTTCTGTTCAGAAACGAAATGTTCCAAATGTTCCTGGAAATTCTTGCTCTCATTGGACCATTTATATTTATATACATCAGGATCCCGATTCATGGATCTCTCGAGAAATAAGAGGATCAAACCATTTCTTGACTCTTTTTCAAATTCGATAAATGTTGGTTGATCGTATATTCCATTATAGTTATATGATTCAGAGTATCATTTCCTATTTGATCCCTTTGAATTCCATATTCGAAGTTGCGATCGGATCTATTCATTAAAAAGAATCGATTAGATACATTTCTTATGTACCCATAGGTGCTATATTGGATTTGAATCAGATTTCGGTATTGGATTTGAATCAGATTTCGGATCAATCTATATTGATTGACTGCCTCCATTATGTTGTTGCTAGCAAATACCGCTGTTTTAGTTTTGGATCTTCCAAATCATTCCAGAGATCCGGACCGATTTTTTCTGATCCTTCGATAAAAGATTCATTCTCTTCATAAAAAGAGGAGGTAGAACCAATAAAGATTTCTTTTTCGATTCATCTCTGGAGTTGAATACCTCATTCAAGAATTTTTGGATCCAACCCATAGGAATCAATAAAAAGGCAAATCCTATGATACACCGATCCCTCGGTTATTGATAGAGTGAATAGATCGCCATTTCTTGAAATCTCTTCGATTCAAAATCGTGGTGTAACGTGTATCCCTTTTTGTTTCGGTCATGGAATAGATGAAATAAATCAAAAATGGATTTTTGTTCAAGAATGAAATCTTATTGGACTGTCCATATCCGGTTCATCCTTGAACCATATCACATCCGGATCGGATGAAATAGGATGAATTGAGACGGTATTTTGTAAATACGTAATTATCTTGAATATATCAACCATTTCTTTATTTTCCAATCGCCTGAAAGGGCAAAAGAAACATCTTGTTTTTCTTCAAAATTTCTGATCTCTAGTGGACCTCTCAATAGGATTCGAACCCGGATGAAGTTCGACCATCCGTCAGGGAAAAAGAACGAATTGATCTTGTAGGATTCCCAAGAAATTCTTCGATTTCTTAAGCAGATGATTATTCATCTGCTTCTCACGTTCCGTGAATAGCCATTGAGGAAGATCCAAAAGGCATTTCGGAATCGATCGATTCTATCTCTCGTTCCGTTTGAAGAAAGGAAGGATCCCAAAGAATCGATCTTTCTTTTAGTTGCTGAATGTCTTTGATCGATCAATGTGGGATATTCTGAATCCTCATTTCTAATGGAATCGAAATGATCTATGGATTGATCAAGATCCTTTCAATTGGCTAGAATCCCTTACTTGAACGAAAATAGATCTTGTGGAATCATATTGAATATTTGACAATACATTCCGTACCTTGCTAAAAACCGATCCTTGTTTACCAACCACACATTGTCTAACCAAATCAAATTCTCTCGATCGTTCCTCAAAAATCCGATTCGTGCTGATTCTTCCCCAACTAACGAAGAGATCTTGGCGGAATTGCCACATATGAAATTGAACACAATTTTGCAAAGAAATACCCACTTGTTTCTCGAGAAGAGATGGGAAACATGCTCAATATCATTTGATTGAATAGTTGCCTCAGCTCCTTGTTGTTTGAAGAAACCCTCCCTTCAATTGGTCTTTTTCACGAAAAGCGACATGAGATAACAAATCAAGTCTTTCCCTAAGATTTGAATAGCTGTCCCAAATTCAAGTTGATTATGTTTCGCTTCTTCCTCGGAGAAAGACGATCAAACAATTCCCAATCATGGTCCTTGCGGATCGGATCATCCGTATAGGATAAAAAAGAAACCCCGGATATTCGCTATCTTTCTCTTTGAATGAGATCCCAATTCTACGGTTTCATTAGATATCTTACAACTAGAATCCTCTTTTTCCGATCCGGTTCCTCCACCACCGCGAACTCCGGTTAGATTCAGGCATGATACACTTTTTATTTATTGGGAGAACCCAAGTACTCTCTTGCGGATCCATGGAACAACTCTCAGAAATCTTTTTCCCTTTTGGAAGATACAGGAGCGAAACAGTCAACCTATTGATATTGGAAGACCGAAAAGATTCTTCCAATATCTCATTTATGGGCCCAATGAAATTCATAGATATAGGAAGAAGCCCCATCAAATAGAAATTTTTTCTTTCGACCATCTTTCGATTGTTAATACGAGATATAAGGACCGCTACTACAAGCAGTACTACACCTTTGATCATGAAATATCGATTGCTTTTTGAACCCTACGAATCACGTGAAAGTAGGACACTCCAAATTCGGGGGTCAAAGAGTTTCATAAAGCATTCTTGATGGAAAAAAATGTGTTTGATCCACGAATCTAAGACTAAGAAATAGTGAGAATTCTTGATCTCTCTCAATATCTCTCTCAATTCGATGATCCGAATTTGAATTGATGTCGTTTCATTTTCATAATTATAAACCCCTCCTAAAGGTTTTATTTCAATTAAATCAATTAAATATTTGATTTCAATTGGAATTTATTTGGTTACTTATACGATATACTTATTTATACGATGATCTCATTAAGCATCCATGGCTGAATGGTTAAAGCGCCCAACTCATAATTGGCAAATTCGTAGGTTCAATTCTGCTGGATGCACACCAATGGGAACGTTCAATAAGTTTATTGGATTGGCACTATATCAATGGAATCTCATCATCCATACATAACGAATTGGTATGTTATATTCATACCATAACATATGAACAGAAGAACTAGAATTCTTATCGATCGGAACTCATAGGGAAGAAAATGGATTTATGGATGGAATCAAATATGCAGATTTAAAAAAGTATTCGGTTATTGGGGAACAATCAATATACTTCTAATGTCGAATCAGGATCAACTAGGACAGAAATAAAGCATTGGGTCGAACTCTTCTTTGGTGTCAAGGTAATAGCTATGAATAGTCATCGACTCCGGAAAGGGTAGAAGAATGGGACCTATTATGGGACATACAATGCATTACAGACGTATGATCATTACGCTTCAACCGGTTATTCTATTCCACCTCTTATAGAGAAAAGAACTTAAAGCAAAATACTTAATAACACGGCGATACATTTATACAAAACTTCTACCCCGAGCACACGCAATGGAGCCGTAAACAAGTGAAATCCAATCCACGAAATAATTTGATCTATGGACGATCGTTGTAGTAAAGGTCGTAATGCCGGAGGAATCATTACCGCACGGCATAGAGGGGAGGTCATAAGCGTCTATACCGTAAAATCGATTTTCGACGGAATGAAAAAGACATATCTGGTAGAATCGTAACCATAGAATACGACCCTAATCGAAATGCATACATTTGTCTCATACACTATGGGGATGGTGAGAAGAGATATATTTTACATCCCGGAGGGGCTATAATTGGAGATACCATTGTTTCGTAGAAGTTCCTATATCAATGGGAAATGCCCTACCTTTGAGTGCGGTTTGAACTATTGATTTACGTAATTGGAAGTAACCAATTAGGTTTACGAAACCTAGAAATCGATCACGATCCAATTTGAGTACCTCTACGGATAGACCTCAACAGCTGAGTAACAAGTGATTGAGTTCAGTAGTTCCTCATAGAAAATTATTGACTCTAGAGATATGGTAATATGGAGAAGACAAAATTGTTTGAAGCACACACAACCAAGCGCCTTGTTTCAAAGAGAGGAGGACGGGTTATTCACATTTCATTTGATGGTCGAGGCGAATTGAAAGCTAAGGTGGTAATTAAGATCCCCGGGAAAAGAGAGATGTCTCCTCGTTACCGTAATATGTGGAAGTATCGACGTAATTTTATAGAGTCATTCGTCTGAATGCTACATGAAGAACATAAGCGATGATGAACGGGAGACCTAGGATGTAGAAGATCATAACATGAGTGATTCAGATTTGGATTCCTATATATCCACTCATGAGGTACTTCATCATACGATTTATATAAGATCCATCTGTCTAGATATCATCATATACATCTAGAAAGCCGTATGCTTTGGAAGAAGCTTGTACAATTTGGGAAGGGTTTTATTGATAAAAAGAAGAATCTACTTCAACCGATATGCCCTTAGGCACGCCATACATAACATAGAAATCACACTTGGAAAGGGTGGACAATTAGCTAGAAAGCAGTGTTAAACCGATTGCAAAAGAGGGTAAATCAGCCACATTAAGATTACCATCCGGGAGGTCCGTTTGATATCCAAAAGCTTAGCATCGGACAAGTGGGTAATGTTGGGGTGAACCAAAAAGTTTGGGTAGAGCCGGATCTAAGTGTTGGCTAGGTAAGCGTCCTGTAGTAAGAGGAGTAGTTATGAACCCTGTAGACCATCCCCATGGGGGCGGTGAGGGGAGAGCCCCAATTGGTAGAAAAAAACCCACAACCCCTTAGGGTTATCCTGCGCTTGGAAGAAGTAGGAAAAGGAAAAAATATAGTGATAGTTTTATTCTTCGTCACCGTAAATAGGAATATTGAAAATAGAATTTTTGGAATTTGAAAAAATGTGATGGGCGAACGACGGGAATTGAACCCGCGCATGGTGGATTCACAATCCACTGCCTTGATCCACTTGGCTACATCCGCCCCCTTTTCTAGCTAAAGGATTTTCTTTTTCTAGCTAAAGGATTTTCTCTTTTTTCCATTCATCATTATTGTATTTATTCTTACCTACATACTTAACTTAGATCGAGATATTGGACATAGAACGCCAATCTTCAAATTGAAAATCAAAAAATGTAAAAAAAAAAAAAGGAGTAATACACTGTGACATGACACGTTCACTAAAAAAAAACCCTTTTGTAGCTAACCATTTATCGGAAAAAATTGAAAAACTCAACATGAGGGAGGAGAAAGAAATACTAGTAACTTGGTCTCGGGCATCTACCATTATACCCACAATGATTGGCCATACAATCGCTATTCATAATGGAAAGGAACATTTACCTATTTATATAACAGATCGTATGGTAGGTCACAAAATGGGAGAATTCGCGCCTACTTTTACTTTTGAGACATGCAAGAAACGATAATAAATCTCGTTAAGTTAATTTGAAGTTCATTTTAATATTAAATTCAAATATAAATTATATAAATTAAATAATTATATAAATTAAATATAATCAAATATAAAAATACAAAAATAAATTGAAATAGAAATAAAATCAAAAATTGGAAATAAAAGCCAAAGCAAAGTGAAAAAAAAAAACCGAAAGTAAAACAAGTGTTTATCATTCATTGTTGGGGGATAGGATAACCTTATGATAAAGAACTCAAGTTCGGGTAAAGAAGTAAAAATTTTAGCTCAACATATATGTAATATGTCTGTTTCAAAGCGAAGAGTAATTGATCAGATTCGGACGTTCCTATGAAGAAACACTTATGATACTGGAACTCATGCCTTATCGAGCATCTTATCCCATTTTAAATTGGTTTATTCTGCAGCAAAAATGCTAGTCATAATATGGGTTTGAACAGTGATTCATTCATTAGTGAAGCCAAAGTTAATAGGAGTACCATTGTGAAAAATTAAGACCTCGAGCTCGAGGACGTAGTTATCCGATAAAAGGCCCACTTGTCATATAACAATTGTATTAAAGGATAAATCTAAATTATTTTTAGATGAATCTAAGATTTAGATTCATCATAGTAAACACTGATAAAATAACATATATGGATGGAAAGAAAATATAATAGGAAAATATGGGACAAAAAATAAATCCACTCGGTTTCAGACTTGGTACAACCCAACGTCATCATTCCTTTTGGTTCGCACAACCAAAAATTATTCCGTAGGTTTACGGAAGATGAAAAATACGGAATTGTATCAAGAACTATGTACAAAAAATAGGAGAATATCCTCGGGTTTCAAGGAATCGCACGTATAGGAATTAAAAAGAATTGATTTGATCCAAGTCATAATCTATGTTGGATTTCCAAATTTATTAATAGAGGGCCAAACACGAGGAATCAAGAATTACAGATGAGTGTACAAAAGAATTTCATTCTGTGAACCAAGACTCAACATTGCTATCACAAGAGTTGAAAACCTTATGGGCAACCTAATATTCTTGTGGAGTATATAGCTTTACAATTAAAAATAGAGTTTCGTTTGAAGGCAATGAAAAGGCTATTGAATTAGCTGAACAAACGGATACAAAAGGAATTCAAGTACAAATTGCAGGCGGATTGACGGAAAAGAAATTGCACGTGTCGAATGGATCGAGAGGGCGGGTTCCCCTACAAACAATTCGCTAAAATTGATCATTGTTCCTATACAATTCGAACTATCTATGGAGTATTAGGCATCAAAATTTGGATATTTGTGGACGAGGAATAATAAACCTTTATTTATCTTGCCATTCTGGCCAGTGATAGAACAAAAAATAACAAACTGTTTCATTCTTTTTCCGTTAAATCAAACAAAAATAAGCAATTCTAATTCTATAAGGTTGAATAAAAATTCGATTGACCATTTGTTATAATTGCTATGCTTAGTGTGTGACTCGTTAATTTTTCTTTAGAGTTTAGAGTTGGGATTCAAAAAAATATAGACTAAAACCCACTTAAACTTAATAACTATATAAACTTAATAACTATATAAATATAAATAAATAAAAACAAAAAGAAAAACAAAATAAACTAATAACCAACTTATTGCTTCGTATTGTCGAGATCCCAAGAAACAGTCACTATATGAGATGAGATGAGAGGATCAATCATATAGTTGCAGCAACTGCAACTAAAATCTTTTCCATAAAAAATCTGATTATGGGTTGTGAAACAAAAATAAAGGGATGTGGATAAATGGAGGGATGATAGAAAGAGAGAACAAAAATATCAATGAAAAAATATCAATGATATGTGATTCCAATATGTATGGTCTATGAATTACCTCATAAAGGCAATGTGATAAAGCATCAATACTGAATGAATATAAATAATAATAAAGAGCCTCGGGTTAATAAAAACTAAGGAGGTTGACTCGAGAAGGAATTTTGTTGGGAGCTCCATTGCGAGTTCAGGCCTAACCATAAACGGAGAAGCTATGGGAACGAGAACTGTGGATCATAGGATTCTACTGAAAATGAATCCGAATAATTCATTGGGTGGGATGGAACGAACCGAGAAAAATTTATTTATTCGAGAAGTCATGGGTTGACCTAGGAATAAAACAAGAAGAGTCAATATTCATGAAACCTTTATTTATTGAGATTACATTACAATATTTTGGCATCATTTGATAAGGGTAAAATGAGGATCGTTATAAAATAAAAAGTATTATCTATGATTTATATCTATAAATACGCATAACATAAATATTCTAGTATATCCTGTATATACATCTTCCGTATAACAAAACAAATTCAATATCGATAAATGTCTTAGTGTATTAGTTTATTAAATACATGTGTATCTGTAATATTATTGAATCCTTTCATTCGCGAGGAGTGGATGAGAAGAAACTCTCATGTCCGGTTCGTAGTAGAGATGGAATTAAGAAACGACCATCAACTATAACCCCAAAAGAACCAGATTTCGTAAACAACATAGAGGAAGAATGAAGGGAATATCTTGTCGGGCAATCATATTTGTTTCGGATACGCTCTTCAGCACTTGAACCCGCTTGGATCACTAGACAAATAGAAGCGGGCGAAGAGCAATGACACGATATGCGTCGTGGTGGAAAAATATGGTTACGTATATTTCCGACAAACTGTTATGAAGACTGCGGAAACACGTATGGGTTCGGGAAAGGATCCCCGAATATTGGGTATCCGTTGTTAAACCAGTCGAATACTTTATGAAATGGGTGGAGTATCGAGAGCCAAAGCGCTATTTCACTAGCTCAAAAATGCCTATATGAACTCAATTTGTCGGGATGGGTATGTAGAACTAAACAGTGTATTGAGGATGAAAAACAATGGCAAGTTTATTTATTTCGACGAGAATATTTCTTTTTCCTTCATCCTTTGCATTAAAATAACGGATTCCAATAAAATGATATGATTCAACCTCGGACCCTTTTGAATGTAGCGATAACAGCTCGAGAATTGATGTGTATTCGAATCATAGGAGCTGGTAATCATCGATATGCTCATATTGGTGACGTTATTGTTGCTGTAATCAAAGAAGCGTACCTAATATGCCACTAGAAAGATCGGAAATAATTAGAGCTGTAATTGTACGTACTTGTAAAGAACTCAAACGTGACAACGGTATGATAATCGATATGATGACAATCTGCGGTTGTCATTGATCGGAAGGAAATCCAAAAGGAACTCGAGTTTTGGTGCGATCACTCGAATTGAGACAATTGAATTTTACTAAAATTGTTTCATTGGCTCGAGGTATTATAAATACTACTAGATGAGACTATGATATATCGAACATCTAAAAGATCAAATTTAGTAGATTAGTAGATTGTGTCTCACGCATATACTTCTAATAATAAATAATTAATAATAAATAATTTTATAATCAAATTTATAATAAAAAAAGAAAGAAAATAAAACAAAGAAAAAAGGAAACATGTTGATTATATCAAAATTAGGAGGCACCAATAATTATAGTTCGTCATGGGTAAGGACACTATTACCGATATAATAACTTCGTAAGAAATCGACATGAATAAAAAGGAACGGTTCGAATAGCATCTACTAATATCACCGAAAATATTGTGAAAATACTTCTACGAGAAGGTTTTATTGAAAACGTTCGAAAACATCAGAAGGTAACAAATATTTCTTGGTTTCAACTCTGCGACATAGAAAGACTAGGAAAAGAATACAGAACTATTTTAAAGCGTATCCGGTTTAATTTATTCCAACTATCAACAAATTCCTAAGATTTTAGGTGGAATAGGGATTGTAATTCTTTCTACTTCTCGAGGTATAATGACAGATCGAGAAGCTCGACGAGAAAAAATTGGAGGCGAACTTTTGTTATATGTATGGTGATCCTCCTCCTCGGGTATCCTAATTTTCTCTAACTTCCTATTTGTGAAATAGAGAGGAAAAGTGAGTTATATAACTCTTCCTCCATTAGTTGATACTTCAAGGAAGTTACCTGGAATGAAAGAACAAAAATTTATTCATGAAGGTTTAATTCGAATCACTTCCCAACGGTATGTTCCGGTCCGCCTAGATAATGAAGATATAATTCTAGGTTATGTTTGGGAAGGATCCGTAGCTTTTATACGGATACTACCCGGGATAGAGTCAAAATTGAAGTAAGTTGTTATGATTCAACCAGGGACGTATAATTTATAGACTTCGTAACAAAGATTCGAATGATTAGGTTATTTTTAAAGCATTCCTTTCATGACGATACAATTCGAAGTTAAAAAATTCAAGAGACTTATTTTCTTCCAAGGATTTTCTTCCAAGGAATAGATTCAAAATTAAGATAAGGAATAAGAAATATGAAAATAAGGGCTTCCGTTCGTAAAATTTGTGAAAAATGTCGATGATCCGTAGGCGACGAATTATAGTGATTTGTTCCAAGAGACATAAACAGACAAGGATAATCTTTCTAAAAAGAACTTTCTAAAGAAAGGACAAAAATAAAGGATTTCTTTTAATATGAAATGGATATTTCCGTATCTTTTCTTTCCATATATTTCTGACTTTATATTTATGAGATGATAAAATATGACAAAAGCTATACCAAGAATTGGTTCACGTAGGAATGGACGTATTGGTTCACGTAAGAATGGACGTAGAATACCAAAAGGAATTATTCATGTTCAAGCAAGTTTCAACAATACCATTGTAATCACATGTATGTACGAGGTCGGGTGGTTTCTTGGGCCTCTGCTGGTACTTCCGGATTCAAAGGGACAAGAAGAGGGACACCCTATGCTCAAGCAACGGCATTAGATGCTATTCGCACGTTGTTGGTCGGTATGCAACGAGCGAAGTTATGATAAAAGGTCCCGGTCTCGAAAGAGATGCGACACGAGCCATTCGTAGAAGCGGTATACTATTAAGTTTACGTGATGTAACACCTATGCCACATAATGGAGGTCGACCCCTAAAAAGATGTGTGTAGAAATAATAAAAACAGATTTCAAGAGAAATAAATGATTCAATGATCTGATCAAATAATAGTAATAGTATGGTTCGAGAGGAAGTAGCAGGATCCACTCGAACACTACAGGAGGTGTGTTGAATCAAGAGTAGACAGAACGTCTTTATTACGGCGTTGCTCGTCCCGCTTATGAAAGGCCAAGTGATACTATAGGTATTGCCTGAAGGGCTTTACTTGGAGAAATAGAAGGAACATGTATCACACGTGCAAAATCTAAGAAAGTACCGCATGAATATTCTACGATAATAGGTATTGAAGAATCGGTACATGAAATTTTACTAAATTTGAAAGAAATTGTATTGAGAAGTAATATATATGGGGTTAGAGACGCATCCATTTGCGTCGGGGCCCTAAAACGTAACTCAAGATATCATCTCACCACCTTCCGTGGAAATAGTTGACACAACACAACATATAGCTAACTGACGGAACCAATTGATTTGTGTATTGGATTACAAATCAGGCGAGATCGTGGATATCGTCGAAACCAACAACTAACTCTCAAAATGGAAGTTATCCTATAGATGTTGTATCTATGCCTGAAATGCGAATCATAGTATTCATTCTTATGGGAATGGGAATGAAAAACAAGAGATACTTTTTCTAGAAATATGGACGAATGGAAGTTTAACTCCTAAGGAAGCACTTTATGAAGCTTCTCGTAATTTAATTGATTTATTTATTCCTTTTCTACATGCGGAGGAAGAGGACATTAATTTCAAAGAAAATAAAAACAGGTTTACTTTACCCATTTTTACCTTTCAAGATAGATTAACTAATCTAAAGAAAAACAAAAAAGAAATTCCATTGAATTGTATTTTTATTGACCAATCAGAATTACCTTCCAGGACCTATAATTGTCTCAAAAGGTCCAATATACACACATTATTGGACCTTTTGAATAAGAGTCAAGAAGATCTTACGAGAATTGAATATTTTCACATAGAAGATGTAAAAGAGATATTGGACACTCTACAAAAGCATTTCGCAATTGATTTACCTAAGAATAATTTTTGATTTTAAATCCGTTATAATTATTTAATCTTCTTTTTCTAATAAAATTCTAATAAAAATAGAAAGAAAAATTTATAAAGAAAAAGAAGAAAACTTGTTTTTAATCTTTTTGACACAATCCGTTTTTCGTGGAATGATCATAATCAAATTAATGTATCTAAGAATAGTGACTTCAAAGTCACTATTCTTAGATACATTAATCATAGTATTTCACGGTTGAATCAATTTAAAAAAGACCTAAAGTTAGCGATTTATCAATAGGTAATGTTGCTCCAATACCTAACCAAAGAGCTACTGATCGATCAAAAAGACTAGTAGCTCGACGAAAATGGATTTTGGAATTTATTAACATTCTCTAAAAAGGTACTGTCAATAATCCCGTTGGAAACCATTAAAAGAACACCTAATAACTTATTGGGTTATGGAGTATTTGAAATACGGGAAAGAAGTACCATTCGGGTAATATTTCCAAAGGAGTTGCAAATGGATCCGGGTTCACCAATCATTGACGGTTCTAGAACGCCAAGCCTACATTGCATGCAATAGTACCTAGAATTACTACTGGAAAAATATATAAAGATCATTGGGCCATGCGGGTTCTCCATAATAATTATGCCCCATCCCTTTAGCCAATTTAGCTCTTAATATAGGATCGTTCAAGTCGTTTCTTTGTTA